>CM066326.1:42473616-42873616 GCA_033807775.1 Saussurea involucrata | reverse complement strand
TGTCGATGTTGTCAAGCGGGGTGGTGATCTGAGGTAGTTGAGAGGATACCTGTGAACATAGCAGAGATAGCAGATAGGCTTCAGACGAGTAATCGATGTTGGTTTGATGGAGTAGCTTAGCAAGGTGCATGGGTTTAAGGTTATCCACCGAGTAGGATGGTTGAACGGGTGCAGATTGAGATGATGAATGTGTTGCGGCAGTTTCAGTTTCGACCATTTTCTCCTTCCCTTTCAATAGGCTTTTAAGCTTGTCCAACTCCTCCTTGAATTCCTTGGCCATACCTTCTTGGACAGCCTTTAAGGCGCTGTCCAGATCTTCCTTTGAAACAAACTCGGGTAATCTAACTCTTGAACCACATAGGTTTTCAGTTAAGGTAATAGCCGTTGAGTCAACGGTCGTACCGCCTACATTCATTGTTGGCGTGAGGTTGACTGTGGTAGGACTTCCATCTGATCCTCGTATTCCACCAAGTGGTAGAGAGACTACTTATGTTCCGGCTGGGTCACTAAGAGTTCTAGCATTAGCAGATAATGGTGACTGTGTCCTAGCCAAAGAAAATATTTCAGTAAAAGGCTTTAGACTCCATTGTGCATCCAAAGAAGTCGACGACTGGGGAGGTTGTCCTCTTATTTCAACTAATACTCCCTCCACTCTCCTTATGTCTCCCGTATTGGGCTCATGTATAGGGGTTGTAAAGGGTGACGTTGAGGTGGATGGGGATTCCGTGATTGGTGGTGGACGACTTCCGATGCGAGGTGGCATTTGCTGAAGGTGAATATTTCTATCGACATCGGAGTCGGTACTTTCGGATTCCGATGAAGAATGTTGGATGAGAGGCGATTGATGTTCATTGGTTTCCGTATCTTCGTCTGTAAGGAGAAGGGGTTCATTAATTACTGGGACTTCGTGTAGTAATGACGACAGGTCGGCGGTTTGAATGGGGATGGTGCAACTTGTTGAGGTAGTGGCGGATGGTCAAGGTTGTCATCCGGTGGATGGAGCGGTAGAAGGTTGGGTTTGGTGGCTTGTACCATCGCACAAGTCTACAGCACCGCCCACGCCTGTTCCCCCGCCCATATTTTCTCTCGTCGCACCCCATTCGGGAGTCCCAGCTACCCGGGCCCTCACGTCTGTCGGTTTGCGCTCCTTAGGGAGGTCCCTCCAGTTCTGGCTGGACCATAGAAGCGTCTAATCCAAACCCTCGCCTATATTCTAACACACTCGGTGATGTAGGTCTTGCATAGGCCAGTTGGGCGTCGGATAAATGCATGGGTTGTGTGTTGGATGGATTGCGGATAACCAAATAGTATAATCTAAAGGAAGGGCAAAAATAGTGATTCGGTCGACGTGGTATTGCGGGATTGGCGTTCATATGTTGACGGATGGCCAATTGAAGGAATCTGATAAACGAATGAAACTGGCGTTGCTTCTTCCCACCGTTGTCCCAAATATTTTGAACTAGTTCGTTCCAGATCATGTCCGCGAAGTTGACATGTTGATAACTCTATTTTTAGAGTTATTATTTCCATTTATTTTACACTTTATTTTGTCAATTTTAGCCATTTCACTTCTTAAAACCCCCATTCTTGGTATATTTCACGAAAACGAGCAAAAGGAGTGAACCATGGTCTTTAATAAATTATTTGGTAGAATTTGGGTGTTTTTCACGTTTTATCCTGCAGTGACCACTGTTGTGCCCACTCCGATTCCCCACTCTTCGAGCAGATCAAGAAAACAAAAGAAAACCATGGGCTGGAAATATAAAACCTGGAGTTTAGAAGGTTCAAATGGCAGGAAAATATGGGCTGGAGAAGTACAAGGTAGTTTTCATTGGAGATAGCATCAAGTACACCTCCTTGTACTTGGAGATTGACTTGGAAAAGAGTCCATTGGGTAAAAGGATTACACAAGGAACTGATTTCTGCCACAACACAGCAGTCTTTACCCATTGGAAGACCCACCTCTTTTGTGTAATACCCAACTCCTTCTCCTAGTATATAAAGGAGCACTTGAGTATCATTTATGAGGATCCTTGAGTTTTTGCTTAGCCTTAAATTCTCTCAACTACCACATTAGCTTTAGTCTTTTATTTACTGCAGTAACTAGCTTTAATTTTCAGTAATTTACTTTCTTAGGTTAATTGTAGTTCGCAATACACAGTGACAGGGACGAACCCTCATTCCCCACTGTGAGTTCTATTCAAGTCACTTTCAGTTTAATTATGTGCAACTTCTACTCTTTTGCTTTCTTTACTTCAAGTATGGGCTAAACATACTTTGGGATGTATGAAGGAGAAGTACCTGGATTTTATTAAAAATGCTTGAGTAATCTTTATACTTAGAATATTTGTTGTTTTGGTCATTCATTATCGATATTTACCCAAGGATGCGAACAAGCCGATCACTTGCAAGGATCTAAAGTCTAGTTCTTAACTTAGAAATAAGTAGAACGTAGTGACACGAGCTTTAATGAGGCTAGGGATTCGAAAGAATTCTTATGACACTTACGAAAGTGAGGTCGGCACAGTGAGCAAATCTCAACCCACTGGAGTA
This sequence comes from Saussurea involucrata, assembly GCA_033807775.1. Taxonomy (NCBI): domain Eukaryota; kingdom Viridiplantae; phylum Streptophyta; class Magnoliopsida; order Asterales; family Asteraceae; genus Saussurea; species Saussurea involucrata. The sequence goes on along the minus strand of CM066326.1, from coordinate 42,871,063 downwards.
GTAGGCAAGCTAATTTGTGTATTAAAAACACTTAGAGTATTTGTCTCTACACATTCCATCGAGACCTGAAAAGGTCCATTCTTGAGATTACCATTGACAAAACAATAAGTACTAAGAGTATGGGATTTTTATCTAAACGGTGTGAGTATTTTGTAATCGGGCTTTTCTAGCGAAAATGTCTACCTCGAATACAAGGATCACTTTTTAGGACCGAGTATTTAGTATAAAATATAGGGAAAATCTAACCTCCATTCCTCCTTTTAATCTTAGTAAAATCGTCAAAGTAGCTATTTCGCCAACCAAACCAAAGTATTATTTTCCTCTCTAATTGAAACCTGTAAAAGGAGATCATAAGAACCGTATTGTCTTGATTGTCCAGTCCCTGTGGATTCGATTCTGGTATTTTACCAACTATTACTTGCTGTGACGATCATAGTGGACAGTGTACACTTGCACTTCCCACTGTGGACAGTTTGCAACCCACTGCGATTAAAACACACATTTCGCACGTACCACATGTCTGTCAAATGCAACGGCGTGAAAGAGGATGACAAAGTTCCCGCCACACTGATCTATTATTTTCCACTTCGAGGATAGGCACCGATGGATTATAGTGAACATGGTGTACCACATAGGTGCCAGGTACTTTCGGTTGAACGTGTGAGGGGCGGTTCAAGGCATGGTTGTATCCTAGCGATCGGATATCTGCACATAGGACCTCGTCGTTGACGTATGGATCATAACCCTCACGTCTGTTGGCATTAGCTGCTGGGAGCTGGAGTAGCTGACGAAATGTTTCAGGTGTGAGAACGAACGGGAAATTGTCAATGCGAGCCTCGATACGTTGACTATTTTCAGTGGTGACAACACGTATGGTGTGCCACACTTGTTGCAGGTACAATTCAGGAACTGTCGTCATCACGGTTAGAGCATAGTGTAGGGGATGGCCAGCAAGAATGTCGACGATGACCTGATGTTAAGGTCAAAACTCACTGGTATCCAGGTGATGGTTGTTTCCCTCGATTTCAAGAAATTCGTCTGAGGGAAGCATAGCATTGTCGGATGCCTCATGGTTCGGAGAGTGAGGTTATTCGTCGGCCATTCTGGTGCCTGAAAGACAAAGTTAGCATTCAATGGTCGATATGGATTGTAAGTACGTACCTCAATGCCGATCTGCGCGCTGACAAACTAACGAGAATCGGGCGAATGGTAAACGGAACTGGAAGAGGAGTGACATAGAACCTGTTTGGGAAAATTTTCAACAGTCCTCGACCACGACCAAGGTAAGGAATACGTTTATTTCCCCCCACGACAAGGTAAAATCATAATACTTTTATCCTTGGTTAAAAGTCAAATCGTAATTTATTTGCCTCACGACACTCTACCACGTCGTATGTTTTACACGACCGTCGCATAGCACCATGCGACATCGACCAACTAACGCATGACATAACTGTTACGTTTGTTCAGTATTTAATGCAGGAGTCAACGTCATTAATGGACAACGACTATAACTAATAAAGGTCATTAACAGCACTAAAGACGACGTCCGTTACGACAGTTACGAAGAACATTCAAGAAATCAATCAAAGCTCTCGAAGACTATAAAAGCAAAGGCTCAGTCAACATTTCAAGACACACCCAAGAACTCTCAAGAACTCCCAAGAACGCTCGAAGTAAAGAACATTCTTTCGAGGAATTGCTCTCGACGCACGACATTCACGCACGACACACAGTTTAAACACACGACGCACATTGTTTTTACATTCGATACACTTGTATTTTTACATTTCAAGTCATTTGTATTGTAATCTCTGTACGATCGACATCAGAAACACAAGGACATCGCCCCTGTTTGGCGACCATAGTGCAGCGACGACTTCCACAATCGTCCGCGGGTTTTTTCCTCGTTGAGGTTTTTCCCGCGTCACCAAATTCCTTGTCTCTTTTACATTTTCTGTCTTTAACGCACTGTCTTGTCGAACGATTTCTTTCTTTAGTTGTTAAGCTCCACAATCAACCTTAAGTTATCCTTCTGGACAATTTTTGGCATTAACAGTTTGGCGCCCACCGTAGGGCCCCATCTATAGAAAATATTCGACAAACGTGCGTCCTACTAACAGTTTATTGGAGTCTCTTCTGTTTTCTTTTTAGGAGAATGGCAGGCTTCGAAAATCTAGAGCAAACCACTTCCCAGATGCACGAAGAGCTCAAGGATGCACAAAATCCCCTTACGATAGTTGATGATTATCGCTTGGAAGAAATCATTCTAGATCAGATCAAGCCTGATCAAAAAGTCTTTATAGGATCGTCCCTCGATTCTTGCATTAAAGACAAGCTAATATTTTTCCTGCAGGAACACACCGATTGTTTTACCTGGTCGCATGAATATATGGTCGGTATCGATCCTGACGTCATGTCGCATAAGTTCAACGTCGATCCGTCATTCAAGCCCGTCAAGCAAAAGCGAAGGAAATTCGCTCCTGAAAGGAATAAGGTGATAAATAACGAAGTCGATAACCTTCTCAAGACAGGAAAGATTCGTGAAGTAAAATATCCCGATTGGCTTGCTAACGTTGTGGTCGTGGCAAAGAAAAATGGCAAGTGGAGAGTCTGTATCGACTTCACCGATCTCAACAAAGCTTGTCCAAAAGATCCATTTCCATTGCCACACATCGATGCCATGGTCGATGCAACCGCAGGGCATGAACTATTGACGTTCATGGATGCTTATTCTGGATACAATCAGATCCTGATGCACGTCGAGGATCAAGAAAAAACTGCATTCATGACAGATCGAGGTATTTACTGTTATAAGGTGATGCCTTTTGGATTAAAAAATGAAGGTTCTACCTACCAGCGTCTGGTGAATAAAATGTTCAAAGATCACCTTGGGGACACGATGGAGGTATATATCGATGACATGCTCGTCAAGTCAAAGCAATCAGTCAACCACGTCGAACACTTGAGACGGTCGTTCGACTTCTTTCAGAAGTATAGCATGAAGCTCAACCCGACAAAGTGTTCCTTCGGTGTCAGTGCTGGAAAATTCTTGGGCTATATGCTCACTCGTCGAGGGATCGAGGATAATCCCGACGAGATCAAAGCCATTGTCGAAATCAAATCCCCGAGTAATTTCAAAGAAGTCCAAAGGCTTACTGGTCGGGTGGCAGCTTTGAACAGGTTTATCTCTCGCTCTTCAGATAGATGTCATCTATTTTACAATGTCCTCAGGAAAAATAGAGGCTTCGACTGGACCGACGGTCACGAGCAAGCATTGCAAAAGCTTAAATAGTACATGACGTCCCCTCCTTTGTTATCAAAACCTCGCGATCACGAAGTATTGCAATTATATTTGGTTGTTAGTCCAAATGCGGTAAGCAGCGTACTGACGCGAGAAGATGAAAAACAACAACTGCCGATCTATTATGTAAGTAAATCTCTCCTGGACGCTAAAACCAGGTATTCCTCTATGGAAAAATTACTTTTGTCGCTAGTTACAGCTGCAAAGAAATTGCGACACTATTTCGAATCGCATCCTATTACTGTCGTGACTAACTTTCCTCTTAAGTCTGTCTTGAGGAAACCTGAGTTGACAGGTCGTTTAGCAAAATGGAGCATATACTCAGCAGTTACGACATCGACTTCAAGCCCAGAACTGCGATCAAATCGCAAGCCTTGGCAGATTTTATTGCTGATTTCAGTCCCGAATTGGAGAAAGAAGTAGAGCTCGAAGTGTCAACTGTGGCGACTCACAATGACGTACCTTGGATTTTACATGTCGACGTATCGTCCAATGTTAGAGGTTCAGGACTAGGCATCGTCTTAAAGTCGCCACAAGGGGGCAAGATGGTATATTCAGTCCGATGCGACTTCAAAACCACCAACAACGAAGCTGAATATGAAGCCCTGATCATGGGAATGAATATGGCCTATGACTCGGGGGCAACCGCGTTACATGTCAAAAGCGATTCTCTCCTAGTGGTAAACCAGATCAATGGAGAATTCGCAGCCAAAGATTCAAAAATGACAGCGTACCTAAAGGCCGACACTTTAGCAAACCTTGGGTCCGCTTTGGTCGAGCCAATATTCGACGTTATCCCCATTATCCATCTGGCGACGTCGTCCATCGAAAACGTTGACATCATCCAGATGGAAGACGAAGCAGATGATTGGTCGTGCGACATCCGAAATTTCCTCATGCACGACCAACTCCCAGAAGACAAGATGGAAGCCCGAAAGATCAGATTCAAAGCGTCTAAATATGTCATGATCGAAGATAGGCTCTACCGACGATCATCGACAGGCTTAAACATAAGATGCGTCATTAGCAAAAGTCAGGTCCAGAGAATCCTTCAAGAGATGCACGATGGAGAGTGTGGCAATCATTCAGGAGGTCGTAGTTTGGCTAATCGTATCTCTCGACAAGGGTATTTTTGGCCAACACTACGACAAGACGCTGTCAAGTATGTCCAAAACTGTGACCCCTGTCAACGACACCCAGGTATGTCTCATAAACCCTCTGAACCTTTGCACTCGACACTTATCCCATGGCCATTCATGATGTGGGGAATGGATATTGTCGGCAAGCTACCCCCTGCCCCAGGACAAAAGGTATTCCTCCTTGTACTCACGGATTACTTTTCCAAATGGATCGAAGCGGCTGCTTTCTCCCAAGTTAGGGACAAAGAGGTCATCTCGTTTATCCAAACTAACATCATATGCAGGTTTGGGATCCCATCCGAAATTGTCTGCGACAATGGATCCCAATTCATCAGCGACAGAACTTAACGCCATTATTGCTTCGATCAAGAAACGGTTAAAAGATGCAAAAGGTAAATGGGTCAAAGAACTCCCCTCCGTCTTGTCTTGTGGGCAAATCGCACGACACCACGCACGTCCAGAGGACAAACCCATTTCTCTCTAGTCTACGGCTGTGAAGCAGTTTTGCCAATCGAGGTCCAACTCCTAACTTGGAGGCATACCTCAGTCGATCACAACCTGGTCGATTTAGGATATCACGTCGACGACCTCGAAGAGCTTAGAGAATCATCCTTGATTAGAATGGCGTCGCAAAAGCAAGCGGTCGAGCGACATTTCAATAAAAATGTCAAAGTCAAAATCTTTCAAGAAGGCGACTACGTCCTCCGTCGAGTATTCCAAAACACTCAAGAGCTTAATGCAGGTAAACTTTCCGTTAAGTGGGAAGGTCCTTATCGTATCTCCGAAGTCGTGGGTAAAGGAGCCTATCGGCTCCAGACCCACGACAATCAAGACATCCCACGTAGTTGGAACGCAACGCATCTAAAAAGGTACTTCTTTTAAAATCCATTTTTCTTTCGTACGGTTTTAACCACCTCAACGACTACTGACTTAAACATCGGAGGGTTGTTGGTTAGCCAACGACCAACTTTTGACAATATTATATCGCAGGATCGCACGACATAAGTTTATCGCATAACTTTCGCAAGATCGTAGTCGAAGTCCAAATACAGGATTTAACACCTGATTTAAATTCATCGCACGATGTAACTGTACAATCGACCCGCTATCTAAATGTTCTGACTTATCTTATGTTCTGAACATATGCTTTAAACGCATATATACATGTTTTTTGTTATCTTTTAATAAAAACAGCCTCAGTCGCACGTACCCACAGTTATATACCATTTATAAGTATGATCATATGGTTGAAATTATATTCGATGATTGCTTGTGATAGACAATGAAAAGTGTCACGTTCAAAAGAAATTTCATTCATAACATAGTTACATTAGACAACACGATCACCAGCGATCGAGCAAGAAAAACAAAGGTGGAAATTTTTCCTAAGACTAGGGAAAAGTGTCAGTCGTATCTTCGCCTGAAGTCTCAACCATCAACCCCAAAACATGCTAAAGAAATTATGCAAGGATCAAACGAGTATGTAAAAGTCGGGAGTTGTTTCCCAGCACCTTACGCCGTGACACATTACGAAGGTAAGTCCACAGTATTTTGAGAATGTGGGTCTTAAGATTAATGTTAAGGTTGGAGGAAGGAATACGATACTCTTGACAATCGACTTCCGGTCCAACGACTTCTCTATCTTTGCATATCGAGCGAAAGCAGATTGGAATGTCTGTAAAATGCAAAAGAAACATGTTAAACAAACGTCCGACAAAAGCTAAGAAAAACATTGGAAACACATGTTTCGAAAGAAAAACATACAAAAAACGGCAGTATGGTTATGCGCGATCCCATCTCTTCGATGAAGGTCCTTCGAAAAACGCTCCTCGAAAGATAGGAGCTGATATTTCCCCAGATACGGATATGACTCCGTCCCGTCGAGGACATTGTTAGTTAAGACTTAAGAGGTCTGACGGCAACGAAGAGTTGACCATCGTGACTTCGTCCTCACCCGTCTTTTCACCCTTGCCCTTATCGGCTTACAAAGGGGTCGACGTGGTTGCAGGAGACATCGTCGCCAGATGCACAGAATCCATGGACGTTGCGTCTATCGCGATAGACACCTCTCTCTTGAAAATATATAAAAGAGGAATTTTACAAGGTGAATAGAAAAACCCCCAGAATTGGGGCATTAACTGAGTCAATGTTCAAACTCAAGCATGAACACCTTAGCTAAGGATGAATAAGGGATTTGTCGTTGAAGATTTCAAAAAAATCGTCGAAATCCTTTTCCACAGGCTCGATCAACGTATTTAACAAAAGACTTGTGGAAAAAACCACGAAACTACACCTTACATAGGTGCTCAAAAGTCTCGAAGCTCTAAGCAAATCAATGATCTTAACAAAGTTTGGAAAGGATTCGGTGAAGATCGCCGATAAATCAAAAGAAATCTCTCTCTTAACAACCTTTTTTATGGAATAGAAGGATCTGCCGAAGGTCTCTATTTATGGAAAAAATCGTGTCAGCTCGAGTCCCTCGATGATCGACACGCACCCCCGTCTTTTCGTATTACCACGCGGATCGTCGACACCTGGCATGGACAGCTGGTAAGCATAACTGTGCGTCATCATGACGTCACGATCTTATCCTCTCTCCGACTTCCCTCTCTAGTTTGAATTGAACCAGTCCAGTCCCAAGGAAACTAAGGTAATTTTCGACACGTGTCACCACCCCAGGCGTCCGATTGAGTAAATTTTAAAATTGAATTTGACATTCTATTTTCAAATTTTAGGGGCAAACTATTTGGGAAAAATTTCAACAGTCCTCGACCACGACCAAGGTAAGGAATACGTTTATTCCCACCCCCCCCCCCCCCGACAAGGTAAAATCATAATACTTTTATCCTTGGTTAAAAGTCAAATCGTAAGTTATTTGCCTCACGACACTCGACCACGTCGTATGTTTTACACGACCGTCGCATAGAACCATGCGAATTCGACCAACTAACGCATGACATAACTGTTACGTTTGTTCAGTATTTAATGCAGGAGTCAACGTCATTAATGGACAACGACTATAACTGATAAAGGTCATTAACATCACTAAAGACGACGTCCGTTATGATAGTTACGAAGAGCATTCAAGAAATCAATCAAAACACCAAAAGACTATAAAAGTAAAGGCTCAGTCAACATTTCTGGACACACATTGCAACGCACAATCACTTGAACTCTCAAGAACTCCCAAGAACGCTCGAAGTAAAGAACTTTCTTTCGAGGAATTGCTCTCGACGCACGACATTCACGCACGACACACAGTTTAAACACACGATGCACATTGTTTTTACATTCGATACACTTGTATTTTTACATTTCAAGTCATTTCTATTGTAATCTCTGTACGATCGACACCAGAAACACAAGGACATCGCCCCTGTTTGGCGACCATAGTGCAGCGACGATTTCCACAGTCGTCCGCGGGTTTTTTCCTCGTTGAGGTTTTTCCCGCATCACCAAATTCCTTGTCTCTTTTACATTTTTTGTCTTTAACGCATCGTCTTGTCGAACGATTTCTTTCTTTAGTTGTTAAGCTCCACAATCAACCTTAAGTTATCCTTCTGGACAATTTTCGGCATTAACAGAACCTAATAGAGATATCCGAGTGGTAAGTATCTGGAAAAAATCTGAGTCCGGATGAGACAGGTGTCCGGATGAGAGTAGGATCCGGAGAAAACGGTATCCGGATAGTTTAGGGTTCCGAATGTAAGAATCCGGATGAGAGACTTACCGGATAAACGAGTGTCCGGACACAATATGTTTTTCGGAAAGTAAGAGTACCGGATACAAACGCTTACCGGATAAGATGGTTTCCGGGAAGAAAACCTGATGGTGTCTGGATAGTTTGAAACTATCCGGATGTAGGCGGATCGAAAGTGGGTTACTAATTTTAACCATATACGATCCCAGAGGTCATAATCTCGATTTCAACACCATAACATAGTAAAATGGGACTCAATGTAACTCGATTGCGTGCGATAAACACGTATGATCGAGATCCGAATATGAACCGACGTCGTGGTCGGTGGAAAACGGAGATATGGACCTCGATTGAGTGCGAATGTGTGTGCGGTGTAAGATAGAGATAGAATAACCAAGAATTCGAAACCATACCTGAAGAGTGGTGCAAAATCGACGAGAATCCGAGAGAAAGAGTGTTTGTGTGTGCGTGCGGTTTTAGAAATGGTCCGGAAAGTATGAATGAAAGGGGTGACCAGATATTTATATGGGAAAAGAGTCTGGGTGAGGTATCCGGGTGTCTCATCCGGGTAGTTGCATTATCCGGGCGCGTGATCCGTTAACCTTACCCGGGTCCGGATAGCATGTGGAAACCAATGGTATCCGGATTGGCATTCGGTCACTTTTGATATTTATTAGATGACAAAAAAGATGGGACTGTGACCATTTTGTAGACTGCAAATGCAATGTATTGTAGACTGTGAATTCTCGCTTCCCTTCGATTTGTGCATATTGTAGACTGAAAATGCAATGTGTTGCTCCCCATCGATGTGTGCAAAAAGACTTGATGTGAATAAGAAAACGTGCACACGAATTATGTTTTTGACACACAAAAAATTGATGATGATGTACAAAAATGTGTCACTCCCCCTCACAAAGTAAACTTACTAACTGACGTAGTCCTACGTGGTGGTACTCCCCATGAACACCTGAGCAAATTGTGAAACGCACGGGTGGCAAATAAAGAAAACATAAGACGAAAAAACACAATAAAAGAACTTACAAGAAATTAAACAAACGAAATCTAACTTATTAATCCATAAGTTTTAATAAGTAAAGAGGTCGATACAAGTAGAATGAAGTAACCAAGAAGTGTGTGCTTGACCGTCCAGAGATGAATGGCCGGATGGTGAAGTGACAGTTCTACGTTAGTGCATAGAAATTGTATCGAGCTCATGGACTCATTAAACTTACAGATTCAGCATACCTAGCTTGGACACTAAATAATTGAAGCGTTTTTCGTCAAAAGGTTTGGTAAACTGGTCTGCTATCTGATGCTCAGTATTAACAAAGTAGAGTTTGATAGTACCTCTTTCGACGTGATCCTTGATGAAATGATATCGAAAGTCGACGTGCTTCGTCTTTGTATGTTGCACCGGATTGCTCGATATCGTGATAGCGCTCTTCGAGTAGGTAAACCCGTAATCCTAGAGCTAGGTGCGCATCCATATGACTTGAGAGTAGCAGCTAGCAGCAGCGACAAATTCTGCCTCTGCTGTGGATGTTGAGACGCACAATTGCTTCTTCGAAGCCCAGCTGACAAGACTGTCACCTAGAAACTGCACGTGACACGATGTGCTCTTCCGGTCCAACATGTTGCCAGTGTGATCAGCATCTGAGTACGTTTTCAATTCAAAACATGTATCTTTCGGGTACCATATGCCAAGATCAGCAGTACCTTTCAAGTATCTGAATATGCGATTAACAACAATTAAATGAGACTCTTTGGGTTTTGATTGAAACAGTGCACAAAGAAATGAATAAAACATGATGTATGGTCTACTTGCCATCACATACATCAACGAACCAATCATTCCCCTGTAGGTCTTGGTATCCACATCCTTAACAGATCTATTATTTTGAGTTTATGTTTGATGCGAAAGCGTATTTAAAGAACTAACAGATATGTTTGATAGATTTAGAACACACAATATAAAGAAACAGTATTTTAAGAACAAAATGATATCTTGAAGATTACTGTCGTTCAATATATAATAAGAACACCAAGAACAGATTAAGAACTGTTTGGTGTGTGTGAGAGAGTGTAATGCTTAACAGGTTTGACGATATAAAGCATAAGCATGAAACTCAGATTCTTCGTTAAGTCCTTAAGATTGTTAAGGAAGATCTCAACAAGAGACTTCCTTTTATACTACTCTAGGGGACCATAAAGCATGAGCTTCTGTTAGAACGGATGGCATGAACAGTAGAACGGATGGCATGAACAGTTGTACAGGGCATGCTATCATGCAAGTTGATGGATAGGTCCTAGGAACAGTAGCAAGATATTTCTTCAACAGTGGCAAGATATTATAAATATCTTCCAAGTCTTCAGTCTGAACCGCAGAGGCTCTGTAAAGGGTTACAGAGGTTCTGAGGTCTGGTCTTCTGTAGAGTAGTCTTCACCGGGTTCCGAGTCTTTGGTCTTTTTTGTGCGTATGACAGAGGTTCTGTAGGACACCTCTATAGCTTCTGTAGCTTCTTGACCTTGATCTTTCGGAAGTGGCAGAGCCTCTGTAAGAGGCTTTCTTCTCTTAGCCTATTTTTCACTACTTCTAAATACTTCTACGATTAGGAAGATTGAAGCTAACAATCTCCCCCTAAGTAGTGAAAAATAAAAATTTGACATTGAAGTACTTTAGGCTAAGTTAGATAAGACAGAGGTTAAACAATACCTCGAAAGTTCTTTCATTCAGAAATATGCCAGAGGCATTTTACATTTGAGTATTATGAAAGATAAACTGAAAATGGTTTGTAGAGATTTTGTTTGAGAATTAGATGTTGGCGTCTTTGAAATCGTTGTAGCTTCTGTTGTCTCTTCCGACTTCTCTAATCTCGTTGTAGAAACTGACGCAGAGTTCTCTTAAGCGGATTGTAGCATCAATCTCTCTGATGAAAGCATCTGCAGCGTCTCTATCCATTTGCTCGGTATCTCTGTATTTTACAAGGTTTGCTCTGAACATGTTCAGAGTACTGGTTGCATACTTCTGACAGTCCATGGTCACAAAAAGTTTGACTTCTCCTTGTAGGTTTTGAAATACTAACCCGAACCTTGGTTCTATAATGATTGAGTTGGGCACAGCGTCAGGTGGGCAGCGATCCTCTGGTGGTCGAAGGTTCAGATGTTTGAGACCAAGATCCTTTCCTAACTGAAAGTCTGTCAAACTGTAGATCAGAAGCCTTTCCCTCATTGCTTTTCTCAACACTTGATAGGCTCTGGTGTTTGGCTCTGTGTTGTAGTTGTCCTTCGTCCATTGCAGAAGGTCAGCTAGATCATAGGGATTCAGATTCCTTAGGTCAGCATCAGCGAAGGTGGTTTCTGAATTGTTTACCCTTCTGACTCTGTAAAGATTGTACCTGACCCTTGGATAGGTTCTTGTAAAGGAGTACCTACAGAAGATTACCTTTTTTATTTTGTGGATTGAGAAGACGTCTGCTCTGGTTCTTGGCTTTGTTCTGGTGAAGATGTTCTCAAATTCTTCTCTGATATCTGGATTTGTGACGTCATCTGTTCGATGATTGGTCTGAAAGGGTTGTTTGTAGAGGTATTTGTATACCACTTCTTCCATTTCTTCGTATGTTGGACCAGGTGGTGGTACTTGTCTTCTGAGACTCTCCATCTGTCGAACAACTTCTGCAGCTCTACCTGTTAGTGGAATGTCTGACAGAGGCTTCAATCCATATGCCCAATCCTCTTCTTCAGGCTTTGGAGTTTGGAAGGCATCAAAGGCGCTCTTCATCAATTTCTCTATAGGCTTGGGCAATGATTTATTTTTCTTGGGCTCTTCTGTCAGTTTCACCTTTCCCTTGTCTTTGGCCTTTGGAGGTTCATAACCTGTTGCCTCTATAGGTTTGGGTGTTGGCGCTTCTGTTGGAATGATGGTTGTTTCCTCTGTAGGTTTTGACACTTGTGTTTGAGAGGACTTTTGTGGCGTTGGTTCTGTTGGCTTGATTGGCTCTGTAACCTCTGTTGGAGGTTCTTTGGTTTCTTCTTCTGTGAGCTCGGTTTCTCTGGGTTGAGGAATGCCGAATCTTCTTGCCATTCGGAAAGATGATGTAAACCTCTGTCTTTCTTCTGCTCTTTTGGCCATTCGTTCAGTCATTGTGTTGTGCATATTTCTTAGAACATAAGAAGCACAGGTCTTTGCTCTTTTTGGTTTGTGGGCAATAGACTTTCTTCTTGGGATGGTTTGGGGTTTTTCTGTTGGTTTTGTAGTTGGGGAGGGAAGATCTTCTTCTGAAGAGGATGACAGATGTTGAGCATCTACTACAAACATTGTAGGGAATTCCACAGAGGTGGGTGTTTCCTCTGTGGTCTTTTGAGCTCTTGTTCCTCCGGGTTGTTGGTTTGTTGAAGGACTTTCTTCCAAGATGATTACCACAGGGGTGGTTGTTGCCTCTGTGGTCTGTTGAGCAGTTTCTAGTACATGGGTTTCTTCAGCAGTTGATTCCACAGAGATGGGTGTTGTCTCTGTGGTCTGTTGAGTTTGTTGTTGTTGGGTTTTTTTTGGAGGGGCTTGGTTGATGGGTTCTGCAGCTATTGGTTGAGCTGGATGTCCTCTGCTCGTAGCTTTCTCCCTTGTATTCTCCCCCTCAGGATGATCTGATGGACCAGGGTAGTCATCATCAAAGTCATCCTGACCCTTATCAGAAGTACCCTCTGCTCTGCAAGAAGCTTTGGGTTTCTTTGGTAGTTCTGCTCCTGCGGCCATCAACTTTGCGCATACATCATCACAGAGGCCGAATAGAGTTGCAACCTCTGCTTCTGTGTTGAAGCGCATTCTGCCGACACTTGCTCTGAACTCTTTAACGTAGTTGGCATTTGTAGTAGTGAAGGAGACGATGACTTATGTGACCTGGTTTATCACATTCTGCCCGAGCTCTGTTAGCTGTGCTCTGGTCATGTAGTATTTAGGCTGCATCAGCATAGTGTTGCGCATTGCTTCTTCTTGTACGTGTTTCAGAGCCTTCTGTAGATCTACAAGTGTAATGCCCTTTGCTTTGTTGGATTGCTTGTTCAGTTGTTCAAGGAAATGTTTGACTGATTCCTTGAACGCAGAAGTTGCGGCTATCCCGAATTCTTTGGCGGCAGAAGTGGCAGTTATTTCAGCAGAAGACTTCATCTGGGTAATGGCAGATTTCACCTCTGTGGACAGATTGTCCATTTTGGTGTTCAGATTTAGCAAGGCCGTCGATGTTGTCTCTGCAAAAGATTTGAAAAAGCTTTGCAACTCTTTCATGGTTTGGTTCACAGAGGTGACAAGGGTTTGGAACTCATCCCTTGATAGTTGTGTTCCTGTGGTAACCTCTAGAGGAACACATTCGTCTCCAGAGTGAGTCCCTGCTCCTGGGACACCTTCGTTCACCCTTGTTTGTACGTTGGGGGTGGAAGGATTTCCATGTGATCTTCGAGAAGAAATTTGAGTATCAATCTCTATAGAAGTTCTGCGAAGAACAGTGTCCAAATCCACTCCAGAGGTCGGTATCGTAATGTTCTTCTTTTGACTTGGAGACTTGTCTAGAGTCTCTTCGTCTTTGTGCTCACTACTTTTCTCTGAAAGAAGTTTTGGCCCTAAATTGTGCGTGGTAGAGGAAACAAATTCCTCTGTAGGGTGTTCTAGTGTGATCTGGGGCGATGGATCATGAACTATAGGTGAGTCTCTCTGAGGAGACTCCCTAGGAATGGATTCCCCGGTTTCTGTGGGCGCAGAGGTTGAAAGAATAACCTCTGGCTGGATAGGTTGGGTTTGGATCGAGCTGTGCTGCTCTTGTTCAATAACACCTTCTGCAGCTAGACCTGCGGTGTTAGAAGTGTAGGTTGCACTGGGAGGGGTTTGAGGATATGTGCCTTCTACTTCTACGACATCTTTTTCTTTCCCTTTTTCTTTTCCTCCCATTCTATCTAAAGCCTCTTTAACCTCATCTCTATTCCACTAAGCTTCTGCTTGTAGCCTAATCCTTTCCCTAGTGGCATCATCTGACATATCTATTTCTTCTATACCTTCTTCTGAAGCTGGGCTTGGACTCCTTCTGTGGACGTTCAATCCCTGTTGGATGAAGGGGTTTTGTAGAATGTTTGGAGTTTCAGTCGGTTGAACTCTGGGGGTTTGGTCATCATCTTGCAGATTTGTGTCAACGCCAGAGATAGAGAAGTCTTGTTCTTCTGTGGTGTGGTGGTCAAGTGGTGGTGCATTCCGCCCAGCTGTATTTAGGGTGTTAGCAATGTCAAGGTTTTGAAGGAAACCGTTTAAGCTACCTTGATGAGCGAATCGATCTGGGGATTGATAAGGTGATTGATATCCCTCTTCTGCAACTTCTTTTTCTGCAGTCTCTTCCTCTGCAGTTTCTTCGACCCGGGTCTTTGCGACCTCTTCTTCAACAACTTCTGTAGTTGCCTCTTCTGCGATGGTAACCATTTGATCAAGTGGTTTCCCATGCTTCTTTTTGGTCTTCCTCCTCTTGGGTTTTGGTGCCCCTCCTTCTGTGGGTTTTGATTTCCTTTTCTTCTTTTGTTTTGGAGAAGAGGGAGGAGCAGAGGAGCCAACTTCTGTGGCATGAGGAGGTAAAGGTTGAGTTTCTGTAATGCTTGTAGAGGTGCCTTCTGAAGTTTTCCTCTTCTTTGTTTTTGGGGTAGAGGCAGAGGCTTTAGAAGAAGACTTCTTTCCCATGAGCTCGACTCGTTTGGCTATAAAACTAAGTTGGATTGCCATGTGTTTTGCCAGTTTCTGCTCCTTCACTTCTGTAGAGAGGGGTTCTACAACTATTGTTCCTAGGGGGATACCTAAATGCGGGGGTGTCACAGGGCTCGGTTTTGGAGTCCTATGATCGCGTATATACTCTAACTTAAGGGTTTTGTTCTTGGCATAGCTCAGAAGCTTATTTGACAGAGGTCTGCAGTGGGTGTAGCCATCTACATGATCGGTGTGGATGTTTTTGTTCATTGGGAACTATTTGGGAGTTGGCCCTTCCATTGGCCAGTTCTGCATCATCAGCAGAGGTTCGAACAGCACTCCCAATATCCTTTGGAATTGCAGAGGCGGTAGATATTTAGGATCGTTCTCTCTTGCCTTTTTGGTGTTGTTCTTTCTGTCGATCGTATTTATGATCTCCTGCAACATGATAGTCGCGTAATCGAGTGGGAGATCGTAGTAGACCCCGTACATGATGATTAAGATCTGGTGCGAGCTCTGGTCAATGCTGCCTATCTTTCCTGTAAGGCATCTGTTGAGGATCGAAAATAAGGTGTTCCACAGAGGTGGTAGTCTGCCTCTGTGGAAGTCATTTCTCTTCCTTAGGTGAGTGTTGTACCCAAGCATTTCTACAAAACGACAGAGCTCGTCGTCTGTTGGTTGTTCTGCATATGTTTTCAGTCCAAGAAGACCCCTTGTTGGTAGATTGAACTCAAGAGAAAACATTGTTCTATTGAACTTGAGTTCCAAATGGTCAGATTTGTCTGACTTTGAGATGTACCCTTTGATAAGAGAATCATCTTTATCATATCGGCAACTTTGCCAAAATTGGTTCAAATACCTAACAGGTATTTTCTTTGGGGTTCTTGAGAGTAAAGAAAAGAGAATATGGTTTTCCATGATGTTTAGAAGAAGGGCATGGGCTTCGATGAAAGCAGTGAGTGAGGGAACCAAATAGCAGTTATTGGATTTGATGGGTAGTACCTTTTCAAAGTGCTCCTTTGCGATAAAGTTTTGGAGATGGGTGGTCGGAGCAAAGTCTGCTGAGTCGCCGGAATCTTCTTGTTCGGCATTTTTGGCGAGGTGGGGGTTTTCTGAATGTTCAGAATGAGCAGGGGAGTGTTCCGGTGAGTTCGCCGGAGAGTGTGCAGGGGAGATAGCTTGAGAAGATGAAGCCATTGGTAATGAGAATAAGATACTTGTAGGTTTTTGCAGGGTTTCGCCGGAGAAGAATGAGGGTTCGTAAAGATTTTATGAGAGGTTAAGCTTGGGTTTTATAGGTGGGTAAAACGGTAGAATTCGAAAGGGTAAAAATATTTGGCAATGGATAAATATTTGGAATCCGTACTTGAGTTAGAACGGCGGGTTCAACTTTCCAAAAAAACGTGCCATGTACGCCCAATGAAAATGAGACACGTAGGCCATGTCAGAGGATGACAGGACGTCGTGCGCGACCCATTAATGCTAGGCGCGTGGGGTTGTTCTTAGCCACATGATTTTCACTCTCAGTAAAAGTAACCGTTACTGTTTACAGAAATGCCCAAATACCAAATTCACAGAAGCTCTGTGGTTTACAGAAGATCTGTGATTTTGAAAATCTTGGATTTTCACCTTTTCTCATATATTTCATTGTTATCATGACTCTGTAGGTTCTATTTTGACCAAAACATTTTTAAAAGCATTGGAGAGGATTAATAGGATTTTAGTGAAGAAATTTCGTTCACAAAGGTTTTGAGGCTCTGTAGGAACTTGCAGAAGCTCTGTCAGGGCCAGCATAAGCTCTATGAGTGAAAATTTCTCATAATTAAAAATCCATTAACAATTTTGATCATCCAAGTTTTGATTTGCATTAAGAATTGTTTTTCGGACATATTTGAAAGTTGGTGTCCGAGAAAACTGTTTTGGAAAAAGTTTTGTGCGAGAAGGTCATGGTGTATGTATTTGTGCGTATTCGGTTTCCGAGTTAAATTTGCGATTACAGAGCAGTGTTCTGACAGAACTTCTGTTGAGCTCAGCAGAAGCTCTATGACCTCAAATTTCTCATAATTCAAAAATTATTAAAAGTTTTAATAATTTTATTTTTGAAATGTTATTCCCAGTATTTTTAGGACGTATTTGACAATTTTTGTCCTAGAAAACTGTTTCCAAAAACCTTTTGTACGAGACATACCTTTTGGTTCTTCTTTTCTCGGCAGTGATGTCTGACTTCTGACGATATAGATTCATCGACACTCTTCTTTGGCTCCCCCTTGAAAGATTAACCTCTGTAGATCATTTCAAGGTTTCTTTTGCTCCCCCTTGATCTAACCATTTATGTCGATCAAGTTACTTTCTTTTGCTCCCCCTTGATCTAACCATCTCTGTAGATCAAGTAATTTCCTTCTGCTCCCCCCTTGACCTATGCTTGGATCAAAATAGGATAAGTTTTGCATAGTACATAGGTCATGTTTACCAGAGGTTCTGTAGGGGTCGTCAGAGGTTCTGAGCAGACCCACAGAAGCTCTGTGATTTCAAGAACTATTTAAGATTGAGAATTTACATACAGAAAGAAATCAATCAAAGCAATAAATAAAGCAATATATTTATACACATATTTACAGAAGATAAGCTATACTTACAGAGGATTTCACGTCATATTGATCATTCCTAACTTACCCACCAAGAAATTGAATCTTTTCTCGTCTAAAGCTTTGGTGAATAAGTCCGCGAGTTGGTATTCTGTGGGCACGAAATGCATCTCGATTGTACCGTATTCAACATGATGTTTCAAGAAGTGGTACCTTATATCGATATGCTTGGTTTTTGAATGTTGCATAGGATTGGCAGAGATGGCAATGGCACTTTTGGAATCACAGAAGATGGGTATCTTGAGTAGGATGTGGCCGTAGTCTTTTAGCTGAGTCTTCATCCACAGAACCTGAGAACAACAGCTAGCAGCAGCAACGTATTCAGCTTCTACCATAGATGTTGACACACAATTCTGCTTCTTGGAGGAACAACTGACTAGCTTACCACCTAGGAATTGACAACTCCCAGAGGTACTCTTTCTGTCGAGCATGCATCCTCCATAGTCTGAATCTGTATAAGCTTTAAGACAAAAGCCAGAGTTCTGTGGATACCAGAGACCAAGATTTTTGGTCCCCTTTAGGTATCTAAAGATTCTCTTAACAACATCATAATGTGATTTCTTAGGATTAACTTGATAACGTGCACAAAGACATGTGGCATGCATTATGTCAGGCCTGCTAGCAGTTAAGTATAACAAAGATCCAATCATGCATCTGTAGAGAGTGCATTCTACAGAGATGCCATCTGGATCTAAGAATAACTTATTTCCAGTGGCCATTGGAGTTTTCATGGCAGAGGTATCAGAGAGGCTATACTTGGAAAGAATGTCAGAGACATATTTGGCCTGATTTATAAAAATTCCCTCTGATGATTGTTTGACTTGGAGTCTGAGGAAGAATGTTAATTCTCCCATCATACTCATTTCAAACTCACTTTGCATGAGTTTTTCAAAACTTTTGCACTCTTCTGTATTAGTAGACCCAAAAATTATGTCGTCCACATAGATTTGTACAAGCATTATTTCACTGTTTATACGTTTATAGAATAAGGTAGTATCTGTTGTACCTCTGTCGTAGCCATTGACTAGAAGAAAGGTAGAAAGTCGTTCGTACCATGCTCTTGGAGCCTGTTTCAGTCCGTACATAGCCTTTTCAAGGTAGTACATATGCCTTGGGAACTTTGAGCTTTCAAACCCTGGTGGCTGATTTACGTAAACCTCTTCTTGGATTTCGCCGTTGAGAAAAGTTGATTTCACGTCCATCTGATAGACTTTGAAACCTCTGTGGGCTGCGAAGGCTAAGAATATTCTTATTGCTTCGAGCCGTGCGACAGGGGCAAAAGTCTCATCGTAGTCTATGCCTTCTTCTTGTCTATATCCCTTGGCCACTAATCGTGCTTTGTTTCTGATGACCACTCCATCTTCATCCTTCTTATTTATGTAGACCCACTTAGTCCCAATGGCCTGTTTCCCCCGTGGCAGAGGTACTAGAGTCCAGATTTTGTTGCGCTCAAACTGCAGAAGCTCATCTTGCATGGCGTCTACCCAGTTTGGGTCGTCAAGGGCTTCAGAAATCTTCTTTGGCTCTATCACACTAATAAAGTTCGTAAAGAAACAAAAATTAGCAGTGGCAGACCTTGTTTTTACCGTGTCAGAGGGTTCACCAGTTATTTGGCTTGGAGGATGGCTTTTTGTCCACTGAGTTGTGCGTGGATGATGGTCACCAATGTCATCGAATTGTTCTTCAGAGGCTTCTTGTTGTTCTTCTTCTTCTTCTTCTGGTGTAGCCTCTATCATAGTGCGTGCCTTTGTAGTTGATCCTACAGTTTGTGGAATGAATTGTATGAGTGGTGGTGGAGTTTGTTCCTCTGAAGGCGTATAGACTTGGTCCTCTATATCCTCTGTTATTGGTTCCTCTGTGGATTGTGGAGTTTGTTCTTCAGCAGATTGTGTGGTCGTTTTCCTTTGTGTTTCATCTTCTGTAGACTCTTCCTCAGCATTTGCATCTGTAGCATTTACAGAAGAAGATGAAGCATTATTTTGTCCAGTTAGAGTCATACCTGTAGGATTTTGACCGACAGAAGATTTTTCTACAGAAGCTCTGATTGTTCCAACAGAGGGATCAATGTCGTCGTGGAACATCTCTAAAAATAGAAGATTTAAGTCTTCTTTTGTTTGTGAGATGCCAGAGGATTCCCCTTTAAGTCCGAGTTCTGAACTGATTTGCTCAGAAGTCTTTTGGAATGAATCATCAAAAGAAACATTGATGCTTTCTACGATCTTGCGAGAGTTTGTAAGGTATACTCTGTAGGCTTTGGAAGTGGCAGAGTATCCAATGAATTTTCCTTCGTCAGCTTTTATCTCAAACTTTCCTCTGGAATCTCTGTCGTTTAAAACAAAGCGTTTACATCCAAACACATGGAAAAACTTGATGTTTGGCCGCCTTTTGTTGATCAGTTCGTAAGGAGTCTTGATGTGTCTTTTCACAATGGTTGAACGATTCTGTGTATAACAAGCGGTAGAAATCGCTTCTGCCCAAAAGTTCATCGGTAATCCGCATGCTGATAACATAGTTCTTGCGGCCTCCACGAGCGTTCGATTCTTTCTTTCGACTACGCCATTCTGCTGTGGAGTGCGTGCGGAAGAGAAGTTCTGTGATATTCCTTCTGTAGAAAGATAGGCTTCAATGACAGAGTTTTTAAATTCTGTGCCATTGTCACTTCTGAACTCTCTATTCTGCATTCATAAAGAACTTGGATTCTTTTCATTAGATTAATCAAGATGATTGGAACATCTGATTTCTTTCGGACAAATTCAACCCATGTGAATCGCGAATACTCATCAATTAAGACAAGTATGTATTTCTTGCCACCTAGGCTCTGTATGGCAATGGGACCGCAGAGGTCGACATGAAGCATGTACAGAGGCCTAGTGCAAGACACATATGTTTTGCCTCTGTGGGAAGCTCTTCTGAGTTTTCCCATTTCACAGGCATAACACAAATGGTCCTTATTAAATTTAACATTAGGAAAACCTTTAACTAGATCAAGTTTGACCAGTTTATCCAAGGTGTGAAAGTTCAAGTGACAGAACCTGTTATGCCATAACCAGGCTTCCTCACTTTTGCAGGCTACAAGGCAAACTTTGTCCTTGTTCTTGGAACTGAAATTCATCAGATATAGATCACCTCTTCTTTTGGCTCGCAGAAGTTCCATTTCTGTGTCTTCACTTTTCAGAGAGCAGAAAGTTCTTTTGAATAACACATCGAATCCTGTATCACAAAGTTGGCTTACACTGAGTAGGTTGTGTTTAAGGCCATCCACATATGCAACTTTGTATACATAAACGTTTTTCTTCTTTATGACTCCATAGCCTTTGATGTGTCCCCTTTTGTCGTCTCCAAAAGTTACAGATCCACCATCGAGTGTTTCTTTGTACGTGGATAGTAAACTTCTGTCGCCAGTCATGTGCCTTGAGCATCCGGAGTCTAGATACCAGATTGGCACATACCGCTTCTGTAAGACAATCACAGAGACTTAGGTACCCATATCCACATGGGTCCAATATTGTTAGAATTTTTCAAGTTTGCCTTAGCATTCTTGAAATACATTTTATCTTTTGTAGAAGAATCAGATTGTTTCTTTGTTGGTTTTGACTTTTGAATTTGAGTAGAGAGTAAACAATCTTGACTGGAGAAGTTATTGTTTAGTTTGAACATAAGATCAAAGCAATGACAATATTGAATATGAGACGTGATTTGCTTGAACTTTTCATTGAATTCATTGAACTGAGCCACAAAGGTATTACATTCTTTCTTAACACTAGATTTCCTATTACAAGAAGATCTATGAATACTAGAATGTTGTTTGCAAAAGCTTTGTTTAGTTCCTGCCTTCTGTGAGTCTCTTCTGTGGTGAACATCTTTCTTCACTATCATAGAGGAAAAAGATTAGTTAACTTTAGGCCATTTTCCCTTTTGTTGCCAAGTGGGATTTTCGTTAATTTGCCTTAAAGGTTTTGAAAATTTTAAACTTTTAGGATCTACAGAGGTCTTCTTTTTAAGATTTAACATATAAAGCTCAGTAGAGGTTTTGACTTGTAAATACAAGTTTAGAAAATCTGGGCAGATAGGTATCTCTGTGATTTTTTCTTTTGGAGAAATAGTTCTGTTAAGAACTTCAGAGGAGAATTTAACATCCTCTGTGTCATAATGAACTATCCCCGATATAACATCTGCCTCTGAGTCGTCAGAAGATGAATCGTCCTCATATACAGAGGTTGAGTCATCTCTTTCGACAGAGGCTGGATTTTCCGAACATGTATCGTACGAGCTTTCTTCCTCTGTAGAATAACTTTCATAGATGGCAGAGGTTTCTGATAAGATCTCTTCAGCGAGAATTTTATCTACAGAAGATGTACAGAAGTTTTCTAAAACGTTTGTTTTCCATACTTCCAAAATTTCCTTTTCAATTGTTTCTTTAAGTTTTTCTTCTGAAAAGGTGGGTTTAAACTCATGAGCTTCTGCCGATAATTTTATTTCGACATTTATCATACACACAAAAGCAACCTGCGTTTGAGTCTTTGGTTTACCAAACTTAAAGATACCAATCTGATCTTGTGTTTTCAGATATTTCTTTGGTTTGATTCCTTTATTGACAAAGGTTGAAGATGATGAATTTGTGTTTTCAAACCACACATTGATCATCTTCGTTTGTTTCCTCAAGTGAGGTTCCACATAGATTTTAGCCCTTTTACTTACAGAGAGTAAGTTTGGAAAATCTGGTTTGTTCGTTTTTCCTAACACAAACAGAGAAGACAGAGGTTTAATTCTTTTGTCTTCAACACCTAGGGTAATATCATCGTACCCTATACCCCGTCTTCCTATTTGTGAGTTTACTTTCTCATACACCTTCTGTGCATCTTTATAATTTTCAAGTAAAACATCTCTTCTGAGTAGATCTTGCCAAAGTATATCTCTCTCTCTTTGAAAGTATTCTTTGAGAGCTCTTATGTCTGTTGTTTCACTCATAGAAACTGAAAGTTCTTTTGTTTTGTCTTTTAGAGCAGAGGTTAATTCAGAAATTTGCCTTTTTAAAGGATCTAGATTTTTTGTTGGTCCCGAAGGCCTATACAAGTTTGTAGAAGGGGGGGGGGGGGGGGTTGAATACAAAAACACAGATTTTACTTTTCTAAATTGTTTATTGATAAATCATTAACAATTTACAGCTTGTTGCGGAAACAAGATTAAGGATAAACCTAAATCTAAACAAGTTGGAACACAAAGATTTCTTGCACTAAGAAGGATAAGGAGATTACTAATAAAATCCTATCTTGAGAGAGATTTGAACTTGTCCAGAGTTAGCAAGTTACTTCAAAAGAAGTGAGTTCATCTCTTTATATACTGCATGCATTTAATGCAAGTCAGTATACACTTTACACGTGTCATCAGCTGGTTGGTTGCATGTCATTGACCTTGGTTGACAACCTTAGTAGCCGTAAGGATGAACAGTGTAGTATCAGAGTGGTTGTACGATTTCAGATATTCGGAGGTTCTTTTCTGACATTTCGTACGGAGGCGTGCAAGGGTGGTTAAGACAAAAGTACTTTGTACGGAGGACTTCATGATCAGCTTTCGTTGATTCATCGATTATCATTTACTATTCAGCAGATGATAAAGTTCAGCGATAGTTAAAGTCTTGTACTTGATACTTCACGTTGAGTGGACAAATCTGAGTCTTCGCTGATCCGCATCAGTTCATTAGGAGACTTGTCGCTGGTTCTTGAGCTTGATCTTCGACTTCAGTGTAGAACCTTCGTTGACGTGAAACTTGTCTTCAGGGATCATAAGTAAGCAACTAACTTATCAGCGATCATCATAATGACTGAACAGACTCAGAGCATTTATGGTGAACAGTGTTCGCTGAATGTTTAATCTAAAAAGCGAGAGTTCCTATCAGTGGTACTGGAAGATCTTAGTACTTATTAGCGATAGTGAAACTCTGATACTTACAATTTTCACTAAGTATAAGAGAGGGTCATTATCAAATCACTGAGGGTTTGGATCAACAATCTCCCCCTATTTGATTAAGACATAGCAATAAAGAAAATTGCTATTTAATGAAAACATAAGGATAAAAAGAACTCATAAAATATTTGTCCCTTTTACTGTTTTCTGGGATCTTTTCAGTACTGATGGAGTAAAGTATATTCGCTGAAATCTTTCTTTAAAATATTGAATCAGGTTACAATGAAGAACATAAAGATTACAAGTACAAGCGAAATAATTTACAAGTACAGAAGGATAACTGATACAATAGAAAAAAAAAGATTATATCAGCTTTCAAAAGGTTCTTCCTTAATGAGAAGTTCATCAAGGGTCGTCTTTTCAGTGGGGATCATCCAGTCAGGAACCGTTACGCCTTGTTTTCTTTTGTTCAACGCTTCTTTAAAGATCAAGGGTTTTAGGTGTCGTGCCTGAATGTCTTTTCTGAAGTCACACCAGTAGATAAGATCTCTGAGCTGTTCGATTGGAGTGATTGGAAGCTCAGCGATCCGTTGAAAGCATTTACGTCCGTCGTAGTCAAGAAAGAATATTCCATAAGGATTACTGATGACTTTACCATGGATGAAAAGTTCACATGGTGGCAAAGAAATGTCAAGGGCAGATAGATCAGGGTCAGGACCAAGCACTTCAGTGCGAGAGAAACCAATTCCAGTTTCATTTCGTATGACAGGACCTGAGTTTGAATCTTGACGTTTCTTCTTTGGAGAGCCCCTTTTTCTTTTCAGCTTTAGATCAGGAAGAGGAGGAATATCCACACAAGAAGATATCAAATCGATCTGTCTGTTTATCAGCTTTTCGAAATGATTCTTGTACTTAGATTGTGACGATTGGATAGCTAACCTCATCTCCAGCCATTCAGAGAGACCATACCTTTTTACAGTGTCAGCGCGAAAGGATTCAGTTTGGCCATCTTCTCTGAAAAGTTTGATGTCAACAATAGGTACTCCGATAGATGTTCTTCCAGAGATGAATACCTTGTTGATCTTCGCTGGACGATATCTGAAGTGAATTTTCTCTTTACACCAGATCAGGGTGGTCTGAGAAACTTCAGTTTTCTTTTCCACGATCTTCTGGGCTTCTTCCCAAAGTTTTCGTTGGACTTGAATGGGAACACGCTTCAGCTTTGGGTCTTTGACAGATTCTTGAGAAAGCTTGATGGCGTATTCTCTGTCTTTCTCTTCAGCTTCTTTTCTATCAGCGATGAGGCGTTCAGCTCTGAGGTGTTCCTTGTATTCAGCTTTTGAAATTCTGAACTTAGGAGGAACTGAAGGCAGTTGATCACGCCTTAGAATGATTCGCTGATCCTCGAATCGCTTTATCATTTCTTCTCTTTTCTTCTGTTCTTCTTCTCTTAGCTTTTGAGGAGCCAAGGAAGGTCTGTTTCTGTGAGAGAGAGTTTGTTCCTCAGGTTCATCAGTCTTAGAGATCAAATCCAAGACTGGGATTATTTCTTCAGCAGCAGCTGGAATTATTGGTGAAGTCGCAATTGTGGAGACTTCAGCGATATCCTCAAACAGGGGAGAGGACTAGCTGAAACGCAACGATCTTACAAATAAGAACTGGGTAGAAGAACATGGGTAGAAAAGATAGAAAAAGATTGTGGATGCGTAGAGAGGTTGTTGAGTAGAGAACTGATTGTGTATTGAGATGTTCAGGGAAGGAATATAAGGAAAGTTTAGTGTACCTGACAAACCGGCTTTTCAAGCAAGATCGCCAGATTTTCAAATTCAGCAAGGCCTTTGCCTTTGCTTTTCTCAGCGCCAGAGGCTGAGGGCTTTGTCTTTGTCTTCTCCCCTGAAGGTTCTTTTATTGTGATTCCCTTAAGAGCTTTGATCCTTGGGGCAGGTTTGACGATAAAGAAATCATCGTCATCTTCATCATCATCATCATCCTTTCTTGGAGAGAAGGATGGTTCATCTTCAGGGATGTCGATGTCTTCATCTTCTTCTGCTTCGGATTCCTCAGCATCTTCTTCGAGTTGCTCCCCCTCAGATACAGAGGCGAGCTTCTCGGTTCCCTCAGGGTTTTCATCTCCCTGAGGTCCAGCGGTTAGATCTTCATTCCCCTCTCCCCTGATAGATTCATCATGGGAAAGGTCTTCAGTGCTTTTGTTTAGATCTTCAGCGCTCTTCTCCCCCTCTTTCTCATGATTGAGGGAGGAATGAGTAGACTCAGCATTGGTGTTATCTCTGTCTTCTGGGCCAGAGATTTTCACACAACCTTCAAGCTTTGCTATTCTGTCTTCTAGGCCAGAAATAGCAGGCGTGATTTTCTTCAGCTCTATGCGATCCGCCGCTGTGAAAGATTCCAAAATAGGGGCAGGGGCAGGAGCAGGAGCTGGATTATTTGCCTTGATGACCAGCGTCTCGGTCATCGTCTTCATAGAACTAACGTCGGTCTTTACAAAGCCTAAGTCAGTCTTGACCGCTGACATATCACCCTCGAGTTTTCCAACCGATGTCTTCAGCGTTGTTACTTCGCTGGACACGGTCGAAACTGAGCTTTTGAGGCTGGTGTAGTCAGTGTAGATGTCAGAGAGCACCTTGGCAAAATCGGCGAGAGTCTTATCAAGTCCCTTGATGTCTTCAGTGGAAGCTTTCTTCTCCACCACCGTCGTCAGCTTTGTCAAATTTTCTCCAGCGTTTGTTACAGCTGTAGAATTGTTGGAGAGTGTGGTGGTGAGACTGGTCATCTTTGTTTCCACAGACTTTAGAGAAGCGTTGATGTCTCCCAAATTAGGACCTGTAATATATAAGTACTTGTGAACAAAGGAAAGCTCAGAAGTTTCAGGTATAGTTACAGTGTTTAAGGTGGGATTTGTACCTGCAGGAGGATTGATGAACTCGTCAAAGTTGCAAGTTCCTGAATAATGTTCCATATCCTCTTCGAAAGTACGGTGAGGTATGGTGATCTCTGCAGGTCCTTTCTTCATCATTTGTTGAGAAGCATCAGCGGTGGCCTCTGGAATGATGGCATCTCCAGTGTTAGCTGGAGGAGTGTCCAAAGAAGTGGAGGGAGGAGCGAAGGATAAGATTGGGATTCGGGTTCTGAGTTCAGCATTGGAATCGCTGACAATCACTTCATCAGTCTTTTGAGAGAATGAGGGAGGTTGGGTAGTTTCCAAGTTTCTAACCTCAGCGTTTAGAGACGCTGAAGTCTGGATTGGAGGGATGGCTTGCACGGGTGTGGCAGAGCGTACCACGGAGCTTTCCTTCAGCTCGTCAGAATGAGCTAAGGAGTCTTCAGCATGGAATTGTTGAGGTTGCTCCTTGGTTTTCTTGATCCTTTTGGAATCAAGTTGGGTGTGAGAGGGTTTCCTTTTCTTAGAAGGAGAGGATTTTGTGGCCGGGGTATCAGCGATGGGTATTGTCGCTGAAGGAGCCACAGAAAGCGGAGAATTTAGAAGAGTGAGAAGAGTAGAGAGACGTACCTCATTGGCGACAGGCTTGAAGTCGAGAACTTTAGGGCCAATCTGAGAAAGTTTCAGATCACCCTCTTCAGGATAGCTGTCCTTTAGGCCATATTGAAAGATGGCGCTGATGAATCGTGGGTAAGGAACCCATGCTGGTCTGTCAGCGGCAGAATCGACATGTTGAATCAGGTCATCATAAATAATGGAGGCCCAATCAATGTTTAGACCTTTCAACAGTGCGTATCCCATGGACTGCTGAGGTTGGGCGGCTTGATCAGAAGAGCCGGACTTCGCTGTCATGCAGCTGATCAGGTGTGCGAAGATGAAGTTCATCTCGCTGGGCATCTTGGATTTCTTTATCAGCGTCAGTTTCTTCTCAGGCTTCTTGTCCCTTCCAATATCCCAGATATAACCCATTGCGTCAAGGAAAGCAATGATTTCTTCTTTGTCAGCGTGCCTCTTGTGGTCAGGGAATGGAACGAAGGGTTTTTCTTTGGTAGCATTTAGGAAGTTCAGGGCTTTTCGGATTATGGCAGGGGTTATCTTGATGGTGCCATACTCAGTATCGCTGAGTATGCAGTCGATGGTTTTGGATGCATCTTTGGCAGAGGGTAGCTCAGTGTGTCTGGCAGAGTACCAGAACTGGGATAAGAGCCGCTGACTGGCAGGAGGTGTTATGGTCAGGGCTGTGTAGATGGGGCTGTTCTTCAGAAAACACACAGCATCGTCCAGATGTGATACTTGCTTCCGAGGAGGAAACTCGAGAAGAGCTGAGAGATTGTTGGCCTTGGTCCAATCTAGTTGATCCAGCTCGAACTTAACCTGAGGGGCTTTGACGATGTCCACTTCCTCAGAGTCAGTGGAGATGGACTCAGCGGTGACATTGATTTTTGAAGATGCCATTTCTCTGTATTATCAGTTCAACCAAAGATGTTAACAAATAAGAATTGTCTTAGTATGGAAAGAATTTCCATTAAGATTTTTCGAATTTTGTCCATTTCATTCAGACATAAATGTCTTAATGAAGATTATGGTTTTTCTTGATTTTTTTAAAAATGAAATGTAAAACCCATAAAGTCTTGTATTCCAGTTTCTGAAAGAAAATTGGATACGAATGAAGAACAAGTTTAAGATTTTAGATTTAAAACTTGAAGAACAACCATGAAATGGTTGTGTTCATAAAACCATGAAAGAAATGATTTTATTTTACAAAGTTCTTTTGTTTGATCTTGTTAAAACAATGAGAAGATCGAAAACAAGTTATACGCATTTGATAAAAGATAAGAACATATTAACCTTGAAGTTTTGATGAAGAAGATGATGAACAGTTCTTGAGGTTTTTGAGAGCACAAATGCAACAGAGGATTCTTTTCTTGCGGAGAAAGATTGTTCGCGTAAAAGACAAATATAAACCAAGAGTTGTTTATATAGGGATTTTTAGAGAGAGAAAACCTTGAGCGGGAAAAGGTTTTCATCATGACACGGACACGTGTTTGTATTTGATTGGAAGTTTGAACGAAACGTGCAAACGTGTGTCAGAAAGAAATCGTGCCTGGTGTTATCAGTTGCAATGACGTCACAGCTGTCCTTTCACATTCTTTTAGGATGTCTCTGAGGTTTTGAAAGCTCAGGGACTCTTTTGAAAAACATGAAGCACTGAATAGAAAATATCAGTGAAGGTTTAAAGAACTTTCAAAATATCGCTGTTAAGGGAGAGATATTCAGCGATGCAATTTATTTTGAAATCTTGCATTTACATGCGATTGACAGAGAGAGAAAACATACCTAGATATCAGTTTAACCAAGTTTATTCAGAGAGAAGATGATGAAATGGATTATACAAGTTGATTTTATCCTGAAGGCTATACAAGATTGTATAAACGTATCGCTGATCAAATGTGAACCGCTGAAGAATTTAACCTTCAAAGTTCAGCATTCCAAGCTCGCTGATGAGAAAGTTGAATCTTGTCTCATCAAGAGGTTTGGTAAACAAATCAGCTAACTGATAATCAGTTGGGATAAAATGAAGTTCTATATCACCATTCATCACATGATCTCTGATAAAATGATATCTGATTTCTATGTGTTTTGTCTTTGAGTGTAGCACTGGATTGTTTGCTATAGCGATGGCACTTGTGCTGTCGCAATAGATTGGAATTTTGGAGAGCTGAAGATCATAGTCTAGTAGCTGATTTCTCATCCACAAGACCTGAGAACAACAGCTTCCAGCGGCTACATATTCAGCTTCAGCTGTGGAAGTGGACACTGAGTTTTGCTTCATACTTGTCCAACTTACCAGCTTTCAACCCAGGAGCTGACATCCTCCTGTGGTGCTTTTCCTATCCATTTTGCAACCTGCAAAATCACTGTCTGAATAGGCGGTTAGATCGAATCCTGAGTCTTTAGGATACCAAAGGCCTAGATTCGCCGTACCCTTAAGATATCGAAAGATTCGCTTTACAGCTTTCATATGGGATATCTTAGGTTAAGCTTGATATCGTGCGCACAGACATGTTGCGAACATAATATCGGGTCGGCTAGCTGTAAGATACAATAGTGAGCCGATCATCCCACGGTACAGCGTGACATTGACAGGAACACCCTTTGTGTCCTTGTCAAGTGTCAGCGGTGGTGCCATAGGGGTTTTCATAGCTAAACTTTCAGTTAAGTCGAATTTCTTCAGCATATCTTTAACATATTTTCCCTGATTTATAAAAGTTCCTTTTTCAGTTTGCTTAATCTGAAGACCAAGGAAATATGTTAGTTCACCCATCATGCTCATTTTATACTCATCTTTCATTCTATCAGCGAAACGAGTACAAAGCTCAGGGTTAGTAGAACCAAATATAATGTCATCAACATATATTTCAACTAAAATGATATGACCTTTCACTTTTCTAAAAAATAAAGTTTTGTCAATCTTTCCTCTCTCAAATTTTTCAATATGGAGATAAGTAGAGAGAGTATCATACCATGCACGAGGAGCTTGCTTTAAGCCATAAAGTGCCTTGTCCAGTTTATAAACGTAACCTGGACGCTTAGGATCTGAGAATCCTGGAGGTTGTTCCACATACACTTCTTCATTCAGCTTTCCATTTAGAAACGCTGACTTAACATCCATCTGATGTACAGTGAAGTTTTTGTGTACAACATATGCTAAGAAAAGACGAATAGATTCAAGTCTTGCTACTGGAGCAAAGGTTTCGTCGTAATCTATGCCTTCCTCTTGCCTGTATCCCTGAGCAACAAGACGAGCTTTGTTGCGAGTTACAGTACCATGTTCGTCCAACTTGTTTCGATAGACCCATTTAGTGCCTATCACCGTTTTGTCAGTTGGTCTCCGAACATGTTTCCAAACTTTGTTTCTTTCGAATTCAGTCAGCTCTTCTTGCATAGCGCTGACCCAGTTTGGATCTCTGAGGGCATCATCTATTTTCTTTGGTTCAGTTAGAGAAATAAAGTTAACAAATAAACAAATATTACCTGCACTTCTACGAGTCTGAATACCAGCGTTGGGATCACCAAGAATTTGATCGATTGGGTGATTTACAGTCCATCGCTGAGCCGGAGCATTCGTCGCTGACTCAGTCTGAACTGGAGAAACTGAAGATGAGGCTTCAGCTACTTCTGGATTATCAGCTAACAGAGGAATGTTTGCATTTGTCACTTCATTCACTGATTGCTGAGAAATAGACGGAATTTCTGAGGCATTTGGATCAACTGCAGGTATAGTGTTTATAGGAACAGCTGAGACCCATTATGTTTCAGCTTCACTGTTCTGCATGCTTGGAATGATAGTGGGACTATCATCTTCTACTGGATGAGCATGAGTGGGAACTTCTTCTGAATCACCAAGATGAGAAAACATCCATTGATTCAGTTCTTCAGTATCAGCGTTCGGTTTATAGTTCGCTGAACGGGATTCGTCAAACGTGACGTGAATAGTTTCTTCTACAGTTTG
Organism: Saussurea involucrata; assembly: GCA_033807775.1. Classification (NCBI taxonomy): domain Eukaryota; kingdom Viridiplantae; phylum Streptophyta; class Magnoliopsida; order Asterales; family Asteraceae; genus Saussurea; species Saussurea involucrata. The sequence continues at coordinate 42,840,190 of CM066326.1, read as the reverse complement.
TCTTCTACGGTTGAAGACTCTGAAGGCTTTGGAGACTGAGGAGTATCCAAGAAATATTCCATCATCAGCCTTAGGATCAAACTTTCCAAGGGCATCTCTGTTGTTCAGTATGAAACACTGACATCCAAAGATGTGAAGAAAGCTGATTGAAGGCTTTCTCCCATGAAAAAGTTCATAGGCTGTCTTTTTGAATCTTTTAACTATCAGCGACCTGTTTTGCGTAAAACAAGCAGTGTTGACAGCTTCTGCCCAAAACTGAGTAGGCAGGTGAGAATCGCTGAGCATTGAACGTGCAGCTTCAATAATTGTTCTATTTCTTCTTTCAGCGACTCCATTTTGTTGCGGTGTTCTCACTGACGAAAAGTTGTGAGAAATACCCTTACTCTCAAGGAAGGAATCAAGAGAACTGTTTTTGAATTCAGTTCCATGATCACTCCTTATTGAGCGAACAGTCATATTGTTCAGAGTTTCCATCTTCCGAACAAAGGTGATGAGTTCTTCAGGGGTGTCACTCTTAGAACGGAGAAACATTACCCATGTGTAACGAGAGAATTCATCAACTATGACCAGCGTATATTTCTTTCCAGCGATGGATTGTTTGTTAACGGGGCAAAACAAATCCATATGGAGTAGTTGTAGAGGAGATGACACTGAGGAGACTTGCTTTGACTTGAAGCTTGCCTTGGTCTGCTTCCCTTTTTCACACGCTGAACATAAAGACTCTTTGGCGTATGAATGCTGAGGTAGACCAGTGACTAACTCTTTGGAAGAAAGAGTATTCAGTGTCTTGAAATTTAGATGTGAGAGCCTCTTGTGCCATAGCCAGTTGACATCAGAAGATGCCTTTGAGAAGAAACAGGAGTTCTCAGTGGTTGTTGAGTCCATGTTTATTACATAAACATTTTCCAAACGATAACCGCTGAGAGCTATCTTCTCCTTTTTGTCAGAGACAAAGCAGGATTCCTTAGTGAAAATCACTTTGTTATCCATGTCGCAAAGCTGACAGATGCTCAGAAGATTATGCTTCAGCCCTTCAACATATGCGACTCTTCTGAAGGAGGTTGTACCATTTGAAAGTACACCATACCCTCGGGTATGTCCTTTTCCATTTCCACCGAAAGTCACAGAGGGACCTTTCTCTTCCTTGTATTCAGCGAGCAGGCTTTTCTTTCCAGTCATGTGTCTAGAGCATCCGCTATCGAGATACCAGATACCCTTCTTAACCTGCAATACAAAGGAAGATTAGTTTTTCTTAGGTACCCACTTAACCATGTATACACGTTTGTCAGTGGAAGTAGTTGGAATGGAAGGTTCAGCGGTCTTCGCAGCATTTGAAGATTCAACTTTGTCTTTCTTCACTTTGGTTAATTTCTTAACCTCAGTGGTAGGAGTCACCTTGACCTGATTTTTACCAGGGTTGGTCTTCTTTGCCTTGGGGGCAATCTTCACCTTAGCTATCTTTTCAGCTATGGTGGCTGTGGGGCACTTACTAGCAATATGATCGGTAAGTCCACAGTGATAACATTTCCTATAACTAAAAGTAGTTATATGACCACTTGTATGCTGAGCTTTTAATTTTGAATTAGAAGTGCCAGCACCAAGTAAACTATTGGCTATAGAAATGGGACGAACATTCAGTTCATTAGATTTCTTACCAAGGATATCCACTCTGAGTCTAGGAGTAGATCGCTGAATAGATCCAGAGATCAGCTTTCTAGATCTATAGGGGTAGGTCACTGAGGCTTTAGAAGCATTCAGCTTTGGTACTAAGGTACCCTTCTGAGGATTTTGGTAAATAACAATTCCTTTACCTTTGTCTTTAGAGACAGAGGTAGGTTTTGAATGAACCATTTTCTCCTTACCTTTTGAGGAGGTAGGAGTTTCCTCAGGGATTGGTGTAATGGACGAGGAGCACTGAGATGATGAAGTGTCAGCGACTGAGGATACGAACGTTCCAAATTTAAGCATTAAACGTTCAGTGGTTGGTTTTGGAGTATCATATTTATAACCCAGACCACGTTTATCACTCAGAGGAATCTGAGCCTTAATTATCTCAGTGATCTTTGTTGAATAATTACACTATCCTTCAACAGTAGCTTGTTCAGCTTTTAATGCAGCGATAGCTTCTGCTCGTTCGATTTTGACTAGCTGATTTAAATAGACTTGATCTTTAAAATCATTTTCAATTTTAGAAAGATTTTCTATTTGAAGGTGGCAGTTTTTAAGCTTTTCAGCGAGATCAAGATTTTGGTTTTCAACCACAGCTTTGCCGTTCATGGCTTCGTATAAACTTCTAGTCAATAGATCGATTTTACGGAGACTATCAGCTTCATCAATATTTGCAATATTGGTAAAGAAAGAAGGTGATACCTGAATGGCAGATGTTGAAGTGGAGGGAATGTCTGAACTTTCTTCCTCTTCTTCAATCTTGGCCATGAGACATTGATTTGCTTCATCATCTTCAGAATCAGATGATGAGGCTTCTTCATCAGAAGCAGCCCAATCATAGTCAGCCATCAGGCCTTTTCCTTTCTTTTTAAAGCTTTTCATCTTTGCATACTTCTCCTTCAGCTTTGAGTATTTGTCCTTTATTCCTTGGAACAAAGGATTTCTTTGTAAAAGCTGAAGGTCTCATGATTTTCTTTGACCTGCATTCGTTAGCGAAATGACCTATCTTTTCGCAGTTGAAACAAGTAGCAGTAGCCTTATCAACAAAAGCTGATGATTTAGGCTTGTCAGCTATGGAAAGAGTTTTGTTCTTTCTTAACATTTTCTTCTTGGCGAATCTCCTGAACTTTTTAGTTAGGAGAGCCAAGGATTCATCATCATCTGAAGAATCAGAATCTGATGACCTTTCAGAGTTACTCTCTAACTCATTGATAGTGACCGAGGGTCGCTGAGTAGAAGGTTCCTCTGAGATTAAAGCAACATGGGTGCTTTTGGAATCTTTTACAAGATTCTTCTTAAGATGGCTAGATTGCTCATGATTCAGCAATGTGCCATATAAGGTAGCAAGGGTCATTGATCTTAGATCCTTTGACAGCTTGAGACACATGGAATAATTGTCCCAGCTTTCAGGTAAACATTCTAGAAACTTTGTCAGTACTTCAAAGTTATAATATTCCTTACCAACAGTTTTCAGATCTATAATTAGACAATTAAAACGTTGGTGAACTTCAGAGAGAGTTTCATTTTTACCAGAAATGAAGCTTTCGTATTGTCTTACCAGGTTGATCTTTCTTGAGTCCTGGACTTCAGACGTTCCTTCATACTGAACACATATTGTGTCCCACATGGCTTTTGATGATTTCAGGATCATGACGGAATGGTAGACTTCGTCAGGAAGGGCCATGGATAGTATGGATCTGGCTTTTGTATCTATAGCCACTTTCTTCTTATCTTCGTCGGTCCACTGACGGATTTCTTTAGGAATCAGCCTTTCTGGAATAGCAGCTCTAGTTGCAGTGGCTGGAACTAAAGGATCAATTGTTACAGGGATGTGTGGGCCGTTCTCAAGATAGTAAGGTATAGTAGGGTCTACACCTTCTAAGAAGATTGTCATCCTATTTTTCCACAAGTTGAAGTTGTCTCTGGAAAATCTACGGGGTTTTGCAAGAGAACCATTGTCTATATAATTTGTGTTTGTGTGGGAGGCCATTTTCAGATAATAGCAAGGAAGAGAAATATCTTAGATTAGATCTTGTTTATGAGATTAAACAAATCCGCTCTGATACCACTTGTTGGTCCCGAAGGCCTATACAAGTTTGTAGAAGGGGGGTTGAATACAAACACACATATTTTACTTTTCTAAATTGTTTATTGATAAATCATTAACAATTTACAGCTTGTTGCGGAAACAAGATTACGGATAAACCTAAATCTAAACAAGTTGGAACACAAAGATTTCTTGCACTAAGAAGGATAAGGAGATTACTAATAAAATCCTATCTTGAGAGAGATTTGAACTTGTCCAGAGTTAGCAAGTTACTTCAAAAGAAGTGAGTTCATCTCTTTATATACTGCATGCATTTAATGCAAGTCAGTATACACTTTACACGTGTCATCAGCTGGTTGGTTGCATGTCATTGACCTTGGTTGACAACCTTAGTAGCCGTAAGGATGAACAGTGTAGTATCAGAGTGGTTGTACGATTTCAGATATTCGGAGGTTCTTTTCTTACATTTCGTACGGAGGCGTGCAAGGGTGGTTAAGACAAAAGTACTTTGTACGGAGGACTTCATGATCAGCTTTCGTTGATTCAGCGATTATCATTTACTATTCAGCAGATGATAAAGTTCAGCGATAGCTAAAGTCTTGTACTTGATACTTCACGTTGAGTGGACAAATCTGAGTCTTCGCTGATCCGCATCAGTTCATTAGGAGACTTGTCGCTGGTTCTTGTACTTGAAACTTGTCGCTGGTTCTTGATCCGCATCGTAGAACCTTCGTTGACGTGAAACTTGTCTTCAGGGATCATAAGTAAGCAACTAACTTATCAGCGATCATCATAATGACTGAACAGACTCAGAGCATTTATGGTGAACAGTGTTCGCTGAATGTTTAATCTAAAAAGCGAGAGTTCCTATCAGCGGTACTGGAAGATCTTAGTACTTATCAGCGATAGTGAAACTCTGATACATTTTGTTTACTTACAATTTTCACTAAGTATAAGAGAGGTCATTATCAAATCACTGAGGGTTTGGATCAACATTTTTGTTCCAATTCTTTTCTACTCTTTCCTTTTCTTCAAAATTTTTGGCTTTTTCTTGAGTGAGAAGCCTTACTTCTCTCTCATTAAAGGTGAGTCTTTTCTGAATGCTTTCATTTATCTCTTTTAGTTCAATCAGTTCGATGTTAAGTTTAAGTAAATTATCATCTACAAAATTAGTACAAGAGGTAGAGTTTGAAGTGGATACCTCAGTGTCAGTGCCGGAGTCGACTTCTGCCATGCCACAGAATAGGGCATTGGTGGTGTATTCATCGTCAGAGGTAGAGTCTGACTCGAAGTCCTCCTTGTTCGCCTCAGAATGCCCTTTGTTCGCCATTAGGGATTTTTGCGCATAATACTCAGCCTTCTTTTTGTAAAAAGCTGAGTCCTTCTGTGGGCGATTTGGTCTACTTCTGCATTCATTTGCGAAATGGCCTGGCTTCCCGCAGTTGAAACAACTTTGGGAAGTGTTTCTAGCACGATCGTCGGACTTCTGTCGGTCTCCACCTTTCTCCGTTCGGCATTCGTTTGCGTAATGACCAGGCTTGCCACACTTGTAGCATTCTTGTTGTGTGTGGCTCACCTTGTCATCTGACCTCTGTCGGTTATTACCTCTTCAGTTTCTGTCACTTGACCGCTGTCGGTCATTTCTATCATCTGACCTCTGTCGGTCACTCAATTCTTCTCTTCTTCCAACATCTCTTCTATCACCTCGGTTGTCTCTGCCATATCGATCAATTCTTGAACCCCTCTGGTTTCCTCTGAACTCTCTTGTCAACAGAGCTAAGGATTTAGCTAATGACGCAAGAGTTATCTCTTCTTCTACCAGCTCGTCTTCTTCGCTATCAACTATCACTATCTTCTTCTTCTCCTTCTTCTTCTCCTCTGTTGCTCTCTCATTTCTCGGTCTCTCTGCAGCCTCTGTAGATTTACTAACCAATGCATATGGTGCAATGGTTAGTGTTTTAGCCTGTGCTATTTGAGGCTCCTGTGCGGCTAGTGTTCCACAGAGATCAGAGAGTGTCCAGGAGTCTAGATTTTGGTTTGTTTGTAAAGACATAGACAACTGGAGCCACTCGTCATTCAGGCTCTTTAGAAACATGACGTTATTTTCTTCCGAGGTTCTGTGAATGCCAGACTTTCTACATTTGTTTATGAGAGAGTTGAACCTGTCGTACGTCGTTTGCAGAGATTCTGTTGCAGAGGCTCTGAAGGCATGATATTCATTTATGTATTGTGCCCTTCGGTTCTTCTGCGTTTTAGCACCCCCTTCCAACTGTCTTTCTAATTCTTTCCAAAGATCGTGCGCAGTTTCGCATGCATCTAAAGATTGAAAAAGTTCGTTGGGGATAGCCATGATCAATATTATTTTTGTTTTCTGTGCAACTTCATCTTCTGCCCTATCTTCATCTGACCATTCTTCTTTTGGCTTAGGTCTTTGACGTTCAGGGATTTCAAGAGATTCAGCAGTAGCTGGTACTCGTGGTACTATTATCATGGGAACTTGAAGAGGGTTGTAAAGATATTGTACGAGAGTTTTTTCAGTACCCTCAAAGAAATGGATCATTCCTATCTTCCATTGAGGATACTCATCTCGAAGGAGAGTAGGAGGCTTGGTTTGTGAACCAGCAGTGAAAAAGTTATTTGTATTTGTCATTGTAAGAGTTTCGAAGGTTCTGAAAAGATAATATGACGAAAGAGTATGAGTCTGATGATCTGGAAGGTTTTCTGGGTTTTAACAGTTCCCAGAGTGCACTTTAATGGAGTTTTAACCTGGAAAAAATAGTTTCTTTTAAGAATACCACTTTCGAATAAATCGAAAAATGATAGGAAAACAGAAACTTTTCAACGAAATGAATAACAGGTTAAAACAGAATGATGTCTATCACAAATCTTGTAACAAAGAGGATCACTTGATATTAAAAATCAAGGATTACTCTGATACCAATTGTTGGTTCCCGTTTTGCTTAGACAAGATTAACAGATCTATTAGTTCGAGTTTATGTTTGATGCGGAAGCGTATTTAAAGAACTAACAGATATATGTTTGATAGATTTAGAACACACAATATAAAGAAACAGTATTTTAAGAACAAAATGATATCTTGAAGATTACTGTCGTTCGATATATAATAAGAACACCAAGAACAGATTAAGAACGGTTTGGTGTGTGTGAGAGAGTGTAATGCTTAACAGGTTTGACGATATAAAGCAAAAGCATGAAACTCAGATTCTTCGTTAAGTCCTTAAGATTGTTAAGGAGGATCTCAACAAGAGACTTCCTTTTATACTACTCTAGGGGACCATAAAGCATGAGCTTCTGTTAGAACGGATGGCATGAACAGTTTTACGTGTTGTATTGCATTTAATGCCGCAGACGTCTATGTTGTACTAAGCCCTATTGAGTCCACTCAGAGTTTTACACGTGTTGAAGTTGGACAGGGCATGCTATCATGCAAGTTGATGGACAGGTCCTAGGAACAGTAGCAAGATAGTTCTTCAACAATGGCAAGATATTATAAATATCTTCCAAGTCTTCAGTCTGAACCGCAGAGGCTCTGTAAAGGGTTACAGAGGTTCTGAGGTCTGGTCTTCTGTAGAGTAGTCTTCACCGGGTTCCGAGTCTTTGGTCTTCTTTGTGCGTAAGACAGAGGTTTTGTAGGACACCTCTGTAGCTGCTGTAGCTTCTTGACCTTGATCTTTCGGAAGTGGCAGAGCCTCTGTAAGAGGCTTTCTTCACTTAGCCTATTTTTCACTACTTCTAAATACTTCTACGATTAGGAAGATTGAAGCTAACAAACCTCGAACCCGGAGACATTGGAGTTTTCATGGGCGCAGACTGTTCCATTTGGTATTTCTGGAGAATATCTCTGATGTACTTAGCCTGATTAATGAATATCTCGGTCGACATTTGCTTAACTTGTAGACCGAGGAAAAAATTCATTTGACCCATCATACTCATTTGAAAATGTCTCCTCATGAGGACTGAAAAGTTGGTAAAGTACTAAGGGTTTGTTGAACCAAAAATGATGCCGTCAACATAGACTTGCACAATTATAATATCATCCTTTTGCTTTTTAATAAATAAAGTGGTATCTATCTTACCTTTGGAAAAGCCAACTCTTACTAAGAGGGCCTTGTCTAAGATGTAAACATGGTTAGGCTTGGTGTCGTCCACGAACCCTTCCGGTTACGAAACGTAGACTTCCTCTTTGAGTACGACATTGAGGAATGCAGTCTTCACATCCATCTAGAATACCGTGAGCTTCTTGTATGCGGCGTATGCGAGGACCTGTTGCGTATGTCTCATCATAGTGTGCAACTGTTGCGTATGTCTCATCATAGTTTATTCCTTCTTGTTGTCGATATCCCTTTGCCACGAGGCGTGCCTTGTTGCAACCACAACAACGTCTTCATTCTTCTTGTTCTTGAGTACCCACTTGGTGCCAATAACCGTCTTGTTCGTCGGTCGTGGGACAAGTCTCCATACCCGAAGGCTCTCAAATTGGTTGAGCTCCTCCTGCATCGCTAACACCCAGTCTGGATCATTGAGTGCTTCAGTAACGGTTGTGGGCTCGATGCTGCTGAGGAATCCGGAGAAAAGGCAGAAGTTGGCAGAGGCACCACGTGTCAGTAATGAACGGGATGTGCGCGTGTCAGTACTTGATGTTCGAGGTGCAGTGGGGTCGCCAATGATTTATTGAACGGGATGTGCGCGTGTCCATTTGGTGGTATGTGGTAGCGGTTGAGCATTAATGTGAGATGTGTTCGGATCCACATAGTTACCGGGGGGAAGGTCTTGGACGGCTTCAACTGACGATGGCAAGTTGATCGGCAGGGATGGTGCCGGATTCGTAGGTGGTTGGACAACCTCCGGGGAATAGGATTGACCCGAGCGTGTAGCAGAAGAAGAATCGGGAGCAGCAGCTTCCGGTATGTTGGTAGCAGCGTCAGGTGTAGGTTCTGCTTCGGATGTGGTGTCACTTGAGCTTTGGGGGTTTTGAGTAGATGTGGATGTGGATGGAGAGCTAGTTGATGTCAACGGACCCGTGATTTTTGTAGAGTCCTCGATTTGCGCGGCTCCAATTCTATTATGCACATGAACATTTTTATTAATCTGGTTAAAGAAATCATCATAGAAATGCTCAAAAAGTAAATCCAAATAAAAAAAATGTTATTTTGACGTAGAGGAATGATTTGAATTCGCCGGGTTTTGCGTAGACCCCGAACGAGAATGTTCGGAAGCTAACACACCAGTTAAAGAGGGTTCTGAACTGAATTGTTCAGAAGCCAAGTCAGCCGTTTCGTCAAAAGTCACGTTTACACTCTCTATGACGGTCTTGGTGCACTTGCTGTAGACGCGAAATGCTTGATCTTGAGACGAGTATCCAATAAACACTCCTTCATCCTCTTTGGGGATGAACTTCCCTAGATCATCTTTGTCGTTCATGGTGTAGCACGTGCATCCGAATGCGTGAAAGTACTTGATGTTCGAGATGCGGTTGTTGATGACCTCGTAGGGCGTCTTGTTGAACCGCTTGTTGAGAATGGACCGGTTTTGCGTGTAGCATGCGGTTGCAACGGCCTCACCCACATATATAAAGGTAACTTGGACTGAGAGAGCATGGTGCGAGAGGCTTCCACTAAGGTACGGTTTCGCCTTTCCACAACTCCATTTTGCTGAGTAGTACGTGCGGTAGAGAAAGAATGGGTGATACCTTCGGAAGAGAGGTAGTCATCCAACGTTCGGTTCTTGAATTCGGTACCGTTGTCCGTCCGGATGGTCTGAACGAGCTGTCAAAAGATTCAATTGCACGATTTTCAGATGAGTGACGATCAGTTCCGGGGTCTCATCCTTGGAATGAAGGAACTTGACCCACGTATAGCGTGAGTAGTCGTCGACCATGACCATGACGTATTTCTTGTGATTGAAGATCTGAACGCGCATCGGTCCACACAAATCCACGTGGATGAGTTCAAAAGACCTAGACGTGCTTGGAGCGGCCTTCGGCTTGTGGGAAACTCTGTTCATCTTCCCCATCTCGCATGTTGCACAGAGATGGTCCTTCTCAAACTTGAGCTCTAGCATTCCTTTCACGTGTTTGCTTAGCACCAACATGTTGATGTTCTTGAAATTCAGGTGCGACAGTCTTCGATGCCGTATGCAATTTTGCTGTGAGTTGGCCTTGGACATCAAGCACACGGACTCATCCGTCTTCAGAGAGAAGAGGTCGATCGTGTAAAGATTGGTTTTGCATGTCCCAACTAGTAGCTCCTCTTCCGTCTTTAGTGCGAGCGCTGTACCTCTTAGCTTTAAAGTTGACCTCTAGGTCTTTGTCGCAGAACTAACGACCTATGCTAAACAGATTATGTCATAAGCCTTGGACATAAGAAACCTTCTTGATAGTAATCTGATCTTGAACGATGTCGCCGTAACCCATGATTGGTGCTTTGTTGTTATTCCCAAATCTCACGTTGGCACAATATTTTTCGGTGAAGTTCGTGAGAAGCTCCCTCCTTCTGGCCATGTGCATGGAGCAACATGAATCTAAGTACCACACATGTCCATTCTCCAAAAAGAATTAAGCAGCTTTAGTTACCCATTTGAAAATGGGTCTGGGGGGGGGGGGGGGGGTAGGTGTAGCACCTGTTTTAGGAACCCATTTTCAATTAGGTTTACGATTGGGTTTGGGTGACTTAAACTTACAACGAGTATTAAACACATGATAAGAACCAAACCAATCAGATGCATATTGTTTATCGACAAAGTCATTCAAGCCAGAATTAGAGCAACATGTACAATCATGAGATAACTGAAGTAATTGCTAAATTGAATAAATCTTTAACGAAAAGTTAATGCGTTGTTCAACAATAGTACTTGAATCAATTACTTGAAAACGGAATTAAATGACTCTGACTGCAACTTGTTCTCTTTAGATCCTTACGCAACCCACTTTTGTTTGACGTTTTTGGCCCAACCATGTCTATCTGAAATATCATTAAAGTCATAGTCAGTAGAGCTTGAGTAGTAAGGATGTATACTTTCAGCGCGATCGGTCGTTTTCTGTTTCTGTGAACGTCTTTTAGATTTAGATTTGATTTTGGAAACGTTGTTCACAGAACGAGTTTGAGGGGCGAATGTAGAACATTCGCCCGTATGTAAATTGACCGATCGTTCAGGTGTTTTCGAAAGAAAGCTTGTATGGCTTGGAAGGGGTTGATCAAATTCAACCTTTGGAAACTCATCATCTGAACACACATTAGAGTTCATGAGCGCGGAAAAATAAAGTTCACTCTCAGATGGAACACCATTGCTCAAAGGATAAGAGGAACAATTTGGACTTGTGTTTTGCGAAGAATCAGGTGCGAAAGCTTTTTGAAAATCAGAGTCAAGATTCTTTCCAAAACATTATGTTTGAGGTTCATTTCCTTTTTTGGAAGAGATTTTTCCTATAAAAGCTTTACAAGAAGATGTATCTTATGAAGTAGAGGAAGGTTCATACAAAACATTTCTCTCATCATTGAGTTGGTCAAACCTCTTTTGAAGTTCACCCTAGCTTACCTGCTCTTCCATCACCTCTGCTGCCAAGGCAGACATTTTAGATATGAGTTGTTTGATTTTTGCCTGAAGGGCTTCCTTTTCCTAAACTGATACAGATTCCGTTTTTATGGGATGAAAACACTCAAGTTTGGATAAAAGCTATTGTTTTTCCTTTTGAAATTTAATCTGTGCCTGTTCAAATGACTCCTCTAACTGAACTATTTTCTTTTCAAGAACAAGAGGTGGAACATAGCGTTTAAACTCGTCCTTCTTTTCTTTAGGTTCAGTTGCTGGGACCGTATCCTTAGGGGATGCTTTGGACTTGGCAACTTTATAGTCGTCAAAGTAGTCATTTGATAGATATTTGGATTTCTTTGTGATGTGTTAAGAACTTCGTATGCGAAAGGCATTCACATCGTAACAATGTTCTTTCGTTTTAATTCCTCAAGTTCCTTATCCCTTTCATCAAGTGGTTCCGTCCATCTAATCTTATATTGGGGATATGTCTTATCAAGGCGTAAAAAATTAAAATCATATAGAGTAGGCACCATTGTTAAGATTTTTTTCAAATAGTGTGGGTTGTCATACCCAATACCCCATTCAGAGTTAAAGTACTTGAAATCTTTTGGTTTGTGCAGATGAATCGTTTGATCAGTTTGTCCTCGTTTGTAAAACATAAGTTCAAGATCCTTTATTTTTGAAAGAAGCTCGTTGTTATCGATTTGAATTGAAGAGCATTGATAGACAATCTGTGGATCCCAAGTTAGTGCAATATCGTAGAAATCAGTGAACAATAATCAATAAACACAATATGATTTCAATACGTCATCCCTCTATTATCATAAACCATTCAGAGAATTTTCATGTATGATTACTGTTTGGGTAAAATTTCACCAGTCTCGACCACGACCAAAACAGGAAAACATTTATTACACTTTTTCATAATAAGGTAAAATCATAATACTTTATCCCCTGATCAAAGTTGAAATCGAAAGTTATTCACCTCACGACACTCGACCATGACGTCGTCTAGTTCACATGACCATCGTATGGAACCTCTCGACCTCGACCGACTAACGTACGTTATTTATGTTACTTTTTCATTGTTTAATGCAGGGTTAATGTCATTGATGACCAACGGCTATAACCGACGAAAGCCATTAACAGCATTACATACGGCGTCCGTTACGACTGTTACACGAAGCTTTTATGGAGTCAATAAAGGCATTCGAAGACTATAAGTACAGGGATTCCATCCTCATTTGGGATCATCATCTCTCACACCTGGAGCTAACTGAACTCTCAAGAACACTCGAAGCAAAGAATTCACTTTCAACAGTTCGCTCACGACGCACGACTTACACACATGACACATAGTTTTTACATACGACGCACCAGTTTTTTACATCCGATACACTTGTTTACTTTACATTTAAAGTCTTTCTTTCATTTGTATTGTAATCTCTGTACGATCGACACCCGAAACATAAGTATATCGCCCCTGTTTGGCGACCATAGTGCAACGACGACCCCCAAAGTCGTCCGCGGGTTTTTTCCTCGTTGAGGTTTTTCCCGCGACACCAAAATCTCTGTCTTATTTACTTTTTCCGTCTTTGTCATACGCTTTGTCGGAAGATTCCTATTCATTAGTTGTTAAGCTCCACAATCACCCTTAAGTTATCCTTCTGGACGATTTTTGGCATTAACTGTTAATGCAAAAAATTGCACTAAACTGTCTTATGCCAAAAATTGTATAAAAATACGGTTTAAGGTTTGGTTTCGGACCTTATCAACTAAATATTGAACCATAGAAATAAACAAGAAAAATAACGAAGAAAATGTAGACGAAACAAGAGATTTTGGTGACGCGGAAAACCCCAAAACGAGGAAAAAACCGCGGTCGACTGTGTTAGAGTCGACAGTGCATTATGGTCGCCAATTAGGGGCGATAATCCTTTTGTAACAAGTGATATGTGTACAACAGATTACGATAAGAGATAAAATGTACTCAGACGTGTGTAAAAGTCGTGTGTCGTGTGTAAAACGTGCGAAATAAGCGGTCGTCGTATGGTTCGAATTGCCGTCGTCAGGTGGTTCGACCTGCCGTCGTGCGAAACTTTGTGTAAGTGAGATATGTTCCATTGTCTTGGAAGAAATGTAGAATTGAGTCTTAGTTTGAATGTATGTAGCTTCATGTCCCTCAGATTGATCATCGGGGGCCTTTATATAGCTTTTGTTGGTAATAAATGTTCTTTAATGGTTGGTTTTGTAACCGTTGTCGGCATTAAATGCGCTTTAAAGATTGGTTTTGAAACCGCTGTCGAGTCTTTAATGTCATTAAGAGCTCGTCCGTTACTGACCGTTGTACCATAATTGCTTGTAGACCTGCATTAATGAACAAAAGAAACGGCTGTTGACCATTAATGGTTAGTGTAATTGTAAGACCGTCTTAAGTTCTGGACGTCGGTCTTATGGGGCATATGACCGTCGCCGAAATATAAGACCATGTATATGACTGTAAATGTCTCGTAAGACCTTATTTTAGTATAAGAATGGTCTTATGAAAATGTCGTAAGACTAGGATGAAAATGTCGTAAGACCAGGTCGTAAGACCACTAGGTCGTAAGACCAAGATGATATTGTCGTAGGACTAGAGCGATATAAGATCGACGACAGGAGACTGTCGACGTAAGACCGACGAGTCGTAACTGGCGACATAAGACTAATGGCGTAAGACTAGTAACATAAGACTAGTAACGTAAGACGTAAGACTAGTAACATAAGACTAGTAACGTGTGACTGGCGATGTGTGACGTGCGACGTGTAACATGCGACACGTGACGTTCGATCACGAGATGTAAAGACACTATCTTGAATGACTATTGACACAAGATGTCATATGACAATAATGGGTATTACCCTTGTCGGTTGGCGGTATGACTGTTGTAGATATCCTTGGTCATTAGGGTAATCAAGTGCATCAGTCATGTCGAGGGAATTTCCCAAGTCGGTCGAGGGTGTTATTTTTTACCCAAACAGTTAGCCCCCCGAGATTTGAATTTCAAAGCCATTTGAATTTCAGATCTCATACCTGTTAATGCCAAAAATCGCACCAAAGGGACAACTTAAGGTCGATGTGGACTTAATCAACTAAAGAAAGGATATTTCAACGAGACGTGCGACGAGGAATAAAATAAAGAAACAAGGGATTTGATGACGCAGGAAAAACCTCAATCGAGGAAAAAACCTGCGGACGACAGGGGGTGTCGTTGCTGCACTATGGTCGCCAATCAGGGGTGATGTCCTTGGATACTGGTGTCGATCGTACAGTGATTACAATACAAATGAAGAGAATGCTTCGAAATGTAAAGTACAAGTGTTTGGAATGTAAAACAAGTGTTTGTCGTATACGAAACAAAGTATGAACTGATGGTCGAGGGTTGTTGTCGTGCGTCGAGAGTGATACTTAGAATAATGGTTTTTCACTTCAGGTGTTCTTGAATATTGATTCGGTTGTTAATCGCCAGATATTCGATGTCTTGAAATGTTGATTGAGCTTGATATTTATAGTCTTCGTGTCCTTAGCTTCCTCCATGAATGCTCCTTTAATGGCCTTAACGGTTGGAAACGGTCGCCGGAGTAATGATCTTCGTCCGTTACGGTCGCCGGTTGTTTAATGATTGCGTCGGTTATAGTCGTTACTCCTTAATGACTTTGACTCCTGCATTAAACACTTAACAAACGGTTACGGTTAACGTTAGCTTTGGTAGAGGTCGCGCGTCTTTATATAATAGTCGTGCGGATCGGGCGACGCTATGGTCGAGCGTCGTGAGGAACTCTCGATTTACCTTTTATTAGGGACGACGATGGTGCTCTGGGTCTTTGTCGAGACCTTATCTTAATACAATATATAGTCCTTAATCATACGTCTTACTTGTCCTGGTCGCGGTCGAGCGACGTGATTTTTTGCCCAAACAGTTTGCCCCAAATTTTGAAAATTGAATGTCAAATTTAAGTTTTAAATTTTGCTTGTCGAACGCTTAGACTTGTGACTTGGGTTGAGAGACTTACCTGGTTGTCGTGGAACTAGACCGGTTCGCCTTTAACTGAACGAGAAGTTGAAAAGTTATGACGTCATACTGACGCATGATGATGCTTACCGGCTGTCGAAGACAAGTGTCGAAGATTCGGATAGGTATGGACACGTGTTGATCATCAGCGGACTCGACTTGTTGTGATTTCCTGCATAAATAGAGATCACAATGGGTTGTTTTCTTTAAAATTTTTCTGTTTCTGATGAGGCCCTTCTCTAGAATCTCGACTTTGTTCAAATCTTGGGTGGTTGGAGATCTATCAAGGGTTGCGATACCCGAATCGTTGACGATATTGGTTACGATGAACACGATGTCAGTGTATTCTGCACACCTGGCGACGATGTTTTCTACCACGTCAACCATTTCGTCAGCCGACAGGGGCGGTGGTGTAAAGACGGGAGAGAACGAGGAGGAACTTATGGTGATCATCTTTGCGCTGTCGCCGTCCCTCTCGTTTGACTACGTCCTCGTCAGGATGAAGTCACTTCCGCATCTGGGGAAACATCAGCCCTTAGTTTCCGAGGAGTGTTTTCAAAGGATCTCTATTGAAGAGATAGGGCTGTGTTCAGCCGAACTGGCGTTCCTTGTAAGTTTTTCTTTCAAAACTTGTGTTATCGATGTTCTCTCATTTTTATGTTTTGCTAACGTGTTCCCCTTCGTATTTGACAGATGCTTCTGTTTCTTTTCATTAAGTGTGTCAAGACGGGAACAATATTGGAGTGGAGGTCACTCGTCAGAAAACAGATGTTCCAGCCTTAACATTAATCTTAAGAGCCACATTCTCAGAATATTATGGCGTAAGGAGTTGGAAAACAATTCCTAACATACTCGTTTGATCCTTGCATTAACATGTTTTGACGCTACCACGATCTCGAAGGTCAAGACTCCGGGTAGAACACACGACCGACACTCTTCTCCACATTTTTTGTTTTATGTAGTTTACGCTCGAGCTTATTAGTGTGTAATGAGTTTTAGTCTGTCTTTGTATAACTGTTCGTTCTGTGAACATGTTATCGTCTGTAAAATGAGCGAAGAATCGTGCGACTTAGGCATTCTTTGCAATATGATGAATATAATTCAGATATTTTTAATTGTATTTACAATCATGAATATATATCATCGATGAATATGAAAAAAATTCAAAGTTTAGAAACTTTTATTGAGAGGTCATTAAAACCTACCAATCGTACGACGAAATTTAGATGCCCTTGTGATAAGACGATCGATTCGTGAACTTGGGCATTTATGTTGCATCTTTCGATCCTATGATGTTTATTTTCAAGTAACAATTTGTATGAGAAAGAAGTAACCTTAAAAGAAATATCTTTTGAGATGCGTCGCATTCCAACTACGCGGGATCTCTTGATTGTCGAGGGTCTGGAGTCGATAGGCTCCCTTACCAACGACTTCAGAGATACGGTACGGGCCCTCCCACTTGATTGAAAGTTTTCCCGCATTGGGTTCTTGAGTGTTTTGGAACACTCGGCGAAGAACATAATCGCCTTCTTGAAAGACTTTGATCTTGACATGTTTGTTGAAATACCGTTCGACCGCTTGCTTCTGCGACGCCATTCTAATTAAGGCTGATTCTCTGAGTTCTTCGAGGGCGTCGAGGTCGCAACTTAGCTCAACCAAGATATGTACAATGTAAGTGTGCCTTGAGGTTGGGAGTTGGACCCCGACTGGTAGGACTGCTTCGCAGCCGTAGACGAGAGAGAAAGGGGTTTGTCCTGTGGACGTGCGTGGCGTCGTGCGATTTGCCCACAGGATCGAAGGGAGTTCTTCGACCCATCTTCCCTTTGCAGCCTTCAACCGCTTCCTGATCGAAGCTATAATAGTTTTGTTACTAGATTCCGCAAGTCCATTGGCTTGAGGATATCTGGGAGTTGAGGTTGTTAGCTTGATATTCCTGTCATCGCAGAACTGCTGGGTCCTGTCGCTTATGAATTGGGATCCATTGTCGCAGACAATCTCGGACGGAATTCCAGACCTACATATGATATTAGTTTGGATAAAGGAGATGACTTCTTTATCCCTGATTTGGGAGAAAGCAGCCGCTTCGACCCACATGGAAAAATAGTCAGTAAGTACGAGGAGGAATACCTTTTGTCCTGGAGCAGGTGGCAGCTTGCCGACGATATCCATTCCCCACCTCATGAAGGTCCATGGGATAAGCGTCGAGTGCAAAGGTTCCGATGGTTTATGAGACATACCTGAGTGTCGTTGACAGGGGTCGCAACTCTGGACGTACTTGATGGCGTCTTGTCGCAGTGTTGGCCAAAAATACCCTTGTCGGGATATACGATTAGCTAAACTACGACCTCCTGAATGATTACCGCATTCGCCGTCGTGCATCTCTTGGAGGATTTTCTGGGCTTGATTTTTGCTGATGACGCACCTTAAATTTAAGCCCGTCGATGATCGTCGATAAAGCTTATTTTCGATCACGACGTACTTAGATGCTTTGTATCTGATTTTGTATTCGGGGAGTTGGTCGTGCACGAGGAAATTTCGAATGTCACGTGACCAATCATCTTCTTCGTCTTCGATCTGGATGACGTCTGTGTTTCCAATGGACGGCGTTGCCAGGTGAATCATAGGAATAACATCAAATATTGGTTCAACTAAAGCGGACCCAAGGTTTGCCAATGCGTCGGCCTGAGTGTTCTGGTCTCGCAGAATCTGTTCAATAGAAAAATATTTAAATTTTTTGGAAATTTCTTTTGCCACGCTTAGATATGTTGTCATTTTTTAATCCTTGGTTGCGAATTCTCCATTGATCTGATTTCCTACCAGCAGGGAATCGCTCTTGACATGCAGTGCGGTTGCCCCCGAGTCGTGGGCCATATTCATTCCCATGATCAGGGCTTCATACTCAGCCTCGTTATTGGTGGTTTTGAAGTCGCATCGGATCGAGTATACCATCTTCCCCCCCTGTGGTGACTTTAAGACAACGCCCAATCTAGAGCCTCTAACGTTAGATGAACCATCGACATATAAGATCCAAGGCACGTCGTCGTGAGTCGCCACAGTTGATACTTCGAGTTCTGCTTGTTTCTCCGATTCAGGGCTGAAATCAGCAATGAAGTCTGCCAAGGATTGCGATTTGATCGCGGTCCTGGGCTTGAAATCGATGTCATAACTGCTGAGATATATACTCCATTTTGCCAGGCGACCTGTCAACTCAGGTTTTCTTAAGACAGACTTAAGAGGAAAGTTAGTTACGATAGTAATGGGATGCGACTCAAAATAGTGTCGCAGTTTTTTAGCAGCTGTGACTAGCGACAAGAGCAATTTTTCCATAGAGGAATACCTGGTTTCTGCATCCAGAAGAGATTCACTTACATAGTAGATCGGCAATTGCTGTTTTCATCTTCTCGTGTCAGAACATCACTTACTGCATTTGGGTTGACAGCCAAATACAACTGTAGGATCTCATGATCGTGAGGTTTTGACAACAGAGGAGGCGACGCTAGGTATTCCTTGAGTTTTTGCAAGGCTTGTTCATGATCATTGGTCCAGTCGAACCCCCTATTTTTCCTGAGGACATTATAAAATTGATGACATTTATCTGAAGATCGGGGGATAAACCTGTTCAGAGCTGCTACTCGACCGGTGAGTTTCTGGACTTCTTTGAAATTTTGAGGAGATTTGA
Source organism: Saussurea involucrata (assembly GCA_033807775.1). Taxonomy (NCBI): domain Eukaryota; kingdom Viridiplantae; phylum Streptophyta; class Magnoliopsida; order Asterales; family Asteraceae; genus Saussurea; species Saussurea involucrata. Next base: position 42,821,193 of record CM066326.1, on the reverse strand, counting down.
TCTCAATGATGTCCTTGATTTGGTCGGGGTTAGCCTCAATGCCTCGACGAGTGACCATATAACCCAGGAACTTCCTGGCACTAACGCCAAAGGAACATTGCGTCGGTTTGAGCTTCATGTTATACTTCCGGAGGACGTCGAACGATTGCCTGAGGTGATCGATGTGATCAATCGCTTGCTTCGACTTCACTAACATGTCGTCGATATATACCTTCATCGTGTCTCCAAGATGGTCTTTGAACATCTTGTTTACCAGCCATTGGTAGGTAGAACCTGCATTTTTTAGTCCGAAAGGCATAACTTTGTAACAATAAATAGCTCGATCCATCATGAAAGCGGTTTTCTATTGGTCGTCAATGTGCATTAAAATTTGGTTGTATCCAGAATAGGCATCCATGAACGTAATAACTCATGCCCCGCGGTTGCATCGACCATGGTGTCAATATGAGGTAACGGGAATGGATCCTTTGGATAGGATTTATTGAGATAGGTGAAGTCGATATAGACCCTCCATTTTCCATTCTTCTTGGCTACGACCACGACGTTAGCGAGCCAATCAGGATATTTTACCTCCCGAATCTTTCCTGTCTTGAGGAGGTTGTCAACCTCATCATTTAATACTTTATTTCTTTCAGGAGCGAACTTGCGACGTTTTTGCTTGATAGGTTTGAACGATGGATCGACGTTAAGCTTATGAGCAATGACACTGGGGTCAATACCGACCATATCTTCATGTGACATGGCGAAGCAATCAGCATGTTCCTGCAAAAAGGATACGAGTTTTTCTTTAATGTGGGGATCAAGGGATGAACCCACAAGAATCTTTTGATCGGGTTTGCTCTGATCTAGAATGATTTCCTCCAAATGATACTCATCGACAGCTGCTGGGGAGTTTTGTGCATTTTCTAAGCTTGCGTGTACTGGCATAACGGCTTGTTCTGGATTCCCATTATCCCCCATTTTCCTGCGACATAAAATAGAAGAAACTCCAAGAAACTATTAGTAGAATGCACGTTCGTCGAGGATTTTCTCTAGATGTAGTCCCACGGATGGCGCCAAACTGTTAATGCCAAAAATCGCACCAAAGGGACAACTTAAGGTCGATGTGGACTTAATCAACTAAAGAAAGGATCTTTCGACGAGACGTGCGACGAGGAATAAAATAAAGAAACAAGGGATTTGATGACGCAGGAAAAACCTCAATCGAGGAAAAAACCTGCGGACGACAGGAGGTGTCGTCGCTGCACTATGGTCGCCAATCAGGGGCGATGTCCTTGGATACTGGTGTCGATCGTACAGTGATTACAATACAAATGAAGAGAATGCTTCGAATTGTAAAGTACACGTGTTTGGAATGTAAAACAAGTGTTTGTCGTATACGAAACAAAGTATGAACTGATGGCCGAGGGCTGTTGTCGTGCGTCGAGAGCGATACTTAGAATAATGGTTCTTCACTTCAGGTGTTCTTGAATATTGCTTCGTTTGTTAATCGCCGGATATTCGATGTCTTGAAATGTTGATTGAGCTTGATATTTATAGTCTTCATGTCCTTAGCTTCCTCCATGAATGCTCCTTTAATGGCCTTAACGGTTGGAAACGGTCGCCGGAGTAATGATCTTCGTCCGTTACGGTCGCCGGCTGTTTAATGATTGCGTCGGTTATAGTCGTTACTCCTTAATGATTTTGACTCCTGCATTAAACACTTAACAAACGGTTACGGTTAACGTTAGCTTTGGTCGAGGTCACGTGCCTTTATATAATAGTCGTGCGGATCGGGCGACGCTATGGTCGAGCGTCGTGAGGAACTCTCGACTTACCTTTTATGAGGGACGACGATGGTGTTCTGTGTCTTTGTCGAGACCTTATCTTAATACAAGATATAGTCCTTAATCATATGTCTTACTTGTTCTGGTCGCGGTCGAGGGACGTGATTTTTTGCCCAAACAGTACCAAAGTAAAATATGTTTCTACGGAGACGTGTCACTTTTGCTAATTGGATCATTTAGAAGTAAATCGACTTGGTTAGCTAGAATTGTGACACCGGTCGACTATGTACAAATGACACATTTGTTCAAAAATGTTTTCTAAGTAAGTTGCGACAATCGAAAGATGACCTTTAATGCACAAGTTACGTGTGGTATTCATCCACTAATGTGAAGGATGAAAAACTAACGACGGTCGTAAGACAATCTTAAAACACAAGGAACTGATGATGATCGATCAAAATGAGACGTATGGATCGGGAGTCAATCGTAAGACGATTGGGCCGAAATAAAGATTGGCGATGATCATAAGATGATCGAACCAAGATAAAATTTAAGAATCTTGTGATACAGCCGTTAAAGACTTATGTTCTGGCGTTCTGAGCCGATACAGTCGTTATTGACTTTTGATCTAGCGTTTAGAGCCGATATGGTCGTTAGAGATCTTTGATCTGGCGTTCCGAGCCGATACGGTTGTTATAGACTTGTGACCTGGCGTTTAGAGCCGATATGGTCGTTAGAGACCTATGATCTGGCGTTCCGAGCTGATACGGTCGTTAGAGACCTATGATCTGGCGTTCCAGGCCGATACGGTCGTTAGAGACCTATGGTCTGGCATTCTGAGCCGATACGGTCGCTAGATACCTATGATCTGGCGTTTACAGCCGATACGGTCGTTATAGACTTGTGATCCAGCATTTACAGCCGATACGGTCGTTAGAGACCTATGTTACGTTGTGTAAGTTTTGCTTTAGCGATAATCGGTAAAAACTTTACCTTACTTGTGATTTTACGGTTAATCTTGCGACTTGCCTTTATTGGCAATCCTGAGATTAAAATGTGTGAGGCACACATATTGGCGCCTTTTGCGTTTTGACATGCGTCTTACCATGACTGGTGATTGTGAGATTCAATGTACAAGTCGTCTTTATTGACGACATATGTCACGACTAGCAATCATGAGATTTCAACAAGCGAGTCTCTTTTATTGGCGATCGAGAATTTTAACCTGTGTTTGCCATGACTGGCGATCATATGATTAAAAAGGTGAGTCGTCTTTTATCGACGACTATAAATTGCAACCTGCTTTTGCCATGACTAGCGATTGTTAATGCCAAAAATCGCACCAAAGTACAACTTAAGGTCGATGTGGACTTTAACAACTAAAGAAAAGAATCGTTCGACAAAAGCGTGCGTTTAAGACAGAAATATAAATGAGACGGAGATTTTGGTGACGCGGGAAAAACCTCAACGAGGAAAAAACCCGCGGACGATAGTGGAAGTCGTCGCTGCACTATGGTCGCCAATCAGGGGCGATGTCCTTGTGTTTCTGGTGTCGATCGTACAGAGATTACAATACAAATGAAGGAAAGACTTCGAAAATGTAAAGTAACAATTGTTTTCTAATGTAAAACAGTGTGCGTCGTGTGTGATTGTCGTGCGTCGAGAGCGATTCTTCTACGAGCGATTTTTGTGCTTCAAGTGTTCTTTGGAGTTCGAGTGCTTGTGTCTGTGGTTCGATATTGTATCTGTGTTCCGTCCCCGGAAATGATGATTGTTCTTTGATATTTATAGTCTTCGGGCACTTTAATTGGATCATTAAGGACTTTGATAACTGCCGTAACGGTCGTCGTCTTTAATACGGGATTAGATGTTCTTAACTGACTTCGTCGGTTATAGCCGGTGTCCATAAATGGTGTTGACGCCTGCTGGTGTGTGCGAAATGTGTGTTTTAATCGCAGTGGGTTGCAAACTGTCCACAGTGGGAAGTGCAAGTGTACACTGTCCACTATGATCGTCACAGCAAGTAATAGTTGGTAAAATACCAGAATCGAATCCACAGAGACTGGACAATCAAGACAATACGGTTCTCATGAGCTCCTTTTACAAGTTTCAACTAGAGAGGAAAATAATACTTTGGTTTGGTTTGGTAAAATAGCTACTTGAAACGATTTACTAAATGCTAAAAAGGAGGAATGTAGGTTGGATTTTCCCTAAATTTTATCTCAAATACTCGGTCCTTATAGTGATCCTCGTATTCGTGGTGGACATTTTCGCTAGAAAAGCCCGGTTACAAAATACTCACACCGTTAGATAAAAATCCCATACTCTTAGTACTTGTTGTTTTGTCAATGGTAATCTCTAAATGGACCTTTTCAGGCCTCGATGGAATGTGTAGAGACAAATACTCTAAGTGTTTTTAATACACAAATTAGCTTGCCTACTACTCCAGTGGGCAGAGATTAGCTCACTGTGCCGACCTCACTTTCGTAAGTGTCAAAAGAATTCTTTCGAATCCCCTAGCATCATTCAAGCTCGTGCCACTGCGCTCTACTTATTTCTAAGTTAAGAACTAGACTTTAGATCCTTGCAAGTGATCAGCTTGTTCGCATCCTTGGGTAAATATCGAGAATGAAAGACCAAAACAACAAATATTCTAAGTATAAAGATTACTCAAGCATTTTTGATAAAATCCAGGTACTTCTCCTTCCTACATCCCAAAGGATATTTTAGCCTAACATTTCCGAAGTAAAGAAAACAAAAGATGAAGATTTGCACATAATAAAACTGAAAGTGACTTGAGTTAACTGCTCACAGTGGGGAACGAGAAGTCGTCCCTGCACTGTGTAATACGAACTACAATTTAAACTAAGAAAGTAAATTACTGAAAATTAAAGCTAGTTACTGCAGTAAATAAAAGACTAAAGCTAATGTGGTAGTTGAGAGAATTTGAGACTAAAAGTATTCAAGGATGAAAACTAAGCATGCATTTAATGGCACCCAAGTGCTCCTTTATATACTAGGAGAAGGAGTTGGGTATTACACAAAAGAGGTGGGTCTTCCAATGGGTAAAGACTGCTGAGTTGTGGCAGAATTCAGCTCCTTGTGCAATTCTTTTATCCAATGGTCCCTTCTCCAAGTCAATCTCCAAGTACAAAGAGGTGTACTTGATGCTATCTTCAATGAGAACTACCTTGTACTTCTCCAGCCATTTCTCTGCCATATGAACCTTCCTCCTCCAGAAAATTAGATCCCAACTAAAAGTTTCTTTTTGATTTCTTTTTGATCAGCTCGAAGAGTGGGGAACCGGAGTGGGCACTGTATACGTCACTGCGGATGAAAAATCGAGAAAACACCCAAAACTTCCCCAAATAATTTATTAAAGACCATGGTTCACTCCTATTGCTCGTTTTCGTAAATCATACCAAGAATGGGGGTTTTTAGAAGTGAAATGGCTAAAATTGACAAAATAAAGTGGAAAATAAATGGAAATAATAACTCTAAAAATAGAGTTATCACAACCTCAAACTTAAATCATTACTTGTCCCCAAGTAATAAAAAGAAAGAAATAAAATGAAACACAATGCATAAAAGGTCTTTGATGGACTTACATATTTCTTGACTTGAATGGGCGTTGATCTCCTTCCTTCGATACTTCCTTCGGTTCCAAACTTGAAAATTTCACTTTTGTGTTTGACGAAACCTTTCCCTTGTTTACCTTTTGATCAATAGGGCTTTCTTGGGTTTGAAAGGTTTATGGCTTTGAATCTTTTCCTAAGGGTTTTGGCAAAAATTTCCAAACATGGACCGAAGATCTCGCTTTGAGATTTTTATTTCAAGAAGTGGGTGTTTAGTATTTTGCTATGATAAGAACGTACACTTTCAGGCTTTATTTGGGTATAATGAGTATGGCTATTTTTTGTGAGGGTGGGTATTCTGATGGTCCAGAATAGGCACACCATCGTTTTCTGGGAGTGAGCACTTTGATGGTCCAGAAAAGGCACACCATCAATTTTGTTAGTGCTACTCCTATTTTCTTCTGTTTTTGTATTTTTGTGTTTTCTCTTTTTTTTTTTGGAGGGGGGTACGGCTTACCCACCTCAAACTTGGACTTCACAGTGTCCTCACTGTGAGCAAACTGGAGGTCACTCTGGAAGTTCCCACCTCAAACTTAAAATCTCACAGTGTCCCCACTGTGACATTGAATTAATGAACAAAGGTGGTGGTTTGGGGGTACAAAAAGGATCGTGTTTGGATGCGAAAAATGGCCTATATCATTTCACGGGACAAGTTGAGATTTGTACTTACAAAAGTGACCTTTTAAGTCGGAAGCCGAAAGTTGTACCTTGAAATGGAAACGAGGTCAAACAAGCATTCAAACAATCAATATGTTAGTACCCAAAAGTACCTACCTACCGGTAGGATTTTCATGCATCGATATTTAAAAAGTTAAAACAGCAAATAGTGTCAATGCCTAGCCATAGGCACAAAAAGATCAACCAAACAAAATAAAATTGTTTTTGGTGAGCAAAAGAGCGAAACCATTGTTTTAAAAACAAACCATTCACGGGGTTTGGGTGGCTTGCGGTGACAGATCCGCATCATCATCATCGAACTCATCCTCACTGTCATTAACCGGGCAGATATCTTTCGGGAATTCTGGTAGCTGAGCAGCTAGCATTGGGTTGGCCTCTTTCATCATCAGGCCCGTCACCTCATCTCGTTCTCTTGTATACATCCAAAATTTCTGCGTGGCCCGGTTCTGGTATCGCTGCTCACTTTCCAGCAACTCGATCCTGTATGTGAGCTTCTTTAAAGCTGCCAAAATCTCTCCCATTTGGTTGCTTGATGATCCGGCCTCGGTTGAATGGAGTGGGGTACCCTTCTTCCCCACAGTGGGCACTTCAGTGCCCACTATGTGCTCGTCGGCTATTCGCACATTGGGCTGTACCTGGGCAGGCTCAACAGACGGGCCTCCTATCTCTCTTCTCATCTTCTTAATTGTCTGAATACTGATGTTTTTCGTGGAAATGATCCACTGGTCTTCTTCAGCTGTGGGCACTCCGGCATCTATTAGCAATAGTGTAATAAGGCAAGGAAGGGGTAGGATTACCTTGGTTCGTGTTCTGGCCTGATGGATGGCACCATGCATTATGATTCCCAGATTGATCTTCTTTTTAGTGAGAACGCAGTAAAGCATGGCACACTTATGCATGGAGAGAGTTGTGTCGTGCGATGTTGGGGCCACCGAGGCCCTTAGGAATTGGAACCATACAGCAGCCTCAGTGGTGAGGCTGCCAGCATATAGACACCTTCTTTGGCCATCCTGATTCCATGGCCTTCCCTCAACTGCTATTTCTTTTAAAATCAATTCCTCATCAGCCGGAGTCATCTTTGCCAGGAACTGTCCGAAAGCACAAGGTTCCGGAGCTCCTCTACCTAACACTCGGTTTATATTGCCTGGAGTAAAGTCCACAACCTTTCCTCTGATCTTAACAAATGATTCTTTGGCTTGGGAGGCCTCAGCATAAAATTCTCGGACTAATGATGCATTAGCGCGGCGATTGGCAGTGGCAATGGTTGCCCAATCTTGCGCTACAAGTTTATCTTTGACAAAGGGATTTGCTTCTACAAAGTCGGGGTCGAAACCCCTCTCTAAATTCAACTTCCGAGTGCAAATATACTCAAAGTGGGTTCTAGCAGCTGGGGAAGTGAATTGCCTCGGTATCCCACTGGGGGCATGAGCAGTCCCCACAGTGGACAGATGTGGATTTTCAGAAAGGTTTTGTTCACTTCCCGTATTAGTATCACTAGAAGAAGAACTTAAAGAGGGTTCGATACCCTTACCTTTCCTCGACGCTTTTCTTTTCGGTTTTGCAAACGATGCCTTCTTGGATGCACCAGATCGTGTAACCATTCCCCTGTTCCTCTGGAGTGCTCTGGTTGGGGTTTCTTCACTGTGGGCAGTGGTGTGGACATCCTCCACACTATCAGCATTTTTGTTCTGGGGAATGTCTAATGTCTGAGCCTGCTCCTTAATCTTCTTCTGTCTTTCTTCTTCCTCTTTCAATCGCTCCTCCTCCTCTCTAGCCAATCTTGCGGCTTCTTCCCTCCTCAATCTCTCTTCCTCCTCTCTTTTGATTCTTTCTTCTTCTTCCTTTCTGATTCTTTCTTCTTCCTCTCGACGCCTCCTCTCGACCTCTTCCTTTCTTTTTCTAATGGCTTCCATTTTCTGTTTGAACTCCTCTGCTAACCGTCTCTCTTCTTCTTCGGCTAGAAGTGTCTCGGTCTCGAAATGGGTGATACTGTTGTCTGAGACTTGCGATGATGAAGTAGCTTTTGGGCTTTCGTGCTTTGAAGAACCCTCGTCGGCTGCACCGGAGATGATCGGGTTTTCGCCGGAGACCGGTGGCGGTTCGTTCAGGTCATTGGTGACGGCTTCCGGTGGTTGTTCCTCGGCGGTCCTGCGGCGGACGGCCGCACGTGTGAGTGCATCGGGGTTGGTGTTCATTCTCTTGGTTCTTGCCATTTTTAGGGTTTTAGGAAGGGTTTTAGGTTTGTGGGTTTTCTTTGAGAGAGAAATGGAGAAGATGAAGAAACTTGGTGTGTTTAGGGAAGTTAAAGTAAAAATCTGATTTGAGGGTGATGGTTTTTGAGTTGATTGGGGACGGTTAGTAGAGAGAGAAAAAGATAATGATGGTTTATCTTGGGAATAGGTGGGCTTTTGACAAGTGGCAGGAAAAGTTGATGTTTGTAAGAAAAAGCATGATGTGCGTCAGCCGTGGGTCCCTCCCAAACCGTCTTTTCCTATGCCAGACCGAGAGTGAGGAACGCAGGGACATGCATCTCCCCACTGCGAAGCTTTTTCTTGATTTTTCCTCCAAAAAGCGGCAATTTCTCCTACACACATTAAAACAAACTACCATGCAGAATTAAAAAGACCAAAAATAATAAAAAGACAGCAAATAACTGAAATAAAATATTTACAAACGGTTGTGACATTGCTTAACCATAGCGAGGCGGAGAGTGGGCAGGGATGTGGGCACTTTCATGCAAAAAATGCTTTACCCTTTGCCCATTGACTTTAAAGGTTTGACCCGATTGTGGGGATTTCAACTCCACTGTTCCGAAAGGACTCACCTTGACAATGGTGTATGGTCCCGTCCATCTTGATTTAAGTTTACCTGGAAAGAGTTTGAGACGAGAATTGAACAATAGTACCTGTTGTCCTTCCATGAACTCCCTATGGTTGATTCGACGATCGTGCCACATCTTGGTCTTTTCCTTGTACAACTTTGCATTCTCATAGGAGTGATATCGCAACTCCTCTAGCTCATGTATTTGCAGACTCCTTTTGATTCCCGCGGCATCCTCACTCATGTTAAGCTCTTTAAGGGCCCAGAACGCCTTGTGCTCTAATTCAATCGGTAAATGGCAAGCTTTGCCAAAAACTAATTTGAATGGAGACATTCCCAGAGGAGTTTTATAGGCTGTTCGATAGGCCCAAAGAGCATCATCGAGTTTGATTGACCAATCTTTACGGTGTGGCTTAACAACTTTTTCCAAAATTCCCTTGATCTCACGATTTGAAAGCTCGGCCAACCCATTGGTTTGTGGGTGGTATGCGGTGGCCACTCTATGATGAATATCATATTTAGCAAGAACCGAGGCCATGACTTTGTTTACAAAATGGGTGCCTTCGTCACTAATTAATGCTCGTGGTGTTCCGAAGCGAGTGAATATATTTTTGTGTAAGAACTTCACCACAGTGTTAGCATCATTGGAGTGACAAGCAATGGCTTCTACCCATTTTGAAACATAATCTACCGCAACCAAGATGTAAAAGTTATTGTTGGAATTTGGAAAAGGTCCCATAAAATCTATCCCCCATACATCAAAAAGTTCGACCTCTAGAATGTTGTTAAGAGGCATTTCATTTCTTTGCGATATATTCCCCGTACGTTGACATTGCTCACAATTTTTCACGAATTCAAATGAGTCTTTAAAAACAGTGGGCCAAAAGAATCCACTTTGCAAAATTTTTGCTGCGGTACGGTTTCCACCGAAGTGGCCACCGTAGTGGGATGTGTGACAACCATGGAGTATTTGATGTTGTTCACTCCCATGGACACAACGCCTTAATATTTGGTCCGCCCCTATCTTGTACAAGAAGGGATCGTCCCAAACGTATTGTCGTGTGTCGTGTAAAAATTTCTTGAATGGTTGTCCACTCATCCCGTGGGGCTTAAATCCACTTGCTAAAAAGTTTGCAATATCAGCATACCAAGGAGTTTCATTATGATGTTGCGCAGATAATAATTGTTCATCGGGAAAAGTTTCTTTTACCGGAGTGGGGTCAGGAGTGGGGTCAACAGTGCCCACTGTCTTCTCGAGCCTGGACAGATGATCAGCAACCTGATTGCTTGTTCCTTTTCTGTCGACGATCTGGAGGTCAAATTCCTGCAGCAACAGCACCCATCTGATCAACCTCGGTTTAGAGTCAGCCTTGTTGATCAAATATTTGATGGCTGCGTGATCGGTGTGTACTATGACCTTTGCTCCAATTAAGTAAGACCTGAAACGATCAAAAGCAAAAACTACTGCAAGTAGTTCTTTTTCGGTTACAGTGTAGTTGATTTGAGCCTCGATCAAAGTCTTGCTTGCATAGTATATTGGATGAAAAATCTTATCTTTTCGTTGGCCTAGTACTGCACCTATAGCCCAATCGCTGGCGTCACACATGACTTCAAATGGGAGTGACCAGTCAGGAGTGGTCACTATGGGTGCAGTAACTAAGGCATTTTTGATTATTTCAAATGCGTTTCTACATTCTTTGGTAAAAACAAACTCTCTTTCATGTTGCAGCAGGTTACATAGGGGTTTAGTTATTTTGGAAAAATCTTTTATGAACCTCCTATAGAAACCTGCGTGACCTAAAAAACTGCGAATGCCTTTTACCGTTGTGGGCTCGGGAAGTTGGGAGATTACTTCTAGTTTTGCTTCATCAACTTCCAAACCCTTTTTCGACACAAGATGACCCAAAACGATGCCCTCTTCGACCATGAAATGACATTTTTCCCAATTTAGAATAAGGTCGTGGGTTTCACATCTCACCAAACTTTTTTCTAGATTCCTCAAACAGTTATCAAATGATGTGCCGATCACAGAAAAATCGTCCATAAAAACTTCTATGGTATCTTCTATCATATCAGTAAAAATGGCCATCATACAGCGTTGAAAAGTAGCGGGAGCATTACATAAACCAAAAGGCATTCTCCGGAATGCAAAAGTACCATATGGACAAGTAAAGGTGGTCTTTTCTTGGTCTTCGGGTGCGATGTGGATTTGGTTATATCCGGAGTATCCATCTAGAAAACAATAAAATTCCTTTCCCGCTAATCTATCAAGCATTTGATCAATAAAAGGTAACGGGAAATGGTCTTTCTTTGTTGCTAGATTCAGTTGCCTATAATCCATGCATATTCTCCATCCCGTAACAGTCCTAGTTGGAATGAGTTCGTTCTTTTCATTTCTGACCACTGTTGTTCCTCCCTTTTTAGGGACACATTGAACGGGGCTCACCCAACTACTACTGGCAATGGGATAGATAATACCGGCATCTAACCATTTCAAGACTTCTTTCTTAACTACCTCCTTCATGATGGGGTTCAACCTTCTTTGGGGTTGGACTTTCCCCGGGTGGTCATTCTCCAAGTTAATCTTATGTTGACATAAAGAGGGGCTAATCCCTCGAATGTCCGCTATGGTCCAACCAATTGCTCCCTTATGCTTTATCAACAAATCAATCAGAAGTTGTTCTTGTTTCTCACTAAGTTTGGAAGAGATAATGACGGGAAGTTTATTATCCTTAGCGAGATAAGCATACTTTAAATGGGAAGGCAATGGTTTAAGCTCTAACTCGGGAGGTTGTTCTATTGAAGGGGATTGAACATCTCTATCCTTGAAGTCCAGAGGTTCAAAAGCTGCAACCATCTTATTACACTCATCCTTAAAAGTGTCATTACTCTCTGATTCAGAGTGCTCACTGTCAATCCCCACTGTGGGAACTGTACTCCCCACTGTGGGCAAATTGCCAAAATTGTGGGTTTCATAAATCGAACTTAAGGCAAAACAATCTTCGGTGTCTATATATTTGAGAGATTTGAAAACATTAAAAGTTACCTCTTGGTCATTAACTCGCATCGTGAGTTCTCCTTTGTGCACATCGATCAAAGTACGTCCGGTTGCAAGAAACGGACGTCCTAAGATGATTGGGATTTCTTTATCGGCCTCATAATCTAAAACAAGAAAATCGGCGGGGAAGATAAATTTATCCACTTGGACCAAAACGTCTTCTATTTTTCCCTTGGGGTAGGCAATGGATCGGTCGGCTAGTTGTAATGTCACGGTTGTGGGTCTAGCCTCTCCAATCCCTAACTTGTTAAAAATGGACAAAGGCATCAAGTTGACACTAGCTCCTAAATCACAGAGTGCTTGGCCTACTTCTTGTCCTCCTATAATGCATGGAATGGTGAAACTACCCGGGTCTTTCAACTTAGGTGGAATCTTGCTTGTTAGGAGGGCACTACATTCTTCGGTCAAAGCCACAGTTTCAAATTCACCCAACTTCCTCTTTTTGTTCAAAATATCTTTTAAGAATTTAACATAGCTTGGCATCTGCTCGAGAGCTTCTACCAAGGGTATGTTAATGTGAAGTTGCTTAAAAATGTCTAAGAATTTTTTAAACTGAACATCGACATTTTTAGGCTTCATTCTTTGAGGAAATGGAATGTTTCGTGGGTCAATCTGAGTTTGCTGTGGTATTGGCTTTGGAACAGTAGTCTTTGGGACAGGTCCAAAAGTGGGAAGGTCAGGGATGTCGGTCCCCACTGTGGGGATCACAGTGACTTGAGGAGTGCCCACTGAGGTGCTCACAGTGGGTTTTTGAGGCGAATCATCAGATTCAAAAATGATATTTTTCAGATCCTTTCCACTCCTTAAAGTTATGGACTTGACATGTTCTGGTCCTTTTCCTATCACTCTAGCTTGCTCGGTATCACTCGGTAACGTTCCTGGTGGTCTATTCTTAACTTCAACGGCTAGCTGTCCTACTTGGGTCTCTATATTCCTAATGGCTGCTTGGGTTTGATTCATAAAACCTTTGAGAATTGACTCGATCGATTGTTGAGCCTCAGCTGGTTGGTTGGATCGTGGTTGGTATGGTTGTGGGGACTGCCCACTGTGATGTGGGGATTGCCCACTGTGATGTGGGGATTGCCCACTGTGATGTTGCTGAAATCCCGGGGGATTGTATGGTCTTTGCTGGATGTGACTCGGTCCTTGGGGTTGGAGTCCTTGATTACCGGACCAAGAGAAATTCGGATGATTTCTCCAACCTGGATTATAAGTCTGCGAATAAGGGTTGTTCCTTTGGTTGGTCCCTATGACATTAACAGATTCGGGGTTTGCTGGACAAAAGTCGAAAACATGCTCCTCTCCACAAAGGGAGCAGTTATCAGCGAGATGGGTTGCGGAATTGACTTGGCCTCGATTTTGATTTAAAACGATTTTTGTCAAGGCCACTAATTGTGCATTCATGGTTTTGAGTGCTTCGGAATCTATGGTGTTGGTCTTAGACATGGGTGCTCTCGGATTTGACCATTCGGTATTGTTGTTGGACACTTTTTCTAAGATTTGATATCCTTCGTTGTAAGTCATACTCGTAAATGTTCCACCGGCTGTTGCATCTAAGATGATTTTGGCTGCATTGGAAAGACCATTGTAAAAGGTCTCCAATTGGATGCAATGTGGGATGCCATGATGTGGGCACTTTCGAAGTAAATCTTTAAATCGTTCCCATGCATCCGAAACAGCCTCATCTTCCTCTTGTCTAAATAAAATTATATCATTTCGAAATCTAACATTCCTTGTTGGAGGAAAGTATTTTTGCAAAAATCTATCGGCAAGTTCTTGCCAAGTGGTTATCGAGTGAGGTGCATGTGCGTTCAGCCAAGATTTTGCTTTGTCCCTTAATGAAAAAGGGAAAAGCCTTAGTCTTAATGCCTCATCACTAACACCTTGCAATTGAAAGGAATCGGTCATTTCTAAAAAAGATTTTAAGTGCGAGTGCGGATCCTCAGATGGCGATCCTCCAAATTGACCCATGGCTTGGATCATTTGAAACATCACCGGTTTGAGTTCAAAATGCGTTGCAACAATATTGGGTCTCAAAATTCCGGAGCTTAAATCACCAACTCCGGAAGTAGCATAGTCCCGTATTTTTCGATCTTTGTTATCGGCAATCGTGATTGTGGTCTCCACTATAGGTGGCGGTACTGCAGCCATGTTCACAGTGGGGATCACAGGAGGTTGTCGATTTGTTTTCTTGCTTCTTCGTGTTTTTCGCAACGTTTTTTCTATTTCGAGATCTATTGGAACCAAATGTTCGAGTTGTCGCCGTGGCATACAATACGAACAGCTTAGAAAAACTAGTTACTCGGGCTCGAACAAAAACTAATGTCTTGAGATTTAAAATCACGCCAGTCCCCGGCAACGGCGCCAAAAACTTGGTGTGTGCGAAATGTGTGTTTTAATCGCAGTGGGTTGCAAACTGTCCACAGTGGGAAGTGCAAGTGTACACTGTCCACTATGATCGTCACAGCAAGTAATAGTTGGTAAAATACCAGAATCGAATCCACAGAGACTGGACAATCAAGACAATACGGTTCTCATGAGCTCCTTTTACAAGTTTCAACTAGAGAGGAAAATAATACTTTGGTTTGGTTTGGTAAAATAGCTACTTGAAACGATTTACTAAATGCTAAAAAGGAGGAATGTAGGTTGGATTTTCCCTAAATTTTATCTCAAATACTCGGTCCTTAGAGTGATCCTCGTATTCGTGGTGGACATTTTCGCTAGAAAAGCCCGGTTACAAAATACTCACACCGTTAGATAAAAATCCCATACTCTTAGTACTTGTTGTTTTGTCAATGGTAATCTCTAAATGGACCTTTTCAGGCCTCGATGGAATGTGTAGAGACAAATACTCTAAGTGTTTTTAATACACAAATTAGCTTGCCTACTACTCCAGTGGGCAGAGATTAGCTCACTGTGCCGACCTCACTTTCGTAAGTGTCAAAAGAATTCTTTCGAATCCCCTAGCATCATTCAAGCTCGTGTCACTGCGCTCTACTTATTTCTAAGTTAAGAACTAGACTTTAGATCCTTGCAAGTGATCAGCTTGTTCGCATCCTTGGGTAAATATCGAGAATGAAAGACCAAAACAACAAATATTCTAAGTATAAAGATTACTCAAGCATTTTTGATAAAATCCAGGTACTTCTCCTTCCTACATCCCAAAGGATATTTTAGCCTAACATTTCCGAAGTAAAGAAAACAAAAGATGAAGATTTGCACATAATAAAACTGAAAGTGACTTGAGTTAACTGCTCACAGTGGGGAACGAGAAGTCGTCCCTGCACTGTGTAATACGAACTACAATTTAAACTAAGAAAGTAAATTACTGAAAATTAAAGCTAGTTACTGCAGTAAATAAAAGACTAAAGCTAATGTGGTAGTTGAGAGAATTTGAGACTAAAAGTATTCAAGGATGAAAACTAAGCATGCATTTAATGGCACCCAAGTGCTCCTTTATATACTAGGAGAAGGAGTTGGGTATTACACAAAAGAGGTGGGTCTTCCAATGGGTAAAGACTGCTGAGTTGTGGCAGAATTCAGCTCCTTGTGCAATTCTTTTATCCAATGGTCCCTTCTCCAAGTCAATCTCCAAGTACAAAGAGGTGTACTTGATGCTATCTTCAATGAGAACTACCTTGTACTTCTCCAGCCATTTCTCTGCCATATGAACCTTCCTCCTCCAGAAAATTAGATCCCAACTAAAAGTTTCTTTTTGATTTCTTTTTTATCAGCTCGAAGAGTGGGGAAGCGGAGTGGGCACTGTATACGTCACTGCGGATGAAAAATCGAGAAAACACCCAAAACTTCCCCAAATAATTTATTAAAGACCATGGTTCACTCCTTTTGCTCGTTTTCGTAAATCATACCAAGAATGGGGGTTTTTAGAAGTGAAATGGCTAAAATTGACAAAATAAAGTGGAAAATAAATGGAAATAATAACTCTAAAAATAGAGTTATCACCTGCATTAAACACTGAACAAACATAACAGTCGTATAGCGCGTTAGTCGGTCGAGGTCGCATGGTTTTATGCGACGGTCATGTGAACTAGGCGACGTCGAGGTCGAGTGTCGTGAGGTAAAAGATTTTTGATTTTATCTTTAATCATTAGAGAAAGTACTATGATTTTACCTTCGTTATGGAAAAAGGGAATAAGCGTTTTCCTTACCTTGGTCGTGGTCGAGATTGGTGAAATTTTGCCCAAACAGTTTACCCCTAAAATTTGAAAGTAGGATGGAAAATTCGAATTTTAAATTTTGTCAGTCGGACGTATAGAATTATGACACGTGTCGAAAGTTACCTTGGTTGTCTTGGAACTGGATCGACCCGATTTTAACTGAACGAGAAGTTGGAACGAAAACGAGATCGTGACGTTATACTGACGCACGATGGTGCTTACCAGCTGTCTTTGACAGGTGTCGATGATCCGCGCGGTCATACGAAAGTACGGGAGAATGTGGCGATCATCAAAGGACTCGACCTGACATGATCGACTGCGTAAATAATGGTCACGATGGATCTTTTCCTGTTTACGACTTCAGAGAGTTTTAGGCGCAGATCTTTTCTTGATTTTCTTGCCTTTCTTCGTCCAGTCTTTCCTGAACCCGTAGGAATTTTTGATTCGGTTAGATTTTTCAAGGTCTAGGACGACCATATAAAGTGCGACCCTTCAGTTTGCGTATGCGTCTCAAATCCATTGCTAGGAAACCTAGGAGGAATTGGGATATTTGGGGTCTTTCAGAAGTGCAAATCAATTTAACAATGGTTAGCAATGTCGACAGAGCCTAGAAGCGCCATTAAAAACGAAGAAGATCTCGACGACTTTAGAAGTCTAGCAGAGATTCCTATGGGGATTATTGTAAGAAGGGTTGGCAAGGTTCAGCCGGAGATGTTCCCCGAGGGGTACGTCGTTATATATGAGTACCCGTTCAAGATAGGCTTTCATTGGCCATATTCGCTCCTAGCCAAGGAGTTTATGTGCGAATTCGATCTTTTGCCGGGGTAATTGATGCCCCAGTTCTGGCGAGTTATCCTGATTATTGAACGACTTACCTCAAACTGGAATCAACCGTCGTTATAGTTTGTTTTCAAGGCATAAGGGTGATCGTACCTTGGTTTTCAATACTGCGGTCAACGACCGCAAATAGAAGACGAGGTATGTATTCGTGAGGGTGTCTACGCTGGACACTGATAGTGACTGGATTAGATCTGGTTGGAGTATGGCAGGTGAACTTTTAATTGTTTGTCGTATATCTTATGTTACTCTGTTGCTCGGTTGTTTTTCGTCTGATCTTCTTCCTTACGTGTAGATATTGATTTCGACAAGGTAGAGCCGGACGACGCTTCCCGGGCTAAGGTCGAAAAGTTCCTGGAGTTTAGTACTGAGGACCGGTCATACGTCACACGTCACTTGGTAGATGAGGATGACGACATCGTTTTCTTGAACGACAGAATAAGGATGGGTCGAGAGGAGAAAGAAGAAGACGAGAGAGATGATTCTGAGGCGACTGAGGAGAAGGAGGAGGAGATGGAAGTGGAGATAACTGGTAAGTATCCCTTTCTTTCTGCTCGACCTAATCTATCTTTGTTCTCAATCATCTAATTTTTTCTTTTGCCATACAGGAGAATCTCGGGCGGAGATGACGCCTGCAGCCGTCAAGAAGACGGCTCAAGTCGAGCTAACTCGCAAGGCGAGGGTAGACAGGGAGAAGGATACCTCGACAGCTGGGTCGGGGGTCCTAAAGAGAAAAGAAGTCCCGACATATGGGTCGGGTCTCCCAAAGAGGACGAGAATGTCCGTTCTGAGGGAACAATCATCAAGGACAGGTGGTTCGTCGAGAGTTTTCCCGTCCGATAGGGCGAAGGTATCGACCGCATCTGTCGAGAAGGTTTCTGACACAAGGTCCGTTGATACTGCGCATCCGGTGACGATGTCTCCTCTTGCCGCGTCAGGCCCCACCTCGGCCGATAAGGGCAAGGGTGCGCAAACGGGCTCTGGAACGACGGTGAATTTTACGTTGGAGTCAGATTTTTTGGATGATAACGTCCTAGACGGGACGAAACTGTTCCCTTGTTTGGGAAAGTATCAGCTCTCTTCTTTCAGAGAGTGTTTTGACGGGGTCTCTCTCGAGGATACTGAGGCCCATGTTGCGGGATTATCATTCATGGTAAGTCTATCTTTCAAGACTTTTGTTTTTTATCCGTTGTCGACGTCGTATACTTTGCTAATGTGTTTTCATATGTTTCCAGATGTTTCAGTCATCTTTGGCGTTGCATGCTAAAACGACAAAGGTAGAAGGTTTAATGGCTTCTGCTATCGAGAAAGAAGATGCGACGTTAGAAAGGGAAAGGTCCACTCTAGAACGCGAAGAGGCGGTGTCGGTGAAACTCGACGATGTCTTGAACGAGCTAGAGTCTCTCGACCATGCAAGGGATGACATGAACTCACGTTTAAAGGAGTCCCTATCTGTGATGCACAATCAAAGGGAGAAGCTGGAGGGGATGAAGGAATCCCTGGTCATGAAGCGGAAAGAGTTTGAATATGGTTGGAATATGGCAGGTGAACTTTTAATTGTTTGTCGTATATCTTATGTTACTCTGTTGCTCGGTTGTTTTTCGTCTGATCTTCTTCCTTACGTGTAGATATTGATTTCGACAAGGTAGAGCCGGACGACGCTTCCCGGGCTAAGGTCGAAAAGTTCCTGGAGTTTAGTACTGAGGACCGGTCATACGTCACACGTCACTTGGTAGATGAGGATGACGACTTCGTTTTCTTGAACGACAGAATAAGGATGGGTCGAGAGGAGAAAGAAGAAGACGAGAGAGATGATTCTGAGGCGACTGAGGAGAAGGAGGAGGAGATGGAAGTGGAGATAACTGGTAAGTATCCCTTTCTTTCTGCTCGACCTAATCTATCTTTGTTCTCAATCATCTAATTTTTTCTTTTGCCATACAGGAGAATCTCGGGCGGAGATGACGCCTGCAGCCGTCAAGAAGACGGCTCAAGTCGAGCTAACTCGCAAGGCGAGGGTAGACAGGGAGAAGGATACCTCGACAGCTGGGTCGGGGGTCCTAAAGAGAATAGAAGTCCCGACATATGGGTCGGGTCTCCCAAAGAGGACGAGAATGTCCGTTCTGAGGGAACCATCATCAAGGACAGGTGGTTCGTCGAGAGTTTTCCCGTCCGATAGGGCGAAGGTATCGACCGCATCTGTCGAGAAGGTTTCTGACACAAGGTCCGTTGATACTGCGCATCCGGTGACGATGTCTCCTCTTGCCGCGTCAGGCCCCACCTCGGCCGATAAGGGCAAGGGTGCGCAAACGGGCTCTGGAACGACGGTGAATTTTACGTTGCAGTCAGATTTTTTGGATGATAACGTCCTAGACGGGACGAAACTGTTCCCTTGTTTGGGAAAGTATCAGCTCTCTTCTTTCAGAGAGTGTTTTGACGGGGTCTCTCTCGAGGATACTGAGGCCCATGTTGCGGGATTATCATTCATGGTAAGTCTATCTTTCAAGACTTTTGTTTTTTATCCGTTGTCGACGTCGTATACTTTGCTAATGTGTTTTCATATGTTTCCAGATGTTTCAGTCATCTTTGGCGTTGCATGCTAAAACGACAAAGGTAGAAGGTTTAGTGGCTTCTGCTATCGAGAAAGAAGATGCGACGTTAGAAAGGGAAAGGTCCACTCTAGAACGCGAAGAGGCGGTGTCGGTGAAACTCGACGATGTCTTGAACTAGCTAGAGTCTCTCGACCATGCAAGGGATGACATGAACTCACGTTTAAAGGAGTCCCTATCTGTGATGCACAATCAAAGGGAGAAGCTGGAGGGGATGAAGGAATCCCTGGTCATGAAGGGGAAAGAGTTTGAATATGGTTAGAATATGGCAGGTGAACTTTTAATTGTTTGTCGTATATCTTATGTTACTCTGTTGCTCGGTTGTTTTTCGTCTGATCTTCTTCCTTACGTGTAGATATTGATTTCGACAAGGTAGAGCCGGACGACGCTTCCCGGGCTAAGGTCGAAAAGTTCCTGGAGTTTAGTACTGAGGACCGGTCATACGTCACACGTCACTTGGTAGATGAGGATGACGACTTCGTTTTCTTGAACGACAGAATAAGGATGGGTCGAGAGGAGAAAGAAGAAGACGAGATAGATGATTCTGAGGCGACTGAGGAGAAGGAGGAGGAGATGGAAGTGGAGATAACTGGTAAGTATCCCTTTCTTTCTGCTCGACCTAATCTATCTTTGTTCTCAATCATCTAATTTTTTCTTTTGCCATACAGGAGAATCTCGGGCGGAGATGACGCCTGCAGCCGTCAAGAAGACGGCTCAAGTCGAGCTAACTCGCAAGGCGAGGGTAGACAGGGAGAAGGATACCTCGACAGTTGGGTCGGGGGTCCTAAAGAGAAAAGAAGTCCCGACATCTGGGTCGGGTCTCCTAAAGAGGACGAGAATGACCGTTCTGAGGGAACCATCGTCAAGGACAGGTGGTTCGTCGAGAGTTTTCCCGTCCGATAGGGCGAAGGTATCGACCGCGTCTGTCGAGAAGGTTTCTGACACAAGGTCCGTTGATACTGCGCATCCGGTGACGATGTCTCCTCTTGCCACGTCAGGCCCCACCTCGGCCGATAAGGGCAAGGGTGCGCAAACGGGCTCTGGAACGACGGTGAATTTTACGTTGCAGTCAGATTTTTTGGATGATAACGTCCTAGACGGGACGAAACTGTTCCCTTGTTTGGGTAAGTATCAGCTCTCTTCTTTCAGAGAGTGTTTTGACGGGGTCTCTCTCGAGGATACTGAGGCCCATGTTGCGGGATTATCATTCATGGTAAGTCTATCTTTCAAGACTTTTGTTTTTTATCCGTTGTCGACGTCGTATACTTTGCTAATGTGTTTTCATATGTTTCCAGATGTTTCAGTCATCTTTGGCGTTGCATGCTAAAACGACAAAGGTAGAAGGTTTAGTGGCTTCTGCTATCGAGAAAGAAGATGCGGCGTTAGAAAGGGAAAGGTCCACTCTAGAACGCGAAGAGGCGGTGTCGGTGAAACTCGATGATGTCTTGAACGAGCTGGAGTCTCTCGACCATGCAAGGGATGACATGAACTCACGTTTAAAGGAGTCCCTATCTGTGATGCACAATCAAAGGGAGAAGCTGGAGGGGATGAAGGAATCCCTGGTCATGAAGGGGAAAGAGTTTGAGGACTCCAAATCCAAAGTGGTGGATTTAGAGAAGGAGTTAGAGGAGTTGAGGGATGAGAATAAATCCCTCTTTTCCTTCGCTCGACTCACTGCTTGAGCGGCTATCATGCGAAGTCACTTGCTAGGCAAGAATCCTGTGGCCTCAGCGTCGGACGAGTTGGCTCTATTCTTCAAGGAGGTCGGGACCGAGAGAGACCTCGACTCGGACGATGAGATAGAGGTCGAGGAGGAGGAGGGTCTCCAGGGCGACGTGTCGGGCAAGGATGCGACCGATGTTCCTCCCCAACCTTAGAAAAAATACCTTTGTTTACTTTTGTTTCTCTGTTATTCGACCGTTAGTGGTCGAGTCATCTGGTTGTAAATGACAGTTTATTCGCTGAATGAAATGTGGGCTTCTTTTGAATTCATACTTTGTATATTTCATGAATAAATACAATGTCAATTGTAAGATTCACCAGGTAAAGAATAACCAAGAAATCACGCGACTTAAGCATTATTGCAACACAATAACTGGAACGTAAGCCATAAGACTTTTAAATCGTGTATATAAACATAAGCACACGCGACTAGAGCATACATTCAGAGTATGAAATTTTTCTAAGTCGAGAGACTTAGATCATGAGATCGCTAGACTTTGCGATCGTACGACTAAGTCGTGCGATGAACTTGAATCGTGGGTCCCTGTAGAAGGATGATCAAGTCATAGACCTGATCCTTTTTGTCGTGCGACCTTGCGAAACTAGAGCCGTAAGATTAATGTCATGCGATTCTGTGGAAAAACGATGTTAGAGGTTGGTCGTTGGCTAACCAACGACCCTCCGATGCTTAAGTCAGTAACCGTTCGCGATGAGAAATCGTATGAAGGGAGAGAAAAGAAATTAGGGAACATACCTTCTCAGATTTTACCTTTTTTTTTGAATTTGAATGGGGTATTTGCCCCCCCCCCATCATTTATTATCCTATTCCTTTCAGGAGAAAATAGGTTTTAAATGACGAATCGACACATAGATCTTGGGAAATATCATCTATGTCTGCGTGGACCGTGTTTTCGCGCGTCAGGGCAAGATAGCCGTTTTATTCCTGTAAGAAAGGCATGAGTTTATCTTTAAGGTTAGAAGTAGAAGGACGAACGTGTCGAGACCTTACGGTCGGGTCGTGACTGCTAGACGGCTTACTTTCGCGGCTTCAGAGTTGTCTTATAGCAGTCATGGGCGACTTTTGGCTCACTTTGGATTTCTTGGACTCCCCACGGCGTAGGGAACTTCAGGGTCTGATGATACGTCGAGGGAACGACTATCATTTCATGGATCCATGGTCGACCTAGAATGATGTTATAGGTTGACGCGCAATCGATGACGCTGAACTTGGTCTGCTTGTTTATCCCTCCAGCGTAGACTGGCAAGATGATATCTCCATAGGTGCTCGTCGCTTCTCCATTGAAACCGACAAAGTTGTCGAACGTCGGGTGATTTTCGAGCGCTCGATCCCCATGGCCTTGATGGTGTTAAGGAAAATGACGTTCGTTGAGCTGCCCCCATCGATCAAGACTCGTCGGGTTAAACAATTACCAATCGTAAGTTGAATGATCAACCCATCATGGTGCTTCTAATATGAGTCACCGAGGTCGTCTTGGTCGAACAAAATCTTCATAGCTTCCAACTCCAGATGTCCTTTTGGCCTCGATGAACGCGGGATAGGCCGATCGTCGGGTGCTTGACTGGTGTGACGCTTGGCTGCGGAATATGTTAGACCACACACGTCCGAACCACCGGTGATGCAATTGACGACCTCTGCATGCTCGGGGGTGACGGTCGATGGTCGCTAGTTGACGTAACGACGTCATCGATGATATTTTTGAGATTGCCCTTCAGGACATGATATGCTAGCTCCTTTTGAGGGCTATACAATCATCTGTCGCATGACCATGGTCGACATGAAAGTCGCACCACTTAGATTTATCTTTCTTAGCGTCTTCCTGATCGGACTTCTTGGGCCACCGGATGGTCGCCTGGGCGGACGCGCAAGTTCCCAGCACGGCGTGCACGTTTTCCCGCACGGCGCGCATGTTTGCCCGCACGGCGCTCACGTTTGCCCGCACACGACTTGGTTTCCCCGCACGGCGCTTACATTTCCCCGTACGTGGCTTGGTTTCCCCGCACGACGCTCACATTCTGATCTTCTAGCATTTTCAATCGCTGGGAGACGGGGTTATTAGGATCGAGATTTGCCCCTGTTTGCGGATTGATTCCTGAACTGGTGCCATTGCCATGCGACGATCCATTGGCGTCCCCGTTGAAAGGAACAAAATATGGCTGCGGACCATTCTGAAACGGCTGCGACCCATTCTGAAATGGCTGCGATCCATTCGGAAACGGCTGCGATCCATTCGGAAACGGCTGCGATCCATTCTGAAATGGCTGCGATCCATTCTGCATGGGTGGTGGCCTTATATGCTGAGGAGGAACCGTCCTGAACTGGGGATTTGGGTTGAATGGTCCCGGCTGCTGGTTCTGCATGAATGGACCTGGATGCTGATTCTGAGCGAACGGACCTGATCCTGGAACTGGATTATGTGCGAATGGTCTAGGACCAGTCTGACCGAATGATCCTTGGCCTGGATTCTGAACGAATGGCCTAGGACCATTCTGTGGTCCAGAGGAATTCCATAACCGTGCGATCTCCTCAGCTGCTCTGCGACTCTGCTCTGCCATGGCATTGAATTTATTTCGAGCGACATCAAGATCCTGGTACACCTGGGCAATGACATGCTGCTGATTTCCAGGGGCTGCCATTTTTGTGAAACAAAGAACAAAGGATACTCCAAGAAACCGTTAGTAAGACGCACGTTCGTCAAAGATTTTCTCTAGATGAGGTCCCACGGATGGCGCCAAACTGTTATTGCAAAAAATCGCACCAAAGTATAACTTAAAATCGCACCAAAAATCGCACCAAAGTACGACTTTAACAACTAAAGAAAGGAATCGTTCGACAAAAGCGTGCATTTAAGACAGAAATATAAATGAGACAGAGATTTTGGTGACGCGGGAAAAACCTCAATGAGGAAAAAACCCGCGGACGACAGTGGAAGTCGTCGCTGCACTATGGTCGCCAATCAGGGGCGATGTCCTTGTGTTTCTGGTGTCGATCGTACAGAGATTACAATACAAATCAAGGAAAGACATCGAAAATGTAAAGTAACAAGTGTTTTCTAATGTAAAACAGTGTGCGTCGTGTGTCGAGAGCGATTCCTCTACATGCGATTTATGTGCTTCAAGTGTTCTTCGGAGTTCGAGTGCTTGTGTCTGTGGTTCGATATTGTATCTGTGTTCCGTCCCCCGAAATGATGATTGTTCTTTGATAATTATAGTCTTCAGGCACTTTAATTGGATCATTAAGGACTTTGATAACTGTCGTAACGGTCGTCGTCTTTAATGCGGGATTCGATGTTCTTAACTGACTTCGTCGGTTATAGCCGTTGTCCATAAATGGTGTTAACTCTTGCATTAAACACTGAACAAATATAACAGTCGTATAGCGCGTTAGTCGGTCGAGGTCGCATGGTTTTATGCGACGGTCGTGTGAACTAGGCGACGTCGAGGTCGAGTGTCGTGAGGTAAAAGATTTTTGATTTTATCTTTAATCGTGAGAGAAAGTACTATGATTTTACCTTTGTTATGGAAAAAGGGAATAAGTGTTTTCCTTACCTTGGTCGTGGTCGAGACTGGTGAACTTTTGCCCAAACATCGATCATAAGATTTAAAATATAAGTCGTCTTTTATTGACGATTATAAATTGCAATATGTGTTTTAAGTCGTAGAGACTTTGTTTCTCAAGATATAAATCGTAAAACCTGCGATGTAAGTCCTAGAGACTTTTGTTTCCCACGATATAAATCGTAAGACCTGCGTTTTAAGCCGTAGAGACTTTTGTTTCCCACGATGTAAATCGTAATACCTATATTTATATGATCTTGCGAGCCTGCAATGTAAAATCGGTGGTGGTCGTTGGTTTGACCAATGACCCTTTGATGCTTAAATCAACATTTATATATTAGATCATAATGATTGAACGAGGAGAATATACTTATAGTATATATTTAGAGTTGTTATACCATATTCCATCCAAGTGGGATGTCACAGTTACCGTAACTTGGAGTTGATAAGCGCCTTTTTCCAAGGACTTTTGAAATCAAAATATGGTATTTCCTATTTTGTGACGGGTGTTCCGAGCCCCCGAGCCCCTCGGATGATGCGATACATGCGATACATTGACTGAGCATTTTTTTTAATCAGTGTCTTCCAACTCCGCTTGGATCTTCGTCGTGTGGTCAAGACTTGAAGTCGACAAATAAAAAACGAAGATCTACATAAGAGGAAACGTTAGTAATATGATGTTTATTTCGAAGGAAATCGTTAGTTGGGTCCCACGGATGGCGCCAAACTGTTAATGCAAAAAATTGCACTAAACTGTCTTATGCCGAAATTTGTATAAAAATACGATTTAAGGTTTGGTTTCGGACCTTATCAACTAAAGATTGAACCATAGAAATAAACAAGAAAAATAACAATGAAAATGTAGACGAAACAAGAGATTTTGGTGACGCGGAAAACCCCAAAACGAGGAAAAAACCGCGGTCGACTGTGTTAGAGTTGACAATGCACTATGGTCGCCAATCAGGGGCGATAATCCTTTTGTAACAAGTGATATGTGTACAACAGATTACGATAAGAGATAAAATGTACTCAGACGTGTGTATAAGTCGTGTGTCGTGTGTAAAACGTGCGAAATAAGCGGTCGTCGTATGGTTCGAATTACCGTCGTCGGGTGGTTCGACCTGCCGTCGTGCGAAACTTTGTGTAAGTGAGATATGTTCAATTGCCTTGAAAGAAATGTAGAATTGAGTCTTATTTTGAATGTATGTAGCTTCATGTCCCTCAGATTGATCACTGAGGGCCTTTATATAGCTTCCGTTGGTAATAAATGTGCTTTAATGGTTGGTTTTGTAACCGTTGTCGGCATTAAATGCGCGTTGATGATTGGTTTTGTAACCGATGTCGAGTCTTTAATGTCATTAAGAGCTCGTCCATTACTGACCGTTGTACCATAATTGCTTGTAGACCTGCACTAATGAACAAAATAAACGGCTGTTGACCATTAATGGTTAGTGTAATTGTAAGACCGTCTTAAGTTCTGAACGTCGGTCTTATGGAGCATACGACCGTCGCCAAAATATAAGACCATTTATATTACTGTAAATGTCTTGTAAGACCTTATCTTAATATAATAATGGTCTTATGAAAATGTGGTAAGACTAGGATGAAAATGTCGTAAGACCAGGTCGTAAGACCAAGATGATGATGTTGTAGGACTAGAGCGATATAAGACCGATGACAGGAGACTGTCGACGTAAGACCGACGAGTCGTAACTGGCGACACATAACTGGCGACATAAGACTAATGGCGTAAGAGTAGTAACATAAGACTAGTAACGTAAGACGTAAGGCTAGTAACATAAGACTAGTAACGTGTGACTGGCGACGTGTGACGTGCGGCGTGTAACATGCGACACATGACGTGCGATCACGAGATGTAAAGACACTATCTTGAATGACTATTGACACAAGATGTCGTATGACAATAATGGGTATTACCCTTGTCGGTTGGCGGTATGACTGTTTGGGTAAAGTTTCACCGATCTCGACCACGACCAAGGAATTAATGACATTGATGATCAACGGCCATAACTGACAGAGGCTATTACGAGCATTGAATTCAACAACCGTTACGACCGTTTCCAAGGGTCTTTATGGAGTCATTCAAAGCGCCCGATGACTATAAAAGCGAAGGCTAGAGCATCATTTCATGTATCTGGAATCATCTAAAAGACCTCAAAGAAAAAGACTCTCTCTCAACAGATCGCTCTCGAAGCACGACTTACACGCACGACACATAGCTTACAGACACGACGCACCAGTTTTTTACATTTGATACACTTGTTACTTTACATTTAAAGTATTTCTTTCATTTGTATTGTAATCTTTGTACTCTCGACACCCGAAACACAAGGATATCGCCCCTGTTTGGCGACCATAGTGCAACGACGACATCATCATTGTCGTCCGCGGGTTTTTTCCTCGTTGAGGTTTTTCCCGCGTCACCAAGATCTCTGTCTCGTTTACATTTCTGTCTTTAACGCATTGCATTGTCGAAAGATTCTTTTCTTTAGTTGTTAAATTCCACAATCAACCTTAAGTTATCCTTTTGGACGATTTTTGGCATTAACAGTTTGGCGCCATCCGTGGGACCTCATCTAGAGAAAATCTTCGACAAACGTACGTTTTACTAACGGTTTCTTGTAGTTTCCTCTGTTTTCTGTTTCAGGAAAATGGCAGCCCATGGAAATCCAGAGCATATCATTGCCCAGATGTATCAGGAATTGGAAGTTGTGCGAAATCAAATCAATGCCATGGCTGAGCAGAGTCGAAGAGCAACTGAGGAAATCGTGCGGCTGAGGAATCCCTTCGGACCGCAGAACTGTCCAAGACCATTCATCCAGAATCCAGGTCAAGGATCGTTCGGTCAGAATCCAGGATCCACTTCATTCGTCCATAACCCTGGTTCGGCACCGTTCGTCCGTAATCCAGGACCAGGTAAATTCATGCAGAACCAGCAGCATGGGACGTTCAATCCAAATCCCCAGTTCGGGACGGTTCCTCCTCAGTATATAAGGCCGCCACCCATGCAGAATGGATCTCAGCCATTTCAGAATGGGTCTCAACCGTTTCAGAATGGGTCGCAACCATATTTTGACCTTTTCAACGGTGACGCCAATGACTCGTCATACGACAATGGCACCAGTTCGGGAGTTGATCCGTTGGTAGGTGCGAATCCCGATCCTAATGACCCCATCGCCCAGCGGTTGAAAATGCTAGAAGACCAGAACGAGCACGTCCTGTCTTTGCTCGCTAAACTACTAAGGGAAGTTGTGCCCGTCGATGTCGAGCCTCGTTCAGGTTATCAGGCGTCGCCTTTCATCGATAAGATCGCGACCGTCGACGTCCCAAAGAAGTATAATATCCCCGCCTTCACGCCCAAGTATTCAGGGATAACCGATCTGACGGAGCACATAACGCAGTATAAGCAGCTAATGTGGACGATCTCGATCCCCCAAATGTATAAAGAAGTCTGCATATGCAAACGTTTCAGGGCGACCCTCACAGGTCCTACCCTCCAATGGTTGATCAACCTCAAACCCAAATCCATTGAGTCATTCGCTGAGTTGGTCAACCAGTTCTCTCAGCAATTCGCCAGTAGTCGCAAGATGGATAAGCAGACCAGCGACTTGTATTATGTCGTGCAGAAGGCCAATGAATCCATTCGAAGCTACTTCAATAGGTTCAATGCAAAAATGATCAGTATCCATAACTGTGACGTTAAGACCGCGATCGAAGCCTACTAGCGTAGTCTAGACCACAGTTCGGGTCTATACACCGATCTGACCAAGTATCCCCCGGAAAACATCGAAGACGTCCGAGCCAGAACCCTTCCCTATATAAGGGTAGAAGATGATGCTACCTTTCGTCATAAGCAAACCGACGACAAGAAGTCGCTTGGTGTTAAGAAGCCAGAATTCAAAATAAAGGCGGCATCCAAGTCATAGCCTGTGCGGCAAATCTCGAACGTCCGGTTCAAGACGAAAGCGGAGTTCAAAATCGCAAACTCTACCAAGTTCCTTCAGTACCCTAAGATATCCTCTTACGGATTCAAAGGAACTACTAAGGACTTGGTTGAGGCCCTGAGGACCGTCCAGACGACCATCCGGTGGCCGAAGAAGTCCGATCAGGACGACAGTAAGAAGGACAAGTCAAAGTGGTGCGACTTTCATGTCGACCACGGTCACCTGACGGACGATTGTATAGCTCTCAAAAAAGAGCTGGCATATCATGTCCCGAAAGGCAATCTCAAGAGTATCATCGATGACGTCGTTACTCCAGTTAACGATGATCGACCGCCGACCCCCGAACATTCAAAGGTCGTCAATTGTATCACTGGTGGTTCCGACCTATCTCGTGCTCATCAAGACCCAAAGGAGATCTTGAGTTAGAAGCCATGAAGATTTCATTCGACCAGGACGACCTCGGTGATTCGTATCGCATTCATCATGACGGGTTGATCATTCAACTCACGACTGGTAACTCTTTAACCCGACGAGTCTTGGTCGATGGAGGCAGTTCAGCGAACGTCATCTTCCTTGACACCATCAAGGCAATGGGAATCGATCGATAGGAAATCAGCCGACGCTCGACAACCTTGGTCGGTTTCAATGGAGACGCGACGAGTACCTTTGAAGAGATCACCTTGCCTGTCTATGCCGGAGGAGTCAACAAACAGACCAAGTTCAGTGTCATCGATTGTACGTAGGCCTATAACATCATCTTAGGTCGACCGTGGATCCATGAAATGAAATCCGTTCCCTCGACGTATCACCATACCATGAAGTTCCCCATGCCGTGGGGAGTCCAAGAAAACAAAAGTGAGCCGAAAGTTGCACGTGACTGCTATAAGACCACCCTGAAGCCGCGGTAGTGGGTCGTCTAGCAGTCGTGGGTCGACGAAGTCATCCTGGACCAGAGCAGGCATGATCATAAGATCTTGACAGGTTCGTCTTTCTATCCCTAACCTTAACGACAAACTAATGTCTTTCTTGCAGGAACGTGCCGACTGTTTTGCCTGGTCGCACGAAGACATGGTCGACATAGACCTTGGCGTCAATTCCCAAAGACTCAGTGTCGATCCATCATTTAAACCTATTTGCTCCTGAAAGGAATAGGGTGATAAATGACGAGGGGCAAACCCCCCCCCCCCCCCCCCCCCCCTTTAAACAGGAAAAATCAGAGAAGGTATTTTCCCCCTTTAAACAGGAAAAATATGTGAAGGTATTTTTTCTAAGTCCTTTTCCTTCTTTCATACGATTTTTTATCACGAAGATTACTGACTTAAGCATCGGAGGGTCGTTGGCTAGCCAACGACCAACCTCTGACATTGTTTTATCGCAGGATCGCACGACATAAGTTACTAAGTCTTATTATATGACATCAGTACACCTTCGCAGGATCGCACGACATTGTCGTCTAGTTCACACGACCGTCGTATGGAACCTCTCGACCTCGACCGACTAACATATGTTATTTCTGTTACTTTTTCCTTGTTTAATGCAGGGTCAATGTCATTGATGACCAACAACTATAACCAACGAAAGATATTAACAGCATTAAATACGGCGTCCGTTACGACTGTTACACGAAGCTTTTATGGAGTCAATAAAGGCATTCGAAGACTATAAGTACAGAGATTCCATCCTCATTTGGGATCATCATCTCTCACACCTGAAGCTAACTGAACTCTGAAGAACACTCGAAGCAAAGAATTCTCTTTCAACAGTTCGCTCACGACGCACGACGTACACACACGACACTTAGTTTTTACACACGACGTACCAGTTTTTACATCTGATACACTTGTTTACTTTACATTTAAAGTCTTTCTTACATTTGTATTGTAATCTCTGTACGATCGACACCCAAAACATAAGGATATCGCCCCTGTTTGGCGACCATAGTGCAGCGACGACCCCCAAAGACGTCCGTGGGTGTTTTCATCATTGAGGTTTTTCCCGCGTCACCAAAATCTCTGTATTATTTACTTTTTCCGTCTTTTTCGTATGCTTTGTCGAAAGATTCCTATTCTTTAGTTGTTAAGCTCCACAATCAAACTTAAGTTATCCTCCTGGACGATTTTTGGCATTAACAATTACAATGGTTATGGGATAATTAACCTACAAACCTAGGTTAACAACAAACTTTATACTAATGCCTAAAGCCTGAGGCCCATGGCCCATTAATCTATTAAGCCCATATAGAAAGTTTCAACATTAACCCTTGAACTTCTATTCAATCTAATTTATTCCCAACAATCTCCCTATTTGAATCGAAGTTCAATTTCGCTCCAGTTCGGAACATATCTCTTTCGAAGTGCAAAAAGAATCTCGAAGCTTCGGATGGCATTGCGGAACTCTATACGGTCTTCAACAATCTCCAAGGCTTCTCGTGCGTTTAACTCGTTAAGACTTACGATAAATGATTTATGGATTTCCTTTTCCTTGGCAATTACTTCTCTCAAAGCGTCTCTGACCATTAACAAAGTTCCATCGCATAATCTTTCAACTTGGCTGAAGCGGAGAAACTTCTTTTCGTTCATCTCATTGAGATAGATAATTCTGAATTTTGGTTGCATCAGAATTGTGTAGACTGGATACATCTTCAACTATGGAGCCCTTTGGTCGGGATTCAACAGATTAATCTTCTTCGTCATGTGTTCGATTCCCATCTGAAAATCTGTAATATAAGACATAGTGATTGTATATTTCAGGAAAACAGCTTTACCGCTTCAAGTGCCTTTGTGATGTGGAGCGGTTGAATAGTTCGGGTTTGGAGGTCTTTGATGATTGGGTGGAAGTCGTTCAGTCGGAGATTCTTGAAGCCTGCTTCAAAAAATATCCATTCTTTCCTATCTTCTCTTATGACGATAGAGACTGGGTACCAGATCTTCAAAATACGGTTTGACTTGATGTTGATGACTTCGGTAATCTTGTGCTTGGTTCAGACCTGACTGACCAGTAAACACCTTTTCATGACCTCTAAGTATTGCTTCTTATAGACGTCGTCGAACTTAGCTAATTCGAGGCAGAAGGTCGGATCGAGCAGTCGTAGCTTGTGGACGAACAACCTCGTTAAGGATTCTTCTAGGTATGGAATCAGAATTATAATTTTTTCCCATCTTACAGGTTGTGGTGGTTGAGCTTGAGCTGTATCGATCTGAGGAGATGTCGGTTGAGTTGTTGTAGAAGTCTCGGGTAACAGTTGGGCATAAACTGGAGTACTCTGAATGGACTAAAGAAGGAACTGAGCATAATCAAAATTGTCTTCAGCTTAGGTCGGGAAGATCATGTTTACCTTGGAGTTAATTGCACTAGCATCTTTTTCGTACCATGCGTTCTCGGTTTCCGCGTCTACTTCTGATTCTAGATCGATCGTTTCAAATTTTGACCGTTCTATTGCTGAGCATCCGATCAGTTCTTGGGATTCTCCCTCGGGCTTTTCAACTGTTGGGTCTTCTTCATCTGAGATGTCCATGTCGATACCCATTTCGACTAGACTTAACTTACTTTGTGGCTAATCTTCTGATGGTGCCACAGTTGATGGTTTCGGTTGAACCATTGGAGTAGTGTCGATTGTGATTTTCTCGGACTCTGATAATCGCAGACGCTTGTTCTCCCGCTCACGGTGATCAGGATCATCCTGGTCATCGTGCGAGCGTTTGAGTCCGCCAGTTTGACTTTTGAAGGTTTCTTCGAGTGAGGCGACCCTGTCGGACAAAGTTGTAAGGGCGGTCTGAACGTCCTTCAGGGTCGAGTCAAGTTGGTCCAAGCAGGTGTTGACGGTAGATGGTTGAGCAGATACCTGTGATCGGAGTACGGAAAGAAAATCTGGTTCGGTTGAGGAGTCAGAGTCGGTGTGTTGGAGCAGTTGGGCGAGAAGCATTGTCTTTAGGTTATCCACCGAGTAGGATGGTTAAGCATGTGCTGGTGGAGGTGTTGGTGCGGTTTCAGGTTCGACTACTTTCTCCTTCCCCTTTAGTAGACTCTTGACTTTGTCCAATTCTGTTTTGAACTCCTGGGTCATTGCTTTGCGGACAGCGTTTAAGGCGCCGTCCAAGTACTTCCTTGACACGAAGTCGGGTAAGTCATCGCCGGGATCACTTAGATTACCCGTTGAGGTCACAACTGTTGAAGAAACAGAAGTGCCACCTACGTTCATAGTTGGCGTGATGTTAGCTATGGTAGGATTTCCATCTGATCCTCGTAATCTGCTCAAGGGCAGACTTACTATAGATATTCCGATCTGTTCACTTAATTCACCGATAGTAGTAGTAGGTATATGTGTCCTAGCCAAAGAATGAAATAAAATGTCAAGTGGCTCTAGACTCGATGGTGCACTGAAAGAAGTCGAGAACGGGGGAGGCTGTTCTCTATTTTCAATACCGAAACTCTTCGAGTGAGAGAACGATAGATGTTGTGCTAATTCTCCGTGAGAAATTGAAACAAGTGACTTTTGAGAGTCACTTGAGTGGCTAATGGGGGTGTGCAGTTGCGTAGCTAGGTCCACGGCGGCTTCTTCAATGTCTCGTCCCAACGGATGAGATAAGGTTGTAGATGTGGCAACATGGGCGACACGGGCTCGGTTTCGCTCATTCTCCTCTCTATTTAGTAGACTCGCTCTCTCGTTATTCTTTTTAGATCTCTGTTCCCTATGCATCACCCGTTCCAAATTTTCAACTAAGTCTCCCTCCCCTCTCCTTATGTCTCCCGTATTCGGCTCGGGGTTAGGGATTTCGGAGGGTGTGGGTGAGTTGAATGGAGTTTCCTCGGTCACGGGAGGGCGACGTTCGATACGGGGAGGTATCATGGATATGCGGATGGCTTGATCCGTATCAAAGTCGGTTGTTTCAGAATCCAAGGCGTCGGTTTGGGTGAAAGGTGATATGGGTTTAGTGGTGTCGGTTTCGGGGTCTTGGTCAAGTAGTGGGGCAGTGACGACCAGGACCTCGTGTAGAGTAGTCGACGGACCGGCGTCATCGGTGATACGGGTGGTTGAGGTAATATGTGGGGAGTAGGTGGTCGGCTTGTAGATGGTCGGGATGGTTGGCTTGAGGAAGGTCGGGTATGGTTGGTACCGGCATGCGAATCGTCAGCACCGCCCGCTTCAGTTCCCCTCACAGAATGTACTCTCAGCATGCCCCGTCCGGGAGCCCCAACTATCCGGACTCTGCCTCCTCTTGTTCTAGGACCCTCACGTCTGTCGGGCCTAGCTCCTCGGGGAGGTCCCTCCTGTTCTGGCGGGACCATAGGAGCACCTAACGCTAGCAATTGTCTATATGCTATCACACTCGGTGCTTGCGGATTCGCATATGCTAGTAGGGCTTCAGGGATACACATGGCTTGTGCGTTGGATGGGTTGTGAATGACTAGGTAATGTAATCTGAAAGGAGGACATACCGAATAATTAGCATGACGCGGAATTTCCGGGTTTACGTCCATGTGTTGACGGATGGCAAGTTGCAGAAATCGGAGGTACGAGATGAACTTGCGCTCTTTGGTTCCGCCGATGGCCTTATGGTGTTCACTAGTTCGTGCCAGATGATGGTGGAAAAATCCACGTGTCGGTCGTAGATGACGGCGTGAACTAGGCGCAGAAAGTTGCCGGTACATTGGTCGATGTCTTTCCACCTTGAAGATAGGCACCGGTTCAGTATCGTGAAAAGTGTGTGCCATATCGGAGCGAGGTACTTCCTGTTGAATGCAAATGGTCAATTCAGTGCATGGTTGTACCCCAAGAACCAAATTTCGGCACAAAGGGTGTCATCGTCAATGGCTGGATAAAATGCAGTGCTGCCGCCGTCAGTGGCTTTAGGGAGAGAGAGCAGTTGTCGGAAGGATTCCGGTGTGAGGACGAAAGGATGGTGGTCGGTCGTCGCTTTAATTGTCTGAGTGTTGTTGCCGTTGACTACCCGAATGGTGTTCCAGAGGAGGAAGTCCACGACCACTCGGTGTTGAGGTCGGAACTTAGCAGCATCGAGGTGATGATTGTTGCCCTCGATTTTAGAGATGTGATCGGGTGAGACTAAGGCGTTGTCGACCTCCTAGTCAATGAATTCCTCTTGAGGTTGGTTGCCTTGTTGTTGTTGTTGTTTAGCCATTTGAGTACCTAAAAAATAAGGTGTTAGGATACGGCTGTTTGAGAAGTGTCGGCGCGTACCTTGGCGATAATCTCCTCAAATTGGAATTGATTGAGGACTTGGCAGTGTGAGACAAGGTGCTGGAGTGGCCAAAGTGTTCGGAAACTGAAGGTGTCCGGTAGACATGGGTGTCTGGATACAAGAGTAACCGGATACACCAAGTTACCAGATGAATTTGGACAAAATAGACTTACCGGATAGACTAGGTTACCGGACACATGGAACTTACCGGATGGATTGACTTACCGAAATATATGACTTACCGGATAATTTGAACTTACCGGATACGGACTTACCGGATGAGATGTTTACCAGATGAAATGGTTTCCGGATACTAATGCTTACCGGATAATGGTTGTGTCCGGGTAACATGAGGGTGTCCGGATAGTTTGAAACTATCTGGACGATATCCGGGTAAGCCCAATCGGCCAACGAGTGCAATAAAAAAAATCAATACACATCACAGTGTAATTTAAACGGGCAAGAGTGACTATCGACTAAAAAATAACAACAAATAGCCCTAAAATTGTTAGAATTTGAACCAACATGGTGTGGTTACCGAACGCACCACTCGGTCGATTAATCGGTCGATTTTATGGCCGATTTGTGTGCGATTGTGTGCGATTGTGTGTGATTGTGATCGAAAAGTATTTAGTATAGTAATAGGGGAAACATACCTTTGATTTGAGTTAAAACGAGAAGAAGTTGAGCGATCTGAGATGAATCCGAAGGTTTGAGAGCATGAGAGGGGTTTGGAAGAGTTTCCGGAAAAAAAATCTAACAAATGAAAGATCCGGGTATATATAGAGGGTCGAGGTATTCGGGTGGGTCGTCCGGAAACATACCCGGTCCGGATAGGTGTCCAGATAGGTTGTCCAAAAACTACCCGGTCCGGATCCGGATAGGTTGGTTTCCGGATAGCTTATTCGGATACTTTGAGAAATTTTCAAAACATGACTCTGGGATTTTCAAAAATAACTTTTTCTTTGCCAACCGTTAGTAAGTTTTTTTTAAACGCTCCCCCTCGAAGTGTGCACAAAAACATCGCTCCCCCTCGGATTGTATGGAAATTGTACCGTGCACATATACATGTTAAACCTTCAGATTCAGCATACCAAGCTTGGACACAAGATAGTTAAAGCGTTTTTCGTCCAAGGGTTTTGTAAAAAGGTCTGCTATCTGATGTTCTGTATTAACGAAGTAAAGTTCAATTGTACATCTTTCAACGTGATCCTTGATGAAATGATACTGAACGTCTATATGCTTCGTTTTAGCGTGCTGAATCGGATTGCTAGAAATTCCGATCGCGCTCTTCAAGGCGCAGTAGATGGGCACCTTCGAGTAGGCGAATCCATAGTCCTTGAGCTGGGGGCGCATCCAGATCACTTGTGAACAACAGCTCGCGGCGGCCACATACTTTGCCTCAGCAGTACATGTGGAGACGCACTGCTGCTTCTTGGATGCCCAGCTGACTAAGCTGTCGCCCAGGAACTGCACGTGTCCCGAAGTGCTTTTCCGATCCAGCATGTTTCCCGCATGGTCCGCGTCCGAATAACCGTAAGCTCAAAACCTGTCTCTTTCGGGTACCACAAGCCAAGATCAGCAGTACCTTTTAAGTAACGAAATATTCGTTTTACAACAATTAAATGAGACTCTTTTGGTTTTGATTGAAAACGGGCGCTAAGAAATGTTGAAAACATGATATCGGGCCTACTAGCCGTCAAGTACACTAAAGAACCTATCATCCCACGGTAGGTCTTGGTGTCCACATCCTTTCCGTTAGGATCGGTGTGTAACCGCGTACCTGGAGACATTGGAGTTTTCATGGGTGAGGACTGTTCCATCTGGTATTTCCGAAGAATATCCCGAATGTACTTGGCCTGGTTAATGAATATCCCGGTCAACAATTGCTTAACTTGAAGACCGAGGAAGAAATTCATTTCACCCATCATGCTCGTTTGAAAATATTTACTCATGAGTTTTGAAACGTTCTTACAGTATTGAGGGTTTGTAGAACCGAAAATTATATCATCAACGTAAACTTGGACTAAAATAATATGACATTCTTCATTCTTAATAAACAAAGTGGTGTCGATTTTACCTTTTGAAAAACCAGCTTTGATTAAGAATTTGGACAGAGCATCATACCAGACACGTAGAGCTTCTTTAAGACCATACAGAGCCTTGTCGAGGATGTATACGTGGTTTGGCTTGGAGTCATCCACGAACCCGTCCGGTTGCGAGACGTAAACTTCTTTTTTGAGTACGCCGTTGAGGAAGGCGGTCTTGACGTCCATTTGGCAGACCATGAAGTTCTTGTGTGCGGCGTAGGCAAGACACATACATATTGCTTCAATTCTTGCGACCAGAGAGTATGTCTCGTCGTAGTCTATTCCCTCTTGTTGGCGGTATCCTTTGGCCACGAGGCATGCCTTGTTGCGGACGACGATGCCATCTTCATCCTTTTTGTTCTTAAATATCCACTTCGTGCTGATAACCATCTTGTTAGCTGGACGCGGGACAAGTCGCCATACCTTGAGGGTCTCGAACAGGTTTAGTTCCTCTTGCATCGCGATTACCCAGTCCGGATCATTGAGAGCTTCACAGACATTGTTGGGCTCGATCTTGCTTAGGAACCCGGAGAATAGACAGAAGTTGGCTGAGTCACCTCGCGTCTGAACTGGAGTAGAAGGATCGCCAATAATCTGATAGAGAGGGTGTGCTCGAGTCCATTTCGTGGTATGTGGAAGTGGTTGATGAGTTGCATGGGAAGTTGATGATTTCAAGAGATGAAGAACGGTTCCTTGGAGGAGATGGAACAGGATTCCCCGTTGGTTGGGCAACCTCTGGGGAATTCAAAGGTTGAGCCATTTGAGTTGTTGAGGACGAATCTTCTGGAATGATCTATGGATTGGGCACAGGTTCCTCCGAAGGAATGGCCGTTTCAGTTGTCGTGTCCGTCGAACTTTGAGTGGTTTCCAGAGTTAGAGCTAGAGCACTTGTTGAAGGCGGCGGACCGGAGAGATTCGCCGAGTTTTCGAGTTGAGCTGCTCCATCCCTAGGTTGCACAATTACACGAGGATTAGGCATATTAAAAAAATCATCATAAAAATGCTCAAACAGTAAATTTAAATCGAAAAGATGTGATTTTGACGTAGACGTGATTTAGATTTACAGGGGGTTGTGTAGATCCCGAACGAGAGTGATCGGAAGATAACACGCCAGTTAATGCGGTTTCTGAACTAAGTTGTTCATAAGCCAAATCCACGGCTTCGTTAAACGTCACGTTTACGCTTTCGATGACGGATTTGGTCCGTTTATTGTAAATGCGGAATGCTTTAGCCTGCATGGAGTATCCGATGAAAACTCCTTCATCTGCATTGGGATTGAATTTTCTGAGTTCATCCCTGTCGTTCAGAACGAAGCAAGTGCACCCGAACGCTCGGAAATACCTGATGTTCGATGTAACACCCCGATCTTTGGAAGGTATCGGTCTTTTATGATAACTAAGCAAAATAGGATTTTGGAATGAATCCTAGATTTTATGATCTTGTTGGATGGAGAATTCAAATACGAATCCACAGGCCTTTCCGGAGCGAAAACGTAGATAAAACGAAAAAGTTATGACCAAAACAGTGATCGGGAAATAAATCGGGAAACCAGGGTCACGTGGACGTCCGCATGGTGCATGTGGACGTCCGCATTAAGTGGAAGTCCGCGTGTGCTTCCGCGGAAGCAGCAGAAAGTTGGTCGGGTGCAGGTGGACGCCCGCATAGGACTCCGCGGACGTCCGCATTATGTCAGATGTGATTTTTCACCTTTTTCACCCTCAACCTTCCCTCCTCTCTCTCCTCCTCTCCCACTTGATTTTCCCTCCCCAAAACCCCAACTCATCCATTTTCTCTATTTCATCTCCCTTTTCTTCAAGAACACCAAAGTGGGTTTGAGGAATCAAGCTCCTGAGGTTCCAAGGCTTCAAGATCATCATCTTCTTCATCATTTTCCACCATTGTTGAGCTAACTTGGGATTTTCTTCAAATACTCATTTGTGAGCTCATCTTCACTTCCCAAACCTTTATTTTGGTAACCTCAGAGATGTTTTGTTGGTGGATTCTCATTTCATAGCTTGGTTATCATTTGGTTATAAAGGATCTAGATTTCGAGGATGAAATCTCTTTAAGGTTGGAAGGATTGTAACACCCCGGTCTTTGGAAGGTATCGGTCTTTTATGAGAATAAGAAAAATAGGATTTTGGATTGAATCCTATATTTTATGGTCTTGATGGATGGAGAATTCAAATATGGATTGATTTAGAGTTTGGAACCACAATCGGGGAAGTATGGAACATTTAAAGTTGGGAGACAACCGAAGTGGTCTGATCGAGAGTTACTCCAGTGGATGGAGCGTTCACCTAGACATAAGTACAGTGTGCCTGAGAGGACAATGTTGGTATGAATTTGCTTGAAGTTTGTCATAGCAGTCTGCAAGAGGGAATTTAGATTCCAGTTGGAAGCTGATGGAACATGGTCGGCGTTGAGTTGGTTATCATTTGGTTATAAAGGATCTAGATTTCGAGGATGAAATCTCTTTAAGGTTGGAAGGATTGTAACACCCCGGTCTTTGGAAGGTATCGGTCTTTTATGATAAATAAGAAAAATAGTATTTTCGATTGAATCCTATATTTTATGGTCTTGTTGGATAGAGAATTCAAATATGAATCCAACGGGCCTTTCCGGAGCGAAAACGTAGATAAAACGAAGAAGTTATGACCAAAACAGTGATCGGGAAATAAATCGGGAAACCAGGGTCACGTGGACGTCCGCATGGTGCATGTGGACGTCCGCATTAAGTGGAAGTCTGCGTGTGCTTCCGCGGAAGTAGCAGAAAGTTGGTCGGGTGCAGGTGGACGCCCGCATATTACTCCGCGGACGTCCGCATTATGTCAGATGTGATTTTTCACCCTTTTCACCCTCAACCTTCCCTCCTCTCTCTCCTACCTTTTGTAAACCAAATTAAATCTGATCCTTCTCCTCTCCCACTCGATTGTCCCTCCCCAAAACCCCAACTCATCCATTTTCTCTATTTCATCTCCCTTTTCTTTAAGAACACCAAAGTGGGTTTGATGAATCAAGCTCCTGAGGTTCCAAGGCTTCAAGATCTTCATCTTCTTCATCATTTTCCACCATTGTTGAGCTAACTTGGGGTTTTCTTCAAATACTCATTTGTGAGCTCATCTTCACTTCCCAAACCTTTATTTTGGTAACCTCAGAGATGTTTTGTTGGTGGATTCAAGTTGTGGTAAAGGTAACCTTCTATTCTCTTCATTTTGGAAATTAGGGTTTCGATCTATTGGTGAGTTTGGGTGTAATATGTTGGGGGAAATGATTCTAAGTGTTTGGGGATAAACATTTATGGTTGGAAATTGTGGATCTAGGTTTTTGGAAAATTTGGAGCTTGAGGATTTGTGTTTCTTCAAAGGAGCTTACGTTGGGGAAAATCTATATTTAGTCTAAATCTAGCAAGGTGAGTTCAAGTTGATTTGTGAAAACTTTGTACATGCCAAACAATGTTATTTTCCAAGTGTTTGTGTGTTTTACTTAAAATTATCAATTGTTGGGTTATTTGATAAGCTTGACCCTTTTTAAGTGTTTAACTTTATAAAGTTTGTAAAACACCCATATTTAAGAGTTTTTGATATTTGGAAGTGTGGAAATCGTAAATATGTCCTTAAATGATTTATTGCTCAATGGTGTTTATTCAATGGTTTAATCATGTTGATAGAATTGATTTTATAAACCATTTGGAAAAATGCACATTTTAGTGTCATGAGTTATTTTGAGAATTATAACAGTATGAGTCCATTTTGGGGAAATCGTGATTTATGTTTCAAACTTTCGTCCAACAAATTATATAAATCATGTTATAAACTCTTGAACTCACTAGGCGTTAGCCTAACCTTTTTATTTATCGGCATGTGCAACAGGTTCAGGTTGGGAGCAGTTCTAGTGACACTGCGAAAGGTCGAGTGCTTGTAGTGTGCCGAGAGGTGAATTGTTTAAGTGAAGTCTTCCACGTTGATTGTGGGAATAACATTTTGTACTTGAGTTAAGTAACACCCGATGTGAGCCAATTGATTTCTACCCGAAGGAGTTCCTTTTCCTGAACAGATGCAGATTCAGTTTTGGTGGATTTGAGTTTCTCAAGTTCAGTTAAAAGCTCTTGTTTCTCTTTTTGAAACATGATCCTTTCCTGTT
Organism: Saussurea involucrata; assembly: GCA_033807775.1. Lineage (NCBI taxonomy): Eukaryota > Viridiplantae > Streptophyta > Magnoliopsida > Asterales > Asteraceae > Saussurea > Saussurea involucrata. The sequence goes on along the minus strand of CM066326.1, from coordinate 42,779,922 downwards.
CAAATGATTCCTCTAACTCGGCTATTTTCATTTCCAAAACCAGAGGTGGAACATAACGTTTAAACTCAACCGTCTAGGTTTTGGTTTCCGTTGCAGGGACCTCATCCTTTTTGGAGGAATCCTTGGGTTGTGCACCTTTGTAGCCGTCAAAGTAATCATTTGATAGGGACTTGGATTTATTTTTCGGATAAGATGTGTTAAGAACTTCATACGCAGAGGGCAGTTGCATTTTAGTAGTATGTTTGCGTTTATATTCCTCAGTTTCCTCTTCTTTCTCTTCGAGTGGTGCCGTGTGGATCCAAACCCTCAGTGATTTGATAATGACCCTCTCTTATATACTTAGTGAAAATTGTAAGTAAACAATATGTATCAGAGTTTCACTATCGCTGATAAGTACTAAGATCTTCCAGTACCGCTGATAGGAACTCTCGCTCTTTAGATTAAACATTCAGCGAAACTGTTCACCATAATACTCTGAGTCTGTTCAGTACTTATGGTGATCGCTGATAAGTTAGTTGTTTACTTATGATCCCTGAAGACAAGTTTCACGTCAACATAGGTTCTACGCTGAAGTCGAAGATCAAGCTCAAGAACCAGCGACAAGTCTCCTAATGAACTGATGCGGATCAGCGAAGACTCAGATTTGTCCACTCAACGTGAAGTATCAAGTACAAGACTTCAGCTATCGCTGAACTCTATCATTCGCTGATGAAGAATGATAGATCGCTGAATCATCGAAAAGCTGATCATGAAGTCTTCTGTACAAAGTACTTTTTGTCTCATCCACCCTTGCACGACTCCGTACGATATGTCAGAATAAAACCTCCTTATTGTCTGAAATCGTACAACCACTCTGATACTACACTGTTCAAACATGCGGCTACTAAGGTTGTCAACAAAGGTCAATGACATGCAACCAATCAGCTGTTGCCACGTGTAAAGTGTAAACTGCAATGCATTAAATGCATGCAGTATATAAGAAGAAGAACTCACTTCATTTTTGAAGTAACTTGCTAACTCTGGACAAGTTCATCCTTCTTATCTTGAGATAGGTTATTATTAGTAATTTCCTTCTCCTTCTTAGTGCAAGAAACTTAGTGTTCCAAATTGTTTAGATTTAGGATTTATCCTTAATCTTGTTTCCGCAACAAGCTGTAAATTGTTAATGATTTATCAACAAACAATTTAGAAAAGTAAAATCTGTGTGTTTGTATTCAACCCCTCCCCCCCCTTCTACAAACTTGTATAACCCTTCGGGACCAACAAGTGGTATCAGAGCGGATTTGCTTAAACTCATAAACAAGATCTATTCTATACTAAGATTTCTCTTCCTTGCTATTTCTGAAAATGGCCACCAACACAAACACAAACTATATAGACAATGGTTCTCTTGCAAAACCCGCTAGATTCTCCAGAGATAATTTTAATCTATGGAAAAATAGGATGACTCTCTTCCTAGAAGGTGTAGACCCTACTATGCCTTATTATCTTGAAAACGGCCCATTTATTCCTGTAAGAATTGATACCGCAGTACCTGCCGCTGAGAATAGAACTGCTATTCCAGAAAGGCTGGTACCCAAAGATGTTCATACGTGGACTGACGAAGATAAGAAGAAAGTGGCTATCGACACAAAAGCCAGATCCATACTATCCATGGCTCTTCCTGACGAAGTCTACCATTCCGTCATGAACCTGAAATCCTCAAAATCCATGTGGGACACAATATGGGTTCAGTATGAAGGTACTGCTGAAGTCCAGGACTCTTGAATGATCAACCTGGTAAGACATTATGAAAGTTTCATTTGTGGTAAGAATGAGACTCTCTCTGAAGTTCACCAACGTTTTAATTGCTTAATAATAGATCTGAAAACTGTTGGTAAGGAATATTCTAACTTTGAAGTGCTGACAAAGTTTCTAGAATGTTTACCTGAAAGTTGGGACAGTTATTCTATGTGTCTCAAGCTGTCAAAAGATCTAAGATCAATGACACTTGCTACCTTATATGGCACAATGCTGAATCATGAGCAATCAAGACATCTTAAGAAGAATCTTGTAAAAGATTCCAAAAGCACCCCTGTTGCTTTAATCTCAGAGGAACCTTCTACTCAGCGACCCTCGGTTTACTATCACTGAGTTAGAAAGTAACTCTGAAAGGTCATCAGATTCTGACTCTTCAGATGATGATGAATCTTTGGCTCTCCTAACTAAAAAGTTCAGGAGATTCGCCAAAAAGAAAATGTTCAGAAAGAACAAACCTCTTTCTATAACTGATAAGCCAAGATTATCAGCTACTGTTGATAAGGCTACTGCTACTTGTTTTAACTGCGAAAAGATTGGACATTTCGCTAACGAGTGCAAGTCTAAGAAAGTATCGAGAAACTCAGCGTTTCCCAAGAAATCTTTTATTCCCAGGAAAAAAAATGACAAATATTCTAAGCTGAAAGAAAAATATGCAAAGATGAAAAGCTTAAAGAAGAAAGGCAAAGGCCTGATGGTTTATGATTGGGCTGCTTCAGAAGAAGAAGAATCATCATCTGACTTTGAATATGATGAAGCCAATCTCTGTCTTATGGCAAAGATTGAGGATGAGGAAGAAAGTTCAGACATTCCCTCTACTTCAACCTCTGCTGTTCAGGTATCACCTTCCTTCTTTACAAATATTGCAAATATTGATGAAGCTGATAGTCTCCGCAAAATCGATCTGTTGACTAGAAGCTTATATGAAGCCATGAATGGCAAAACTATAGTTGAAAACCAAAACCTTGATCTCGCTGAACAACTTAAAAACTGTCACCTTCAAATATAAAAGCTTTCTAAAATTGAAGAAGATTTTAAAGATCAAGTGCATTTAAATCAGCTAGTCAAAATCGAACGAGCAGAAGCTATCGCTGGTTTGAAAGCTGAAAAGGCTACTGTTGAAGGATGGTGTAACTCTTGAACAAAGATCACTGAGATAATTAAGTCTCAGATACCCCTGAGTGATAAACGTGGTCTTGGTTACAAATATGAAACTCAAGAACCAACCACTGATCGTTCCATGCTCTTATTTGGAACTTTCGTATCCTTAGTCGCTGACACTTCATCCTCTCAGTGTTCGTCCTCCAGACCGCCTATCCCTGAGGAAATCTCTGCCTCTTCAAAAGGTAAAGAGAAAATGGTTTATCCAAAACCTACCTCTGTCTTTAAAGATAAAGGTAAAGGAATTGCGTTGAACCAAAATCCTCAGAAGGGTACTTTAGCACCAAAGCTGAATTCTTCTAAAGCTTTAGTGATTTATTCCTCTGGATCAAGAAATCAGATCTATGGATCTACTCAGCGTGGGTCTATTCAGCGATCTACTCCTAGACTCAGAGTGGATGTCCTTGGTAAGAAATCTGAAGAACCAAGTGTTCCTCCCATTTCTAAAGCCAAAAGCTTATTTGGTGCTGGTCCTTCTAATTCAAAATCTAAAACTCAGCATTCAAATAGTCCTAGAACATTTTTTAGTTATAGGAAATGTTATCACTGTGGACTCACTGATCATATTGCTAGTAAGTGCCCCACAGCCACCAAAGATGATAAGATAGCTAAGGTGAAGATTGCCCCAAAGGCAAAGAAGACCACTGAGGTTAAGAAATTAACCAAAGTGAAGACTGACAAAGCTGGATCTTCAAATGCTGCGAAGATTGCTGAACCTTCCATTCCAACTGCTTCCACTGACAAACGTGTACACATGGTTAAGTGGGTACCCAAGAAAAACTAATCTTCCTTTGTGATGTAGGTTCAGAAGGGTATCTGGTATCTCGATAGCGGATGCTCTAGACACATGACTGGAAAGAAAAGCCTGCTCGCTGAATACAAGGAAGAAAAGGGTCCCTCTGTGAGTTTCGGTGGAAATGGAAAAGGACATACCCGAGGGTTTGGTGTACTCTCTAATGGTACAACCACCTTCAGAAGAGTCGCATATGTTGAAGGGCTGAAGCATATTCTTTTAAGCATCAGTCAGCTTTGCGACAAGGATAACAAGGTAATCTTTACCAAGGAATCCTGCTTTGTCACTGACAAAAAGGAGAAGATAGCTATCAGCGGTTATCGTTTGGAAAATGTTTATGTAATAAACATGGACACAACAACCACTGAGAACTCATGTTTCTTCTCAAAAGCCTCATCTGATGTCAACTGGCTATGGCATAAGAGGCTCTCTCATCTGAATTTCAAAACACTGAACTCACTTTCTTCAAAAGAGTTAGTTACTGGTCTACCTCAACACTCATATGCCAAAGAGTCTTTATGTTCAGCATGTGAGAAAGGGAAGCAGACCAAAGCAATCTTTAAATCAAAGCAAGTCTCCTCAGTGTCATCTCCTCTACAACTACTCCATATGGATTTGTTTGGACCTGTTAACAAACAATCCATCGCTGGAAAGAAATATACACTGGTCATAGTTGATGAATTCCCTCGTTATACATGGGTTATGTTTCTCCGTTCCAAGAGTGACACCCCTGAAGAACTCATCACATTTGTTCGGAAGATGGAAACCCTGAACAATTTGACCGTTCGCTAAATAAGGAGTGATCATGGGACTGAATTCAAAAACAGTTCTCTTGATTCTTTCTTTGAGAGCAAGGGTATTTCTCACAACTTTTCTTCAGTGAGAACACCACAACGAAATGGAGTCGCTGAAAGAAGAAATACAAAAATTATTGAAGTTGCACGTTCAATGCTCAACGATTCTCACCTGCCTACTCAGTTTTGGGCAGAAGTTGTCAATACTGCTTGTTTTACGCAAAACAGGTCGCTGATAGTCAAAAGATTCGATAAAACAGCCTATGAACTATTTCATGGGAGAAAGCCTTCAATCATCTTTCTTCACATCTTTGGATGTCAGTGTTTCATACTGAAAAACAGAGATGCCCTTTGAAAGTTTGATCCTAAGGCTGATGATGGAATCTTTCTTGGATACTCCTCAGTTTCCAAAGCCTTCGGAGTCTTTAATCGAATAAGACACATTGTTGAAGAAACAGTTCACGTCATGTTTGACGAGTCCCGTTCAACGAACTCTAAACCGTCCACTGATACTGAAGAACTGAATCAATAGATGTTTTCTCATCTTGGTGATTCAGAAGATATTCCCACTCCTCGTGCTCACACAGTTGAAGATGATGGTCCAACTATCATTCCAAATATGCAGAATACTGAAGCTGAAACATCATGGGTCTCAGCTGTTCCTATAAACACTATACCTGCTTCTAAAACCAATATCTCAGATATTCCATCCAATTCTCAGCAATCAGTGAATATAATGACAACTGCATCCATTCCTCTCTTGGCTGATACTCCAGACGTCGCTGAAGCTTCATCTTCAGATCCTCCAGTTCAGGTTGAGTCAGCGTCTCATGCTCCGGCTCAGCGATGGACTATAAATCACCCAATTGATCAAATTCTTGGTGATCCAAACGCTGTTATTCAGACTCGACGAAGTGCAGGTAATATTTGTTTATTTGTAAATTTTATTTCACGAACTGAACCAAAGAAAGTAGATGATGCCCTCAGAGATCCAAACTGGGTCAGCGCCATGCAAGAAGAGCTGACAGAATTCGAAAGAAACAAAGTTTGGAAACTTGTTCGAAGACCAACTGACAAAACAGTGATAGGCACTAAATGGGTCAATCGAAACAAGTTGGACGAACATGGAACTGTAACCCGCAACAAGGCTCGTCTTGTTGCTCAGGGATACAGACAAGAGGAATGCATAGATTATGACGAAACATTTGCTCCAGTAGCAAGATTAGAATCTATTCGTCTATTCTTAGCATACGCTGTACACAAAGACTTCAAAGTATATCAGATGGATGTTAAGTCAGCGTTTCTAAATGGAAAGATGAATGAAGAAGTCTATGTGGAACAACCTCCAGGATTCTCAGATCCTAAGCATCCAGGTTATGTTTATAATCTGGATAAGGCACTTTATGGCTTAAAGCAAGCTCCACGTGCATGGTATGACACTCTTTCTACTTATCTCCATATTGAAAATTTTGAGCGAGGCAAAATAGACAAAACTCTATTTTTCAGGAAAGTAAAAGGTCATATCATTCTTGTTCAAATATATGTTGATGATATTATATTTGGCTCGACTAACCCTGATCTATGTACTCGTTTCGCTGATAGAATGAAAGATGAGTATAAAATGAGCATGATGGGTGAACTAACATATTTCCTTGGTCTACAGATAAAACAAAATGAAAAAGGAACTTTCATTAATCAGGGAAAGTATGTTAAAGATATGCTGAAGAAATTCGACTTAACTGAAAGTTCAGCTATGAAAACCCCTATGGTACCACCGCTGACACTTGATAAGGACACTAAGGGTGTTCCTGTCAATGTCACGCTGTACCGTGGGATGATCGGCTCACTATTGTATCTTACAGCTAGCCGACCCAATATTATGTTTGCAACATGCTTGTGTGCACGATATCAAGCTGAACCTAAGATATCTCATATGAAAGCTGTAAAGCGAATTTTTCGATATCTTAAGGGTACAGCGAATCTAGGTCTTTGGTATCCCAAAGACTCAGGAATCGATTTAATCGCCTCTTCAGATAGTGATTTTGCAGGTTGCAGAATGGATAGGAAAAGCACCACAGGAGAATGTCAGCTCCTGGGTGGAAAGCTGGTAAGTTGGACAAGTAAAAAGCAAAACTCAGTGTCCACTTCCACAGCTGAAGCTGAGTATGTAGCCGCTGGAAGCTGTTGTTCTCAGGTCTTGTGGATGAGAAATCAACTACTGGACTATGACCTTCAACTCTCAAGTATTCCAATCTATTGCGATAGCACAAGTGCCATCGCTATAGCTAATAATCCAGTGTTACACTCAAAGACAAAACACATCGAAATCAGGTATCACTTTATCAGAGATCATGTGATGAATGGTGATATAGAACTTCACTTTATCCCAACTGATTATCAGTTAGCTGATCTGTTCACCAAACCTCTTGATGAGACAAGATTCAACTTTCTCATCAGCGAGCTTGGAATGCTGAACTTTGAAGGTTAAAATCTTCAGCAGTTGACATTTGATCAGCGATAGGATAAAATCAACTTGTATAACCCATTATATCCTCCTCTCTATCCTGATTCGCTGATATCAAGGTATGTTTTTCTCTCTGACAAATCGTATGTAAATGCAAGATTTCAAAACAAATCTCATCGCTGAATATCTCTTCCTTATCAGCGATACTTTGAAATTTCTTAAAACCAACTGATATTTCTATTCAGTGCTTCATGTTTTCAAAAGTGTCCCTGAGTTTTTCAAAACCTCAGAGACAACCAAGAATATGAAAGGACAGTTGTGACGTCATTACAACGGATAAACCCAGACACGTTCTTCTTTCTGACACACGTTTGCACGTTTCATTTACTTGCCAATCAAATGCAAACACGTGTCTGTGTCATGATGAAAATCTTTTCCCGCTCAAGATTTTCTCTTTCTAAAATCTCTCTATATAAACAAATTCTTCGTTTATATTTTTCTCTTACGCGAACTTCTCCTCCAAGCAAAGAAAGAATTCACTGTTGCATTTGGCTCTCGATTTTTCAAGAACAACTGTTCATCTTCTTCAAACATCAAAGGTTAATATGTTCTTATTATTTACCAAATGCAAATAACTTGTTTCTGATCTTCTCATTGTTTTAACAAGATCAAACAAAAGAACTTCTTAAAAATAAAATCATTTTCTTTCATGGTTTTATGAACACAACCATTTCATGGTTGTTCTTCAAGTTTAAATGCAAAAATCTTAAACTTGTTCTTCACACATTCGTTTTTCCAGAATCCCTATCTTCAAATGAAACTGGAAAACAAGATTTTTATTAGGTTTGGAATTTCGTTTTTTTTTAAACAAAAACCCTAATCTTCATTAAGACATTTTGTCTGAATGAAATGGACAAAATTCGAACCATCTTATTGGAAAATCTTTCCACATTAAGATTATTCTTATTTGTTAATACTTTGGTTGAACTGATAATACAGAAAATGGCATCTTCTGACATTCCCAAGAACACCAACGCTGAAAACACTTCTGCTGATGACACTGCTGAGGAAATGGAAATCCTCAAGGCTCCTCAGGTCAAGTTCTCTCTTGACAAGCTGGATTGGACTAAGGTAAATAACCTCTATGCGCTTCTCGAGTTTCCTTCTCGAAAGCAAGTCACACATCTAGCTGATGCTGTGAACTTCCTAAAGAATTGCTGCATCTCCACAGCCCTGACCATAACACCTCCTGCACATCAGCTTTTGCTCTCACTATTTTGGTACTCAGCCAGACACTCTCAGCTACCCTCAGCCAAAGACCCCTCCAAAACAATCGATTGCATCCTTTGCGATATCGAATATGGCACCATGAAGATTACCCCTGCCATCATTCGCAAAGCTCTCAGCCTTTCCATCGCCACCAAGGAAAAACCCTTCGTTCCCCTCCCTGACCCTAAGAAAAACTCAGACAGGGAAGCCATCATTGCATTTTTTGATGCAATGGGCTATGTATGGGAAATCGGTAGAGACATGAAGCCCGAGAAAAAGCTGACGATTATCAAGAAATCGAAAATGCCCAGCGAGATGAATTTCATCTTCGCCCATTTGATCAGTTGCATGACTGCCAAGAGCGGCTCCTCTGAACAAGCCGCTAAGCCTCAGCAAGCAATGGGATATGCTTTGCTGAAAGGTCTCAACATACACTGGGCATCGATTATCTATGATGACCTGGTTCTCAGAGTGGACACCGTAGCTGACAGACCTCCATGGGTTCCATATCCTCAGTTCATCAGCGCTATTTTCCAAAGAGGCCTGAAAGACAGCTACCCAGAAGAGGGTGACCTGAAACTCTCTCAGGTCGGCCCTAAAATACTCGGCTTCAAACCAGTGGCGAATGAGGTACGTCTTTCTACACTCTTGACTCTTCTTAACCCTACTACTTCTTCTACTTCTGCAGCTCCTTCAGCGGACAAACCCACCGCTGATACCCCAGCTGCTACCTCCATTCCTCTTAAAAGGAAACATTCTGACACCCAAATTGGTTCCAAAAGAACTAAGAAGACCAAGGAGCAACCCAAGCAATCTCCTGCTAAAAACTCCCCAGCTCCTCCTGTTGAGCTGAAGGAAAGGTCAGTGGTACGCTCTGCCACACCTGAACAAGCCATCCCTTTAATCCCGACATCAGCATCTCCAAACGTTGAGGTTACAAACATGGAAACTACCCAACCTCCCTCAGTCTCTCAAAAGACTGATGAAGTGATTCTCAGCGATTACAACGCTGAACTCGGTAACCAACCTCCTTTCTTACCCTTCGCTTCTCCCTCCACTCATTTGGACCCCACTCCAGTTATCACAGCTGCACATGTCATTCCTTCAGAAGCTAAAGAAACGACGGAAGTAGGACCTGCAGAGCTGTCCATACGTTCATGTACTCTCGCTGACGATATGGAACTTTACTCAGGAACCCGTGATTTTGATGAATTCACCAATCCTCCTGCAGGTACTCACCAATCCCTATACTCTGTTACTAAACCCCAAACTTCTGAGCTTTCCTCTGTTCACAAGTTTTTATATGTTACAGGTCCTAATTTGAGAGACATCAACACGTCTCTGAAGACAGTAGAGACAACGCTGACTGGTCTCACGTCTACTCTTTCCGGCAACTCTTCAGCTGTAACAACCGCTGGAGAGAATCTCTTAAAACTTACAACCGAAGTCGGAAAGAATGCCTCCAAAGCTGACATGGAGAAGGTTGATCAATCTCTGAGCACCTTTGCCAAAGTTCTCGCTGACATCTACACAAACTACCTCGACATCAAGAAATCTGTAGACACCATGTCCAGCGAAGTCACAACGCTGAAGACATCGGTTGGCACACTCGAAGGTGATATGTCTGCTGTAAAGACTGATGTCAATTCAGTAAAAACTGATATGAGTTCTGTGAAGACTGATGTCAACACGATGAAGAATGACATCTCTTCAATTCAGAACTTGTTGAAGCAGATTCTGACCAACACGACCGCCCCTACACCTGCCCCTGCACCTCCATCTTTTACTACGGCGGATCGTGTTGAACTTGTGAAGATCAATCCTGGTATTTCTGACATGGAAAACAAATTATCAGCGATTGAAATGTATATAGGGATCCCTGGCTAAGAAGACAGGGAAACCACACGAGCTACTGAATCTTCTCATTCCTCCCCCAGTCATCATGATAAAGAGGGGGAGAAGATTACTGAAGACCTCTCCAAAAGCGCTGAAGACCTTTCCCATGATGAATCTATCAGGGGAGAGAAGACTGAAGACCTCACCTTCACTGAAGAGGGTGAGAAGACAATTGAAGCTGAAGCAGTCGCTGGACCTCAGGGAGATGAAAACCCTGAGGGAACCGAGAAGCTCGCCTCTGTATCTGAGGGGGAGCAACTCGAAGAAGAAGCTGAAGAAACTGAGTCAGAAGCTGAAGATGACGAAGCCATCGATTTGTCTGATGCTGAACCATCGTCTTCTCCAAAGAATGATGATGACGAAGATGACGATGATGATGATTCTTTTATCGTCAAGCCTGCTCAGAGAACTAAAGCTCTTAAAGGGATTCTGATAAATGAACCTTCAGGGGAGCGGACAAAGACAAAGCCATCAGCATCTGAAGCTGACAAAGGCAAAGGAAAAGGTGTCGCTGAAGATGAAAATCTGATGATCTTGCTTAACAAGCCGGTTTGTCAGGTACATTAATCTTACACAACATCCCTCCTCTATACACTTTATCAGTTCTCTACCTCCACAAACCTCTATACACAATCCCATTCTTTCCATCTCTGTTCTTACTTGTAAGATCGCTGCGTTTCAGCTAGTCCTCTCCCCTGTTTGAGGATATCGCTGAAGTTCCTACAGCTGCGACTTCAACAACAATCCCAGCTCTCAACGCTGAAGAAATAATCCCAGTCTTGGACTTGATCTCTGAGACTGATGAACCTGAAGAACAGACTCTCTCTCACAAAAACAGACCTTCCTTGGCTCCTCAAAAGCTAAGTGAAGAGGATCAAGAAAAGAGAGATGCAATGATCAAGAAACTCGAAGATTAGCGAATCATTCTGAAGTGTGATCAACTTCCTTCCGTTCCTCCAAAGTTCAGAGTTTCCCAAAAGGAATACAAGGAACACCTCAGAGTTGAACGCTTAATCGCTGAAAGAAAGGAAGCTGAAGAAAAAGATAGAGAATATGCCATCAAGCTTACTCAACGATCAATAAAAGACCCCATACTGGAAAGAGTTCCCATTGATGTTCAACGTCAGCTATGGGATGATGCTCAAAATATCGTTAGAGAAAAGACTAAGGTCTCTGACACGACCTTGGAATGGGCTAAACAAATGCTGACCTATCGATCTAGACCATCCAAAATCCTCAAAGCAAACATCAGAGGAAAACTGTACGCCGATGTTCCTGTTGTTGAAGTGGATGTCTACAGAGATGACAAAACCAAGCAAACTTTCTATGCTGCTACCTTAGAAAAGTTTGGTCTCTCTGAATGGTTAGAAACAAAATTAGCCATTCAGGGATCGCGCTCAAAGTTCAAAAGCCATGTCGAGAAGATCTTAAACAAACAGATCGACCTGCTTTCTTCTGCTGTGGATATTCCTCCTACTCTTCCTCAATAAAGAAAAGTCTCTGCTAAGAAAAAGAAAGTCTCTAATTCAGGTCATGCTATATGGAATGAAACAGGTATTGGTTTCTCTCGTGCTGATGTTCTTGGCCCTGATGCTGATCTCTCAGCGCTTGACACCTCCCTACCACCTGGAGAAACTTTCATTCCTGACACAGTTGTAAGTGATCCATATGGTATATTCTTTCTAGACTACGATGGAAACCATCACTTTCAACGTATCTCTGAGCTCCACCTCGCTCCCATCGAACAACTCAGAGATCTCTTATACTGGTGTGAAGTCAGACGCGACATCAAAGCTAGACACCTGAAGCCTTTGATTTTTTAAGAAGCTCTGAAGAAAAAGAATCAAGGAGTAGATGTCCCTGATTGGATGATTGCCACATCAATGACCCTTGATGAACAACTCATTAAGGAAGAACCTTTTGACGGATAGGATCGCCTTGAAATTCTTTCTATCCTTATCTGTCTACATCTTTTGTACTTGTAATTTTATTTGTTGTACTTGTAATGTTTCCACTTCCCTCTGTAATCTTTACAAAGTTTAAAGAAAAATTTCAGCGAACGTAATTTACTCCATCAGTACAGAAAAGATCCCAGAAAACAGTAAAAGGGACAAATATTTTATGAGTTCTTTTTATCCTTATGTTTTCATTATATAGCAATTTTCTCTGTTGCTATGTCATAATCAAATAGGGGGATATTGTTGATCCCAACCCTCAGTGATTTGATAACGACCCTCTCTTATATACTTAGTGAAAATTGTAAGTAAACAATATGTATCAGAGTTTCACTATCGCTGATAAGTACTAAGATCTTCCAGTACCGCTGATAGGAACTCTCGCTCTTTATATTAAACATTCAGCGAAACTGTTCACCATAATACTCTGAGTCTGTTCAGTACTTATGGTGATCGCTGATAAGTTAGTTGTTTACTTATGATCCCTAAAGACAAGTTTCACGTCAACATAGGTTCTACGCTGAAGTCGAAGATCAAGCTCAAGAACCAGCGACAAGTCTCCTAATGAACTGATGCGGATCAGCGAAGACTCAGATTTGTCCACTCAACGTGAAGTATCAAGTACAAGACTTTAGCTATCGCTGAACTCTATCATTCGCTGATGAAGAATGATAGATCGCTGAATCATCGAAAAGCTGATCATGAAGTCTTCCGTACAAAGTACTTTTTGTCTCATCCACCCTTGCACGACTCCGTACGATATGTCAGAATAGAACCTCCTTATTGTCTGAAATCGTACAACCACTCTGATACTACACTGTTCAAACATGCGGCTACTAAGGTTGTCAACAAAGGTCAATGACATGCAACCAATCAGCTGCTGCCACGTATAAAGTGTAAACTGCAATGCATTAAATGCATGCAGTATATAAGAAGAAGAACTCACTTCATTTTTGAAGTAACTTGCTAACTCTGGACAAGCTCATCCTTCTTATCTTGAGATAGGTTATTATTAGTAATTTCCTTCTCCTTCTTAGTGCAAGAAACTTAGTGTTCCAACTTGTTTAGATTTAGGATTTATCCTTAATCTTGTTTCCGCTACAAGCTGTAAATTGTTAATGATTTATCAACAAACAATTTAGAAAAGTAAAATCTGTGTGTTTGTATTCAACCCCCCCCCCCCCCCCCCCCCTTCTACAAACTTGTATAACCCTTCGGGACCAACATGCCGTCCATTTGATTTTATATTGGGGATATCTTTTCTCGAGACCAAATAAGTTAAATTCATAAAGAGTGGGTTTCAAGTATTGTGGGTTGTCATTCCCAATTCCCCATTCTTTATTGAAATAAGTGAATTCCTTAGGTTTGTTCATATGAATCATTTGATCAGTTTGACCTCGTTTATGGAGTTTAGTTTCAAGATCAGTTATTTTAGACACAAATTCTTTGTGTTGAATTTGAAGAGATGAGCATTGATAGATAATCTCTGTTTTCTCATCCTCACACTGATCAAGTTTTGAGTTTAACTCAGATATCTTGGTCCTAAGGTCCTTTGGTGTTATAGAAAGATTTGTACAGTTTTCTATAAGATTAGCATTGTCGGACATATATTTATCAGTGATTCTCTTTTGAACATCTAGCTTTTCTTTTAAAGAATTAATTTCAAGCAGTTGTTCATCAGTGGAAGCCTTATAGGAGTTTATTGTTTGAACAAGTATTTGCATCTAATCAACTAAGCCTTGATGGATAGGGATACATACCTGATAAAGATCTCCTTGATCTGACGGAGGAGAGTGGTTGCCCAATAAAGCATCGACATCTTCAGAATCGCTTTCATCGGCGGAACGGTTTAGCCAAAAGTCGTCTTCAACCAACAGTGCCTTTCCTGCAGCTTTCTATTCTACTAACAACAGTTTTGCCTTGTAGTATTCCATGTTACGTACAACGAGTTTTCGGCAGTCTTTGGCAAAGTGGCTCAATTTACCTCAATTATAGCACGTCACTGGCTCATCTCTGTTCTTTGACTCGTGCTTTCGTTCGTTCTTCTCCTTATGATCTGGTTGCTTGTGCTAGTCAGACTTTTTTTCCTTCATACTTCTCCTTATAATCATGGCGCTTGCTGATTATTGGAGGAAGGTTTCTTGAAGAACTTCTTTCTTTGAAAAGACTTGGTGGTCAGGGCCATTGCTTTCTTTATTTCAGTCAGCTCAGGGTCAGAGTCGCTTTCCTCTGTTTCTTCATCTTCTGGTTCTGACTCACTGGACACTTGGGTTCTCTTGGAGTGACGGCTGGTTGACTTGCCACTTTTTGAAGATACAAGAGCGAGGGGATCGGCTTGTGATTTGGAAGATGATTTCTGAGTGCTCAAGGTCTCCATGACTTCATCCTCGTCTTGCATGAGCATCTCATAAAGCTCATGGAATGGAACGTTCTCAATTAGGTGGTTGTGTTTGATATGAGAAGCGAACACTTTCCATTCTGGCAGGAGGTTGTTTAAGAACTTGAGGGCATTTTCCGTGTTAGATCGAGAGATCTTGTTCTTGTGGAGCTCGTTCAGAATAAGGTAGAATCGTTCTAATGTCTAAGTTATCGATTCCCCCTTTTCACTATTTGAAACCATCATATCGGGTGATGCAGCCGTTGACCTTCACCTTCAATTGGTTTCCCACTTTACTCCCGCTCATCATCTTCTCGACTTGATCCCACATGCCTTTAGAGGCTTCCTTGAATCTATCAATAGCCGTGTAGATCCCGTTTGGCAAACCCTGAACTAAATACCTCTTTGCATGTTGCTCCCCAGTGAATCGGTTATTTTCCTCGTCAGCCATCTTGCTAAAAGTTTTGGGCGTTGGTCGACCCTGAGTACCGTCTGCTTGAGCTGGTACGGCGTCCATTGGAGTCGGTTGAGGACCTTCCGTGAGAGCTTGCCAGATGTATTCGAAGTTATCTTTAGATTCGATAAAGATTAAGAATCTGTCTCGCCATTGGCTGTATTCGCCTCGATAGAGAGTCGGAGGCTTAGAGTCGGTACCAATAGCTAAGGCGTCGCGAGACATCGTGAAGTATGCACTAACGTAATCGTCAGACAGTAATGTTGATTCAAGGTTGGATCCTAACGCAAGGCACTAAGAGTGACAGTCCTAACACAAGGTCTAAGAGTGATTTTAACTAAACTGGTAAGAATAAAATCAAATCTGACTTACCCGGATAGGAATCCGGATAGAGGTGTCCGGATCAGGAAGTGTCCGGATCCGGAATGTGTGAAGTGTCTGAATAAAATAGAGTAACCGGGTCAACAAGAGTTACAGGATAAACCAAAGGAAACCAGATAACACAAAGTTACCGAGTAACACAACGTTACTAGAAGAAATAAGTGACCGGATAAAAGATTTACCGGACAGATCAAAGAAACCGGATAGTAGCACTTACCGGATGGAATGTCCGGATACTAGAATGTCCGGATGGAGTGTCCGGATAGCGTAAATGACCGGATAGGAATCCGGAAAGAGGCACAACGGATAAACTTACCAGATACCTAAGATTACCGGGAAGTGCAAACAACCCGGATAGATTCGTCCGGACAGTGATGAGAATAAAGAAATTTACCGGAGAGATAGCGATGTTCCGGATAGTGCGGATGGACTAAAAAATTGGATCGATGAAACAACTAGGGTTGCTCGATTTCTTTCCTGAAAGGTTAGATTTTGACCAAACCATGAAAATAAACAAACCCTAATCGGGTTTAAGCAAAATAACAAGATTATGATGAAAAATCGATGCTTTTTGACACGAACAAAGGCTTAACTTTTGAAAAAAGATTTTGCTTAAAAAACACTTCAAACAAACGAATTAGATTCTGAAAATTTGCAGAAACTCTAATAGGACTAAGATGAATCTAATGCAGTAAACAGAATCAAGCGATTTTTTCAAAAATCAAATAATGAGATATTATAGTTCAAGAACAGTCGATAGAAACCAAAGAAAACTTACCAGAAACCTTGAATCAAACAGTCTGTATGCTCTGACACCAATTGTGGATCCCAGATTAGTGCAATATCATAGAAATCAGTGAACAATAATCAATAAACACAATATGATTTCAATACGTCCTACCTCTATTATCATAAGCCATTCAGAGATTTTTCACGTATGATTATAATGGTTATGGGATAATTAACCTACAAACTAAGGTTAACAAAACAATTTATACTAAGGCCTAAAGCCTGAGGCTCGTGGCCCATTAATCTATTAAGCCCATATATAAAGTTTCAACTTTAACCCTTGAACTTCTATTCAATCTTATTTATTCCCAACATAAACTCAGCTTTCTCATTCTCAGACTTATCTAGCTTTTCAGTTAGATCAGATATTTTGGCCCTAAAATCTTTGGGTGCTTTGGAAAGATTTGCACACTTTTCTTTTAGGTTTGCATTTCAAATTTAAGTTTATCAAATTTTAGTGGCACAAGTTGCTGAAGATGGAGGCACACATTTCAACCTCTATAAACTCCATCTCATTTACTATAAGTAGAAGAAGAGGAAGGAGTATCAATTCGTTCGTATCATCCTCTCTTCTCAATTTATTTGCATTCAATAAAACACATCAAGCATTAGGCTTGAGGTGTAGTACTTGTAAATTTTGTATTTTAATCTCGTACTTACTTTTCGTATTTTATTAATGAAATTAGTTACTTCATATTTCCTTTCTTTTATTATGTCTTTTACTTTTAGTATGAGCTAAGAACCCTTTTGGGTGTGGGTGTGAGTCGAACTTGAGACTGGTAGGCGATACTTGGGTGTTGCCACCGTTGCTAGCTCTTAACCTTGGTCACTTAAGTTGGGACTTAAACTCAACACAGATAAGCTAATCACCTTGAAGTGTTAATATTAGATCTTAGACCTCGAGAGGGGCGGATCCGAAATACGGCTTAAGTGATACACAAATATTTGAGAAAGTCTTTGATAACAACGTAGAGATACGGGTTCTGCATGATTTACTAAGGTTCAGACTTCAGTCGAGATTTATATCACAAGGAGATTTGGGTGTAAATATCCATACTGATTGAACGTTGATTTTTGAGTCATACATAGTCAAATCGGCAAGATTAAAAGTCGACAACAATGGTGACTTTATAGGAATTTTGTACGACCGGTCTATAAAAATCCACTTTCGAGAGATCAGGTTTTTTATAGACATTCCGTACTACAAAGTGACTAACCATTTCGTCACTACGAACATCTAAAGGAAAACTTTCACCCACACCCATTTTAATTACTTCTTTAGTTTTTGTTGTTCAAAACCCAAAACTCACTCAAAAAAATATATTTTCTTCTTCTCTCATTGAAATCAGTGTATCCTCGACTTAGGACTCGGAACTTTGAAATCAAATCCATGTTGATACGATACTCGATACTTTTACCACTTTATAAGTTGTAGCGATCCTAGTGTCGGTGTATACTTGCGCCCCGACTGTGGGAACACTTGTGCCACATTTCTGGGTACACGATTTCCATCTACCAAGTTTTTGGCGTCGTTGCCGGGGATTGGCATATTTCCAGAGTTCCTTGAGTTATAAGTTGATTTTTTCCTTGGTTTTTCTTTCACCAAAATGGAAGGTTTTAATTGGGATGCTTCGTATTTTAATACTTTCGATTATTCATGGGAACAACATCCTAACGTTTTGACTAATCTCCAATATGATAGCACCTACACTTCATTTTCACCTCCCTGTCAACATTGGAATGACACTTTTATAAATACATTTGACCAATAATGTGAGGTGAATTTTGATTATTTTTGTGATTTTCAAGCGAGTGATCCTAACCATGGATTCACGTCCTTTGTTTTCGACAACCCATCCGAGAATGTTTTTGAACAACCTGAACCGTCTCACTCTTTTGAAACTTTTTCCCCAAGCTTAACAGAAAACTTTACAACATTTTTGGGAAGTTTCATATCCTCTTTTGAAGCCTTCAAAACTAAGATGGGACAACTAGTCGACGAGTTGAAAAATCAAAGTCAGGGTTTCTTACCAAGTGATAATTAAAAATCAAAATGTGTTGGTAAGGATAAGAGTGATGTTGAGAAAGAGTTGTACATTTTTAGGCAAATTTCAAGCACATGAGCAAGCCTTCTTTACTTCCTAATAGTAAAGGGGTGCTTCTAGATGCTAAAATTCCTAACGTAATGATTTTTGCGCATTTTGTGCAGCCTTCTTTTTATGATCACAATGCTCCTATCGGGATCATGCCATGGACCGTTAGGAGGATTTGTGTGATCAAGAGCTTGGGAATTTTGCCTAGATCATGTTCTTTGGGTGATGGACTTATTGGGAAGAGCTTTGGTATGGTGGAGGTGTCTATTATCTTGAACCCACTCTACTTTTTGAATATGCACATGTGGGGTGGTGAACCACATCCTACATAACCTTGATGAAAACTATCGTCTTACTCTCAACTCTAATTTTGTGTCTTTTATTTTACACTTTTGTGTGTGTGATTTGAGTCTCTTCATTTTCGACTAGTATCAAGAATTTTTGGGATCAGAAAAAAACAAGTCTCATGCATCTTATATCCTTAAACTTGAAGTTTCAGAGTTCGAATAATCTTTCTACCACTAGCAGATTTCCAGAACTAAGCAACCAATTCCCCGGTATCCATATTGATTAAACTTTGAAACTCTAGAAATGACATGGGCCTTTTTTCTAAAAACGTGGTCGATACACTTTTCCTTTGTTGCCTTACGTGAGCCTTTGAGTCTTATTACCCCCTCCACAGTGAAGATATTGAGTATTTTAAGTTTGGAGGAAGAAACTCAAGTGTTTAAAAAAAAAGCTAAATCCTTCAAAAAAATTGGAAGGATAAAAAAAATACAAATAGCTGAGTTTGACATGTTGAGGTAAACAAGTTGGGCAAAACACGTCAAATACATAGTTTGAAATATTTTTCTTTGAGGTAACCCAAAAAGACAAGTTTGGGTGAAGATGAAACATGTAAGGATAGTGAGAAGCCTTAAACACCAACCGTCCAAAGTCCTCTGGATCTAAGTTTGCAAAGTCAACTATCATAAGATGGGTGAATTATAGCTTAGCCTATGGAAATAAAATTCCAATAAAAAAAGAATAGAGTGGAAAAATTAGGAAAAACTATGGATGCTATTAGTTAAAGGGATTTGAGATGCAAAATAAAAAAAATAAAAAAGATAAAAAAGATAAAAAAAATAAAAAAGAGTAAAATTGAAGGACCTATTTGTGATACTTAGTCTTCTTATGTATTCTGTATCTTCATTTGTTTTTATTTGTGTCCTTTTAGTTACTTGGGGACAAGTAATAATTTAAGTTTGGGGGTATGATAACTCTCATTTTGAGTGTTATTTACATTCTGTCTGTGTGTGTTTTCTTCCATTTTAGTTGTCTTTTCTTTTTATTTGTTTGTGTTTCTTCCTTATACTAATTTATTTTCATTTGTAGTTGTTGAGGATGTTTTTAGATTTAAACACATCATTTTAGGTTAAATATGCCACTGTTGGATTTGTGGGCATGCAGTGCCCACTGCGGGCACTCTTGAAGAACACCATCGCCCAAACTTTGCAAGTGGCACAAGTTGCTGAACAAGGAGGCACACCTTTCAATCTCCATGAACTCTATATCATTTACTATAAGGAGAAGAAGAGAAAGGAGTATAAATTCATTCATATCATCCTCTCTTCTCAATTTATTTGCTTTCAATAAAACACCTCAAACATTAGGCATGAGGTGTAGTACTTTAAATTTTGTATTTTAATTTCGTACTTACTTTTCGTATTTTATTAATGAAATTAGTTACTTAATATTTCCTTTCTTTTAATGTCTTTTACTTTTAGTATGAGCTAAATACCCTTTTGGGTGTGGGTGTGAGTCGAACTTGAGACTAGTAGGCGACACTTGGGTGTTGCTACCGTTGCTAGCTCTTAAGCCTGGTCACTTAAGTTGGGACTTAAACTCAACACAAATAAGATGATCACCTTGAAGTGTGAATATTAGATCTTAGACCTCGAGAGGGGCGGATCCGAAATACGACTTAAGTGATACACAAATATTTGAGAAAGTCTTTGATAACCACGCAGAGATACAGCATCTGCATGATTTACCAAGGTTCGAACTTCGGTCGAGATTTATATCACAAGGAGATTTGGGTGTAAATATCTATACTGATTGAACTTTGATTTTTGAGTCATACTTAGTCAAATCGGCAAGATTAAGAGTCGACAACAATGGTGACTTTATGGGAATTTTGTAGGACCGGTCTATAAAAATCCACTTTCGAGAGATCGGGCTTTTTATAGACATTCCGTACTACAAAGTGACTAACCATTTCGTATCTACGAACATCTAAAGGAAAACTATCACCACACCCATTTTATTTACTTATTTAGTTTTTGTTGTTCAAAATCCATAACTCACTCAAAAAAATATATTTTCTTCTTCTCTCATTGAAATCAGTGTATCCTCGACTTAGGACTCGGAACATTGAAATCCAATCCATGTAGATACGTTACTCGGTACTTTTACCACTTTATAAATTGTAGCGATCCTAGTGTCGGTGTATACTTGCGCCCCCATTGTGGGAACACTTGTGCCACATTTCTGGGTACACGATTTCTAGCTACCAAGTTTTTGGCGTCGTTGTCGGGGATTGGCGTATTTCCAGAGTTCCTTGAGTTATAAGTTTATTTTTTCCTTGGTTTTTCTTTCACCAAAATGGAAGTTTTTAATTGGGATGCCTCGTATTTTAATACTTTCGATTATTCATGGGAACAACATCCTAACGTTTTGACTAATCTTCAAGATGATAGCACCTACACTTCATTTCACCTCCCTGTCAATATTGAAATGACACGTTTATAAATACATTTGACCAATCATGTGAGGTGAATTTTGATTATTTTGGTGATTTTCAAGAGAGTGATCCTAACCATGGGTTCACGTCCTTTGTTTCCGACAACCCACCCGATAATGTTTTTGAACAACCTGAATGTTAGGGTCAATTTATGTTGAATTAAAGTTCAGGGTTTAATTTGTAATTCTTGTATTTGAACCTTATTAGTGAACGGGCGTGGGCTTGTTAACCACGGGCCCGCAGTATATAAAGCAATATAGCCTTAGAAAAATAGGCTAGTTGTCTCATTTGCTTTCCTACACTTTCATTGTAATTTCTCCCAATATTGAAAGCTAATCAGAGATGACCAGTTGAAATCGTTACTCTATTGTTTTATCTGTTTGATTTCATAATCGTTGCACGGATCTGGATCTAACAATTGGTATCAGAGCATATGGACAGATTCGATTCAAAGCATTCATATTGATTTCTGGTAAGATTTGACTTTTTCACGTCTGCCATATTCTTGAATTTTCAAATCCTTGATTCTGGTAAAATTGATCGATTTCGCTTATTGGGTATTGTTAGCATCATTACTCTTAGTGATTCTGCAAATTTTCGTGCTCTAATTCGATCGTTTGAGTGTGTTTTTAAGCAAATTAAGATCAAAAGTTTTGAGTGTGTTCTTGAGAAAAATCATATTTTTAATCATCAAAACTTGTTGTTTTTCCTTCAAAATCGATTTGGGTATTGTTGGTCCCGAAGGGCTATACAAGTTTGTAGAAGGGGGGGGGGGGGGGGGGGGTTGAATACAAACACACATATTTTACTTTTTTAAATTGTTTATTGATAAATCATTAACAATTTACAGCTTGTTGCGGAACAAGATTAAGGATAAACCTAAATCTAAACAAGTTGGAACACTAAGTTTTCTTGTACTAAGAAAGAGAAGGAAATTACTAATAATAACCTTTCTCAAGATAAGAAAGATGACTTGACCAGAGTTAGCAAGTGACTCGTCCAGAGTTTTCGAGTGCTTAAACAAAGAAGTTGGAGTCCTTCTTATATACTGCATGCATTTAATGCATGGCAGTTTATACTTTACACGTGGCAGCAGATCATTGGTAGTATGTCATTGACCTTTGTAGACAACCTTAGTAACCGCATGTTTGAACAGTGTAGTATCAGAGTGGTTGTACGATTTCAGACAATAAGGAGGTTCTTTTCTGACATATCGTACGGAGTCGTGCAAGGGTGGTTAAGACAAAAGTACTTTGTACGGAGGACTTCATGATCAGCTTTCGTTGATTCAGCGCTTTATCATTCTATATCAGTGAATGACAAAGTTCAGCGATAGCTGAAGTCTTGTACTTGATACTTCACGTTGAGTGGACAAATCTGAGTCTTCGCTGATCCGCATCAGTTCATTTGGATACTTGTCGCTGGTTCTTGAGCTTGATCTTTGACTTCAGCGTAGAACCTATGTTGACGTGAAACTTGTCTTCAGGGATCTTAAGTAAAAACAACTAACTTATCAGCGATCACCATAAGGACTGAACAAGCTTAGAGCATTATGGTGAATAGTGTTCGCTGAATGTTTAATCTAAAGAGCGAGAGTTCGTATCAGCGGTACTGTAAGGTCTTAGTACTTATCAAATCACTGATGGTTTGGATCAACAATCTCCCCCTATTTGATTATGACATAGCAACAGAAAAAGTCTCACCATAGTCAATAAAGAATATCCCATAGGGTTTGCTTATGACTTTCCCAGGGATTAAAGTCTCACCAGGAGGAAGATATGTGTCAAGTGCGGAAAGGTCAGGTTCTGGACCAAGAACTTCAGCACGAGAAAAACCAATACCTGTTTCGTTCCATATAAGAGGACCTGAGTCTGAAGGTTTAGACTTTTTCTTTGTAGAGGCCCTTCTTTTCTGATTTGCGAGAGGAGAGGGAGGAGGAATATCCACACAAGAAGATACTAAGTCGATCTGTTGATTTATCAGTTTTTCGAAATGATCCTTGTACTTAGATTGAGACTTCTGGATGGCTAATCTGATCTCCAACCATTCAGAGAGACCGTACTTCATGATGGCTTCAGCATAGAATTTTTCGTACTGTCCGTTTTCTCTGAATATCTCGATTTCAGCGATTGAAACTTTGAGGGTTGATTTTCCAGTGATATGTACCTTGTTGATTTTGGCAGGTCGATAACTGAAGTGTACCTTTTCTTTGCACCAGATTAAAGTAGATTGAGACACAGTTCTTTTTTCTTCAACGATCTTCTTGGCGTCTTCCCATAGCTGACGTTGAACTTCAATTGGAGTTCGCTTCAGCTTGGGGTCTTTCACTGATTGTTGAGTAAGCTGGATGACGAGTTCTCTGTCTTTTTCTTCAGCTTCCCTTCTTTCAGTGATTAACCTTTTAGCTCTGAGGTGATCCTTGTATTCCTTTTGTGAAAGTCTTAACTTTGGAGGAATAGAAGGAAGTTGATCACGCTTCAGAATGAATCGCTGATCTTCGAATCTCTTGATCATTGCATCTCTCTTTTCTTGATCCTCTTCACTCAGCTTTTGAGGAACCATGGAAGGTCTGTTTTTGTGAGAGAGCAGCTGTTCTTCAGGTTCATCAGTCTCAGAGATCAAATCCAAGACTGGGATTATTTCTTCAGCGTTGGGAGCTGGGATTATTGTTGGTGAAGTCGCAGCTGTAGAAACTTCAGCGATATCCTCAATCAGGGGAGAGGACTAGCTGAAACACAGCGATCTTTCGAATAAGAACTTGGGTAGAACAGAGAAAAGAAATAGGTTTAAGTGTATAGGCTTTGTGGAGAGTAGAGCTGATAATGTGTATAGATAGAGGAGGGATGCAGTGTAAGGAAGTAGAAGGTAGTGTACCTGACAAACTGGATTTGGAAGCAAGATCGTCAGATTGTCTTCTTCAGCGAGGCCTTTGTTTTTGCCTTTGTCAGCTTCAGACGCTGCAGGCTTTGTCTTGGTCCGCTCCCCTGAAGGATCGTTTATCAAGATCCCTTTAAGAGCTGTAGTATTCTGAGCAGGCTTGACGATAAAGGAGTCGTCATCATCATCATCATCGTCATCATCACTCTTATCACTGGATGATGGTTCATCGTCAGAGAGATCGATGGCTTCTTCATCTTCAGCTTCAGATTCAGATTCTTCAGCAGCTTCTTCGAGTTGCTCCCTCTCAGATACAGAGGTAAGCTTCTCGGTTCCCTCAGGGTTTTCATCTCCCTGAGGTCCAGCAGTTGTTTCTTCATTTGTATTCTTCCCCTCTTCAGTAAGGGAAAGGTCTTCAGTCTTCTCCCCCTCGATAGATTCAACATGGGGAAGGTCTTTAGAGTTCTTCTCCCCCCCCCTTCCTCATGATGAGTGGGGGAGGAATGCCATGACTCGGCAGATGGTGTTGGTTCCCTGTCTTCTTGGCCAGGGACCACAATATAGGTTTCAATCGCTGCTACTCTGTCTTCTAGGCCAGTAATAGCAGAAGTGATCTTGAAAAGTGCAGGGGCAGGGGCAGTCATGTTATTCAGGATCTGTTGTACCATCGTCTTCACTGAACTTTAGTCAGTCTTTACAGCAGTCAGATCTCCCTGAAGATTTCCAACCGATGTCTTCAGCGTTATGACCTCGCTGGACATGGCTTGAACTGTTGTTTTGAGAGAGGTGTAGTCTGTGTAGATGTCAGCAAGAACTTTGGCAAAATCACCAAGAGTACCATCAACGTTCTCCAAATCAGCTTTGGAGGATTTATGTTCAACCACTGTTGTCAGCTTGTTGAGATTCTCTCCAGCGTTTGTTACAGCTGAAGAGTTGTTTGAGAGAGTAATGGTGAGACCTGTCAGCTTTGTATCCAGGTTCTTCAGAGAGGCATTGAAGTCTCCCAAATTAGGACCTGTAACAGATAAGTACTTATGAACAAAGGAAAGCTCAGAAGTTTGGGGTTTAGTTACAATGTATATGGGTTGGTGTATACCTGCAAGAGGGTTGGTGAATTCGTCAAAACCTCGGTGTCCTGAAAAAAGTTCCATGTCATCAGCTAGAGTGCGTGTACGCATAGACATTCCTGCAGGTCCTGCATCCATCATTCCTTGAAAGGTATGAGCTTTAGCTTCTGAAAAAATGACGGGTGCTCTAGTGATCGTGGTGAAAACTGGATTAGAGTCCAATGGAGTAGAGAGAGAAGCAAAGGTTGAGAAAGTTGGTTGTGGAGCTGATTCAGTGTTGGATCCACTGAGAATCACTTCTTCAGTCCTATGAGAGACTGAAGGAGGTTGGGTCGATTCCAAGTTTATAACTTCAGCGTTTAGAGACGCTGAAGCTGGGATGGAAGAGGTGGCTTGTTCAGCTGTGGCAGAGCGTACCACTGAACTTTCCATCAGCTCTTCAAGATGAGCTGAGGAGTCTTCAGCATGAGATTGCTGGGGTTGCTCCTTGGTTTTCTTAGTCCTTTTGGAACCAAGTTGGGTAGTAGAGTGTTTCCTTTTTCTAGAAGGAGTGGAGGTTGTAGCTGGGGTATCAGCGGTGGGTTTTTCCACTGAATGAGCTGCAGAAGTAGAAGAAGGAGGATTGAGAATAGTTAAGAGAGTAGAGAGACGTACCTCGTTTTCCACTGGATTGAAGTCGAGTACCTTAGGGCCAACCTGAGAGAGTTTCAGGTCTCCTATTTTTGGGTAGTTGTCCCCAAGTCCTTTGAGGAAGACGGCGCTGATGAATCTAGGATATGGAACCCAAGAAGGTCGGTCAGCGACAGAGTCTACTCTGAACACAAGATCATCGTAGATTATCGAGGCCCAGTCAACATGAAGACCTTTCATCAATGCATAGCCCATTGCTTGCTGAGGTTGAGCGGCTTGATCAGAGGATCCGGTCTTTGCAGTCATGCAGCTTATCAAGTGTGCGAAGATGAAGTTCATCTCACTGGGCATTTTGGACTTCTTGATGAGGGTCAGCTTCTTCCCAGGCTTCTTGTCCCTTCCAGTTTCCTATACATAACCCATTGCATCAAAGAATGCAGTGATGGCTTCCCTATCAGCATGTTTCTTGTGGTCAGGGAGAGAAACAAAGGGTTTTTCTTTTGTGGCGAGGGGAAGGCTCAGTGCCTTTCAGATAAGGGCAGGGGTGATTTTTATGGTGCCAAAATCAGTGTCACAGAGGATGCAATCGATTTTCTTCGTAGGGTCTTTGGTTGATGTGAGCTGAGTGTGTCTAGCAGAATACCAGAATTGAGATAGTAGTAGCTGATGTGCAGGGGGTATTATGGTCAGGGCTGTAGAGAGGCAACATGCTTTGAGGAAATTCACAGCATCATTTAGATGTGTGACTTCCTTTCGAGGAGGAAACTCGAAAAGCGCATAGAGGTTGTTTGATTTTGTCCAGTCAAGTTCTTCAAGTGTGAACTTGACATGAGGAGCCTTGATGATTTCCAGTTCCTCAGCAGCAGCAGTGTTCTCAGCAGTAGGAATATCAGAAGATGCCATTTCTGTATTATCAGTTCAACCAAAGATATAACAAATAAAAATAATCTTAATGTGGAAAGATTTTCCAATAAGTTGGTTCTAATTTTGTCCATTTCACTCAGACAAAAATGTCTTAATAAAGATTAGGGTTTTCTTGTTTTTGAAAAAAGAAATGCAAACCCAAAAAAATATTGTTTTCCAGTTTCCTTTGAGGATAAGGATTCTGGAAAAACGTATGAAGAACAAGTTTAAGATATTTGCGATTAAACCTGAAGAACAACCATGAAAGGTTGTGTTCACAAAACCATGAAAGAAATGATTTCATTTTTGAAAAGGTTCTTTTGTTTGATCTTGTAAAAACAATGAGAAGATCATTAACAAGTTTTAAGAAACAGGTAAATTAAAGAAATATTAACCTGGTTCGTTGAAGAAGAAGATGAACAATTCTTGAAAACTTGAGAGCAAAAAATGCAACAGTAGTTTTCTTGAGGAAGAAGTTGTTCGCGTAAAGGAAAAATATAAACCCAAAATGTGTTTATATAGTGAGATTAGAGAGAGAGAAAATCTTGAGCGGGAAAAGATTTTCATCATGACACGGACACGTGTTTAAATTTGATTGGAAGGTAAACGAAACGTGCAAACGTGTGTCAGAAAAAGAACGTGTCAGTGCTTATCCGTTGCGATGACGTCACGAATGTCCTTTCATATTTTAGGATGTCTCTGAGGTTTTGAAAGCTCAAGGACACTTTTGAAAACATGAAGCACTGAATAGAAATATCAGTGTTGGTTTTAGAAAATTCAAAGTATCGCTGATTAAGGAAGAGATATTCAGCGATGCAATTTTTCTTGAAAACTTGCATTTACATGCGAATGTCAGCGAGAGAAAAACATACCTTGATATCAGCGAATCAAGTTTATTCAGAGAGAAAATGGTAGAATGGTTTATACAAGTTGATTTTATCCTATCGCTGATCAAATGTGAATCGCTGAAGATTTTACTCTTCAAAATTCAGCATTCCAAGCTCGCTGATGAGAAAGTTGAATATTGTCTCATCAAGAGGTTTGGTGAACAGATCAGCTAACTGATAATCAGTTGGGATAAAGTGAAGTTCTATATCACCATTCATCACATGATCTCTGATAAAATGATACCTGATTTCGATGTGTTTCGTCTTTGAGTGTAGCACTGGATTGTTGGCTACAGCGATGGCACTTGTGCTGTCACAATAGATTGGAATTTTCGAGAGCTGAAGGTCATAGTCTAGTAGTTGATTTCTCATCCACAAGACCTGAGAACAACAGCTTCCAGCGGCTACATATTCAGCTTCAGCTGTGGAGGTGGACACTGAGTTTTGCTTTTTACTTGTCCAACTCACCAGCTTTCCACCCAGGAGCTGACAGCCTCCTGTGGTGCTTTTCCTATCCAATTTGCAACCTGCAAAATCACTATCTGAATAGGCGATTAGATCAAACCCTGAGTCTTTGGGATACCAAAGACCTAGGTTCATAGTACCCTTAAGGTATTGAAAAATTAGCTTTACAGCGATCATATGAGATTCCTTAGGTTCATCTTGATATCATACACACAAACAGGTTGCATACATAATATCGGGTCGGCTAGCTGTAAGATACAAGAGAGAGCCGATCATCCCACGGTACAGCGTGACATTAACAGGTATTCCATTTGAATCATTGTCTAGTGTCAACGGTGGTGCCATAGGGGTTTTCATAGCTGAACTCTGGATTAAATCGGATTTCTTCAGCATATCTTTAACATACTTTCCCTGATTAATAAAAGTTCCTTTCTAATTTAGCTCACCCATCATGCTCATTTTCTACTCTTCTTTCATTCTATTAGCGAAACGAGTACAAAGGTCAGGGTTAGTAGAACCAAATATAATATCATCAACATATATCTGAACAAGAATGATATGACCTTTCACTATTCTGAAAAATAGAGTTTTGTCGATTTTACCTCGCTCAAATTTTTCAATATGGAGATAAGTAGAGAGAGTGTCATACCATGCACGAGGAGCTTGCTTTAAGCCATAAAGTGCCTTGTCCAATTTATAAACATAACCTGGGTGCTTAGGATCTGAGAATCCGGGAGGTTGTTCCACATAGACATCTTCATTCAGCTTTCCATTTAGAAACGCTGACTTAACATCCATCTGATATACTTTGAAGTCTTTATGTACAGCGTATGCTAAGAATAGACGAATAGATTCTAGTCTTGCTACTGGAGCAAATGTTTCATCGTAATCTATGCCTTCCTCTTGTCTGTATCACTGAGCAACAAGTCGAGCCTTGTTGCGGGTTACAGTTCCATGTTCGTCCAACTTGTTTCGATAGACCCATTTAGTGCCTATCACTGTTTTTTTAGTTGGTCTTCGAACAAGTTTCCAAACTTTGTTTCTTTCGAATTCAGTTAGCTCTTCTTGCATGGCGCTGACCCAGTTTGGATGTTTGAGGGCATCATCTATTTTCTTTGGTTCAATCAGAGAAATAAAGTTAACAAATAAACAAATATTACCGGCACTTCGTCGAGTCTGAACACCAACATTTGGATCACCAAGAATTTGATCAATTGGGTGATTTACAGTCCATCGCTGAGCAGGAGCATAAGTCGCTGACTAAAATTGAACTGGAAGAGCTGAAGATGAAGCTTCAGCAACTTCTGGAATATCAGCCAAGAGAGGAGTAGGTGCAGATGTCATTTCATTAACTGATTGCTGAGAAGTAGATGGAATGTCTGAGACAATTGGTTTAGAAGCAGGTATAGTGTTTAAAGGAACAACTGAGACCCATGATGTTTCAACTTCACTATTCTCCATATTTGGGATGATAGTAGGACTATCATCTTCAATTGTATGAGTATGAGGAGTGGGAATATCTTCTGAATCACAAAGATGAGAAAACATTGATTGATTCAGTTCTTCAGTATCAGCGGACGGTTTAGAGTTTGCTGAACGGGATTCGTCAAACGGGACGTGAATAGTTTCTTCTACAGTTTGTCTTCTTCGATTGAAGACTCTGAAGGCTTTGGATATTGAAGAATATCCAAGAAAGATTCCATCATCAGCCTTAGGATCAAACTTTCCAAGGGCATCTCTGTTATTCAGTATGAAACACTGACATCCAAAGATGTGAAGAAAGCTAATTGAAGGCTTTCTCCCATGAAAAAGTTCATAGGCTGTCTTATTGAATCTTTTGACTATCAGCGACATGTTTTGCGTAAAACAAGCAGTGTTGACAGCTTCTGCCCAAAACTGAGTAGGCAGGTGAGAATCGCTGAGCATTGAACGTGAAGCTTCAATAATAGTTCTATTTCTTCTTTCAGCGACTCCGTTTTGTTGTGGTGTTCTCACTGATGAAAAGTTGTGAGAAATACCCTTACTCTCAATGAAGGAATCAAGAGAGCTGTTTTCAAATTCAGTCCCATGATCACTCCTTATTGAGCGAACGGTCAAGTTGTTCAGGGTTTCCATCTTCCGAACAAAGGTGATGAGTTATTCAGGGGTGTCACTCTTAGAACGGATAAACATAACCCATGTATAGTGAGAGAATTCATCAATTATGACCAGCGTATATTTCTTTCCAGCGATGGATTGTTTGTTAACAGGACCAAGCAAATCCATATGGAAAAGTTGTAGAGGAGATGACACTGAGGAGACTTGCTTTGATTTAAAGATTGCTTTGGTCTACTTTCCTTTTTCACACGCTGAACATAAGGACTCTTTGGCGCATGAGTGTTGAGGTAGACTAGTGACTAGCTCTTTTGAAGAAAGAGTGTTCTGTGTCTTGAAGTTTCGATGAGAGAGCCTCTTATGCCATAGCCAGTTGACATCAGATTAGGCTTTTGAGAAGAAACAAGAGTTCTCAGTGGTTGTTGAGTCCATGTTTATCACATAAACATTTTCCAAACGATAGCCGCTGAGAGCTATCTTCTCCTTTTTGTCAGCGACAAAGCAGGATTCCTTGGTAAAGATTACCTTGTTATCCATGTCGCAAAGCTGACTGATGCTTAGAAGATTATGCTTCAGCCCTTCAATATATGCGACTCTTCTGAAGGTTGTTGTACCATTAGATAGTACACCAAACCCTCCGGTGTGTTCTTTTCCATTTCCACCGAAAGTCACAGAGGGACCCTTCTCTTCCTTGTATTCAGCGAGCAGGCTTTTCTTTCCAGTCATGTGTCTAGAGCATCCGCTATCGAGATACCAGATACCCTTCTTAACATGTATTGCAAAGGAAGATTAGTTTTTCTTGGGTACCCACTTAACCATGTGTACACACTTGTCAGTGGGGGTAGTTGGAATGGAAGGTTTAGCAGTCTTTGCAGCATTTGATTATTCAGCTTTGTCAGTCTTCACTTTGGTCAATTTATTAACCTCAATGGTCTTCTTTGCCTTGGGGGCAATGATCTTCACCTTAGCTATCTTTTCAGCTTTGGTGGCTGTGGGGCACTTACTAGCAATATGATCAGTAAGTCCACAGTGATAACATTTCCTATAACTAAAAATAGTTCTAGGACCATTTGAATACTGAGCTTTTGATTTTGAATTTGAAGTACCAGCACCAAGTAAGCTATTGGCTTTTGAAATGGGAGGAACATTTAGTTCTTCGGATTTCTTACCAAAGACATCCACTCTGAGTCTAGGAGTAGGTCGCTGAATAGATCCACGCTGAGTAGATCCAGAGATCTGATTCCTTGATCCAGAGGGATGAATCACTAAAGCTTTAGAAGAATTCAGCTTAGGTACTAAGGTACCCTTCTGAGGATTTTGGTTAAAAGCAATTCATTTACCTTTATCTTTAGAGACAGAGGTAGGTTTTGGATAAACCATTTTCTCTTTACCTTTTGAAGAGGTAGAAATTTCCTCAGGGATAGGCGGTTTAGAAGAGGAACACTGAGAGGATGAAGTATCAGCGACTGAGGATACGAAAGTTCCAAATAAGAGCATGGAACGATCAGTGGTTGGTTCTAGTGTATCAGCTTTGTAACCAAGACCACGTTTATCACTCAGGGGAATCTGAGACTTAATTATCTCAGTGATCTTTGTTGAGGAATTATACCATCCATCAACAGTAGCTTTTTCATCTCTTAATGCAGCGATAGCTTCTTCTTGTTCGATTTTGACTAGCTGATTTAAGTGCATTTGATCTTTAAAATCTTCTTTAATTTTAGAAAGATTTTCTATTTGAATGTGACAGTTTTTAAGCTGTTCAGAGAGATCAAGGTTTTGATTTTCAACTAAAGTTTTGCCATTCATGGTTTCATATTAACTTCTAGTCAAGAGATCGATTTTTCGAAAACTATAAGCTTCATCAATATTTGCAATATTGGTAAAGAAGGAAGGTGATACCTGAGTAGCAGAGGTTGAAGTGGAGGGAATGTCTGAAATTTCTTCCTCATCTTCTATCTTGGCCATAAGACAGAGATTGGCTTCATCATCTTCAGAGTCAGATGTTTCTTACTCATCAGAGTTAGCCCAATCATAGTCAGCCATCAGGCCTTTCCCTTTCTTCTTAAAGCTTTTCAGCTTTGCATACCTTTCTTTCAGCTTGGCGTATTTGTCATCTCTATTACTAGGAATAAAGTTTTTCTTGGGAAAAGCTGAGGGTCTAGAGACTTTCTTTGACCTGCACTCGTTAGCGAAATGTCCTATCTTTTCACAGTTAAAACAAGTAGCAGTAGCCTTATCAACAGGAGCTGATGATCTTGGCTTGTCAGTAATGGAAAGAGGTTTATTCTTTCTGAACATTTTCTTTTTGGTGAATCTGCTGAACTTTTTAGTGAGGAGAGCCAAAGATTCATCAAGATCTGAAGAGTCAGAATCTGATGACCTTTCAGAGTTACTCTCCAATTCAGTGATAGTGACCGAGGGTCGCTGAGTGGAAGGTTCCTCTGAGATTAAAGCAACAGGGGTGCTTTTGGAATCTTTTACAAGATTCTTCTTAAGATGGCTAGATTGCTCATGATTCAGCATCGTGCCATATAAGGTAGAAAGGGTCATTGATTTTAAATCCTTTGACAGCTTGAGACACATAGAATAACTGTCCCAGATTTCAGGTAAACATTCTAAGAACTTTGTCAGCACTTCAAAGTTAGAATATTTCTTACCAACAGTTTTTAGATCTATTATTAAACAGTTAAAACGTTGGTGTACTTCAGAGAGAGTTTCATTCTTACCACAAATGAAGCTTTCATACTGTCTTACCAGGTTGATCTTTCGAGAGTCCTGGACTTCAGAAGTACCTTCATACTGAACACAGATTGTGTCCCACATAGCTTTTGAGGTTTTCAGATTCATGACGGAATGGTAGACTTCGTCAGGAAGAGCCATGGAGAGTATGGATCTAGCTTTGGTGTCAATAGCCACTTTCTTCTTATCTTCATCAGTCCACATATGAATTTCCTTAGGAATCAGCCTTTCTGGAATAGCAGGTCTATTCTCAGCGGCTGGAATATATGGGCTGTTTTCAAGATAATAAGGCATAGTAGGGTCTACACCTTCTAAGAAGAGAATCATCCTATTTTTCCATAGATTAAAATTATCTCTAGAGAATCTAGGGGGTTTTGCAAGAGAACCGTTGTCAATATAGTTTGTGTTTGTTTTGGTAGCCATTTTCAGAAATAGCAAGGAATAGAAATCTTAGTATAGATTAGATCTTGTTTATGAGATTAAACAAATCTGCTCTGATACCACTTGTTGGTCCCGAAGGGCTATACAAGTTTGTAGAAGGGGGGGGGGGGGGGGGTTGAATACAAACACACAGATTTTACTTTTCTAAATTGTTTATTGATAAATCATTTACAATTTACAGCTTGTTGCGGAACAAGATTAAGGATAAACCTAAATCTAAACAAGTTGGAACACTAAGTTTTCTTGCACTAAGAAATAGAAGGAAATTACTAATAATAATCTATCTCAAGATAAGAAAGATGACTTGACCAGAGTTGGCAAGTGACTCGTCCAGGGTTTTCGAGTGCTTCAAAAATGAAGCTGGAGTCCTTCTTATATACTGCATGCATTTAATGCATGTCAGTTTATACTTTACACGTGGCAGCAGCTCATTGGTCGTATGTCATTGACCTTTGTAGACAACCTTAGTAGCCGCATGTTTGAACAGTGTAGTATCAGAGTGGTTGTACGATTTCATACAATAAGGAGGTTCTTTTCTGACATATCGTACGGAGTCGTGCAAGGGTGGTTAAGACAAAAGTACTTTGTACGGAGGACTTCATGATCAACATTCGTTGATTCAACGCTTTTATCATTCTATATCAGTGAATGACAAAGTTCAGCGATAGCTGAAGTCTTGTACTTAATACTTCACGTTGAGTGGACAAATCTGAGTCTTCGCTGATCCGCATCAGTTCATTAGGAGACTTGTCGCTGGTTCTTGCGCTTGATCTTCGACTTCATCGTAGAACCTATGTTGACGTGAAACTTGTCTTCAGGGATCATAAGTAAACAACTAACTTATCAGCGATCACCATGAGGACTGAACAGACTCAGAGCATTATGGTGAATAGTGTTCCCTGAATGTTTAATCTAAAGAGCGAGAGTTCCTATCAGCGGTACTGTAAGGTCTTAGTACTTATCAGCGATAGTGAAACTCTGATACATATTGTTTACTTACAATTTTCACTAAGTATTTAAGAGAGGGTCATTATCAAATCACTGAGGGTTTGGATCAACAGGTAGTGTTATTTTTGTGTTTGGTCGAGTTCCTAACCTTTCAGGAACGATTTTAAGCAACCCTAATAACGATTTTGTGGTACATGTTTACCTAAACAACGTTTAAATGCATTTCATATTTTGAGGACCGTTATTTATGGGTCTAATGGGTTTTGAGCATTTTGCTCAGTTTTGGCTTAAAGGAAGTCTTGGGGACATTTTGTCCGCTTTTGATGGATCAATGTGGAGTCTTATTTATGGTTTGCATTTATTGCAACATATTGCTTATTATTGCACATTATTGATATTTACATGCTCGGGTGCTTTAGTCATTTCGGGATGGGCATGTTGTTGTAGACTGTGTTGCATTGGATCCATAGGCACGTAAGTCAGTCTTTATTTGATGGTCTATCTTTTTGTGCACGAGGAGTGGACTATTGGAACACATGGTTATATGCAGTAGGCCGTTGGGGGCCACTAGTGAGTAGGCAATGGGGGACATTGGAGTCATTGAGGTGTAACTCGTCTAGACTGGATAGGCAATGTGGTCCCATAAGTCCTTGAGGTGTAACTCGATGGAGTAGGAAATAAAGGCATTGGAAAGGTTTGAGGTTGTTATGTCTTTATGGCATGGGAACTAAAACCGGGATTTGAGGTGTAATCCAGTAACATCATAGTTGACCTAACTTTGTGTGCCCGTCACTTTTGATGGAATCGGATCTCCCCCGTCACCGAAAGGTGTTGTTTTCGGGTATTTAGTTCTATCCGTATCTTCGGTGACGCATTTTATTTATACGAAACGTTTCATGGTTTATTGGCGGAGTTCTATGCTTCATCCTTATTGGATGTTTTGAATATTGGAGTTTTATTCAAGTTTATACTACTTGGGATATTTAACATCAAAGCACATTTGAGTGAGTTGGGATTGGAATTCATTTTGCAAAACGCTTTATACATTTTGGGAACTTTTCCCATTGATTTTGCGTGCGTTGGAAAATGAGTATTTTAGATCCTTTTCATAAACTCTTTTGGAAATCATGATTTATGTCTCAAACTTTGGTCCAACAAATTATATAAATCATGTTATAAACTCTTGAACTTACTAGGCGTTAGCCTAACCTTTTTATATGTCGGCATGTGCAACAGTTTCAGGTTGGGAGTAGTTCTAGTGACACTGCGAAAGGTCGAGTGCTAGTAGTGTTCCGAGAGGTGAATTGTTTAAGTGAAGTCTTCCGCGTTGATTGTGGAACTAGCATTTTGTACTTGAGTTAAGTAACACCCGATGTGAACTTAGCCTTTGCATTGAGACTTGAGAATATATATATTGTTGAGGTTAATCATAGATTTTAATTTGAGGTATTTCCCATGTTGAATTATAGGGAGAAATCCTATTATTCTGATGTATTATCGAAATTTTAATTTAGTTGCTCTTTCTCAATTCGAGGGTGTTACAAGTTGGTATCAGAGCATAAGTTTGAGAGAACTAGGTGTTGATTTTGGATACCTAGACTCAAACTACCGTTCTTTTAAGTCGATAGTGAAATTCACCTTTAGGCATTTTGAGATAGGATTTTTTATGTCGATGGAGTTGCTAGAAACGAGAATCACATCGAGAGTGGCAAGGATAAGCATGTACGGTGCATTCATAATGGCACCTGGCCAGTGTCATGGTGAACTTACTAGTTACATGTGCATACCTGAACCACATTAATGCGATGACCGTTGGGGTAGTGAAGAGTTTCTAAGCAAGTAGTCGTTGAAAAAGATTGACGATTTTAGCATTAGTCACTTAGAGTGACAATAAGCATGATAATTGCTTTAAGCGGACCATTTCGGTTCAAGGTTGATGGTTGGAGTAGAACCATAGGCTTGTTGAATCGACCTTATTTCGAGGAGAAATCGTAAGGTTAGTCGATGTAGTTTCCAATTTTGCCTTAAGATGTTTGAGCATCCGGATGAAGGGAATTGGAGGAGTATGGTTTGAAACGTTGAGTGTCGACTAAGTTCATCCACAAACTTTATTTTTAAGATAAATTGCATCAGTTGTTTCTTGCGTTTCAAATCCTCATGTGGACTGTGTTACAAAATCTCGAAAAACGAGTAGCACACAGAAGATTTTAAAATAATGGTTTTGAACATGCTTGAAAATTATTTTATTGCGGAGATTGCAAATTTTGTTGGGACATGCTTTATTTTGTTAAGGTCCAACGCTACTTTCGGATACAGTGATATCCATATTTTTATGATGTTTCAGACGTTGGGCAAGTAACTAGGGCTTATGACTTTAACATTGGATCTCCTCCACATATGTTAAAGTTTGGGTGGAAAGTTATCTTCGATTATGTCTATGTGAAGGTATTTTGGAGAATTTGTTTAATGTGAGTTTGTTAAACAATGTTGTTTATATGGTATTACAACAAAAAGGGGATTTTTGGAATTTTCACGTTTAGTCGTCATTTTGCTTATTGCAATTTTATTTTTGGAAGCGAAGGGTTTGGTGTCATTTTGTTGACTTGAGGTCATTGAGTCCCGTTGAGTTTCATGGAGTTTTGGTCTTACGACGTTTTGTGTCGCGTGAGTGCAATTTCCTAATGTGCATAGTCCATTTATTATGTGGGACGTTATGAGTTATGTGGGGCATTTAGTCCCGCCCAGGTTTCGTTGAGAAATATTATTTTATGCCATAAGACGGTCCAAGAGGGATGAGTTTTGGAACTTCGGTGTCGCGTAATTTCTCTTTCAAAGATTTGTGTTAGCACATTTTGTTGCAACTTGTTCAGTGTATAGATTGATTTATTCGTGACGTAAGTAATGCATGAAAGAACATCTTGATAGCATTTCATAACAATTTGCTTATTGGGCTTTCGGTTAATTGATTAATTTATTCTCATTTCATGCAAATGCATTATATCGACCTAGGGGTATGCATAACTTGGTAACCATTACTTCTCGACATTTTGATAAATGGATCGTGAATGAAAATGTTTTATTAACTCGTTGCATAAATGAAGGTCATTTGGTCAATGTATGTTTTAGACTTGTGGGGATCATGCATGGTTTACAATATGGTATATTTTGAAAACACGAATGCGTGAGTCGTTGACATTTGGTCCATTTTGGTTTGATGAACATTTTGGAAAATTGTAAACCTTTTGGTTTTAGGAAAAAGGTGTATTTTGAATGTTTGATAAGTAAATTTTAAGCAACGACGTTTTAATGTTTTATATTGCGAGTGTGAAACTCTTGATGTAAATGCTCCGTGATGGGGATTTTGGAAAAATTACTTGCCTAAACCTAGAGTGCATGGAATTACTTATGTTTTTTAACATTGATGCGCATTGTTGGTGCAATTCGAGATTGAAGTCGGTTTGAACCTTTTTCTGTGTCAACCATTTACTAGCACTTATTTTTCTCCTAAAGTTTTGGGGAAACACATTAATGTGTGCGAGCCTTGTCAAAAATGTTTTACTCATGTGTCATTATATGACCAGATGAGAAAATTTTGAAAATTAATTTAAAGAATTTCACCTTTTGAAATTTTGTCGTGAGCTATTTGATGGGTGTTATTTCATTTCTAGAAAAACTACTAAGAGAGTGCTACAAGTTTGCATGCATACTCAAATTTGATATTTCCTCATTATGTTTTAGTCGATATCTTCAAATGATGAAAACGTATTGATTTGGTCTTTAAACTTGGAACTGACACAAGTCATTTTATGTCTTGACCAAAGTGTACTTATGAATCGTTTCGTCGTTTTTGTGAAATAAACCAACGCGCACGAATTTTGTTGGCAAACCTTGTTCCATGCCATTTTATGGTTAAAAAGGAACTTTGGAGTCGAATGTCATTTAAAATTCTTTCGAAGTACGTGAGAACCTTTTGTTGCACACTAATTGAAGTGGGCAGTTACTTTACGTGCATGACTTGAATCAATCCACACTAGGGCCGTAGCGCTTTATTTCAAAGAAGTTGTTTATTACGCTTTTGTGTTTTGATTAATAATCTAAACTGCAATGAAATAGTTTTCAACATGATTTTCATATGTGGGATGAGTGTGTCCATTTTTGCGCAACTACCGAATTGATAGTAGTATTTTATGCATACGCATAATTTGATATGAAAATCTTTGTGTTGAAATTTTCTATAAAAAGTTTTGATTTGGCATATTTGTTAAATAATTCGCTTGAGAACCTTGAACTCATTAGGACTTTGGAAAGGTTAAGGAACCCCGGTTAAGAGTAAGTGTGACTAGGACTTCGACTATGAAAAGTTGGGTGTTTCAACGCGTGATAGTGCTATAGGACGGATGGTATCGGTGACAGAGTCGATGTGCTTGTTGTAATTGAAGGGTTAGATTCACGGTATCGTATTCTGAGGTTAGTGGTAACCGTTCTTGTCAGCAACCCTGTTTTGGGTCTTGGACAATTTTTGCATGAGGGACCCTTTAGACACCGTATTGATAACCTTAGTTTTGTGGGAATGCTCGATGGAGGGACTCGTGAGTGGAGTTCTGTTGAGGTTCAAAGCTTGGTGGTATAACTAGGTGTCAACCTTTTGGATTCGAGGCCAGGAACCGTTAGTGTATTCGGAGGATGATAGTCCGATTTTAAAGAAATAATGGTAACGGATGTAGTAATCTTAAGATGCTCAATTGTGATGAGTAGATTTGGCGGGATGATTTCCTTGTGTCGTAAAGGAACCTGGTGATTAATGTTGGACGAATTCTTGGAGTCGTATAAGCGATGGGTCAGTGACGATCGCAAGTCTTGGAGCCTATTTTGGCTCATTAGAATTGATCGACAGTTAGCAGTAGGAACAATTGGAATTGGAGATTCTATTGGTTTCGGTAGTGATCAAACATTGGATTGATTTAGAGTCTGGAACCGCAATCGGGGAAGTATGGAACATTTAAGGTTGGGAGACAACCGAAGTGGTCTGATCGAGGGTTACTCCAGTGGATGGAGCGTTCACCTAGACATAAGTACAGTGTGCCTGAGAGGACAATGTTGGTAAGAATTTGCTAGAAGTTTGTCATAGCAGTCTGCATGAGGGAATTTATATTCCAGTTGGAAGCTAATGGAACATGGTCGGCATTGAGTTGGTTATCATTTGGTTATAAAGGATCTAGATTTCGAGGATGAAATCTATTTAAGGTTGGAAGGATTGTAACACCCCGGTCTTTGGAAGGTATTGGTCTTTTATGATAAATAAGAAAAATAGGATTTTGGATTGAATCCTATATTTTATGGTCTTGTTGGATGGAGAATTCAAATATGAATCCTACGGGCCTTTCCGGAGCGAAAACGTAGATAAAACGAAGAAGTTATGACCAAAACAGTGATCGGGAAATAAAACGGGAAACCAGGGTCACGTGGACGTCCGCATGGTGCATGCGGACGTCCGCATTAAGTGGAAGTCCGTGTGTGCTTCCGTGGAAGCAGCAGAAAGTTGGTCGGGTGCAGGTGGGCGCCCGCATAGTACTCCGCGGACGTCCGCATTATGTCAGATGTGATTTTTCACCTTTTTCACCCTCAACCTTTCCTCCTCTCTCTCCTACCTTTTGTAAACCAAATTAAATATGATCCTTCTCATCTCCCACTCGATTTTCCCTCCCCAAAACCCCAACTCATCTATTTTCTCTATTTCATCTCCCTTTTCTTCAAGAACACCAAAGTGGGTTTGATGAATCAAGCTCCTGAGGTTCCAAGGCTTCAAGATCTCAATCTTCTTCATCATTTTCCACCATTGTTGAGCTAACTTGGGGTTTTCTTCAAATACTCATTTGTGAGCTCATCTTCACTTCCCAAACCTTTATTTTGGTAACCTCAGAGATGTTTTGTTGGTGGATTCAAGTTGTGGTAAAGGTAACCTTCTATTCTCTTCATTTTGGAAATTCGGGTTTCGATCTATTGGTGAGTTTGGGTGTAATATGTTGGGGGAAATGATTCTAAGTGTTTGGGGATAAACATTTATGGTTGGAAATTGTGGATCTAGGTTTTTGGAAGATTTGGAGCTTGAGGATTTGTGTTTCTTCAAAGGAGCTTACGTTGGGGAAAATCTAGATTTAGTATAAATCTAGCAAGGTGAGTTCAAGTTGATTTGTGAAAACTTTGTACATGCCAAACAATGTTATTTTCCAAGTGTTTGTGTGTTTTACTTAAAATTATCAATTGTTGGGTTATTTGATAAGCTTGACCCTTTTTAAGTGTTTAACTTTATAAAGTTTGTAAAACACCCATATTTAAGAGTTTTTGATATTTGGAAGTGTGGAAATCATAAATATGTCCTTAAATGATTTATTGCTCAATGGAGTTTATTCAATGGTTTAATCATGTTGATATAATTGATTTTATAAACCATTTGGAAAAATGCACATTTTAGTGTCATGAGTTATTTTGAGAATTATAAGAGTATGAGTCCATTTTGGGGAAATCATGATTTATGTCTCAAACTTTCGTCCAACAAATTATATAAATCATGTTATAAACTCTTGAACTCTTAGGCGTTAGCCTAACCTTTTTATTTGTCGGCATGTGCAACAGGTTCAGGTTGGGAGCAGTTCTAGTGACACTGTGAAAGGTCGAGTGCTAGTAGTGTGCCGAGAGGTGAATTGTTTAAGTGAAGTCTTCCACGTTGATTGTGGGAATAGCATTTTGTACTTGAGTTAAGTAACACCCGATGTGAACTTAGCCTTTGCATTGAGACTTGAGAATATATATATATTGTTGAGGTTAATCATAGATTTTAATTTGAGGTATTTCCTATGTGGAATTGTAGGGAGAAATCCTATTATTCTGATGTATTATCAAAAAATTTATTTAGTTGCTCTTTCCCAATTAGAGGGTGTTACATTCGGGATTCGGTTGTTTATGATCTCATGTGGGGTTTTGTTGAACCGTTTGTTGATGATGGAACGATTTTGCGTGTAGCAAGCGGTTACAACTGCTTCAGCCCAGAGAAATAACAGCAGCTTCGATTGTGAAAACATTGTGCGAGCGGCTTCGACGAGGGTACGGTTCCGCCTTTCCACGACTCCGTTATGCTTGGGAGTCCTTGCGGCAGAGAAATTGTGAGATATTCCTACTGAAGTGAGGTATTCATCTAGAGTGTAATTCTTGAATTCCGTCCTGATGTTCGTCCTCATGGTTTGTACGAGCTGTCGAAGGTTTAGCTGCATGGTCTTCAGGTGGGTGATGATCAACTTTGGGGTTTCGTCTTTCAAGTGCAGGAACGTCACCCATGTGTAGCGCGAGAAATCGTCGACCATGACCAGAACATACTTCTTTTTGTTGATACTCTGAATGCGCATCGGTCCACACAAATCCATATGGATGAGTTCGAGGGACCGAGACGTGCTCGGAGCGGCCTTCGGCTTGTGAGTAGCTCGCTTCATCTTTCCCATTTCGCATGCCCCGCAGAGTCTATCCTTTTCGAATTTGAGTTCGGGCATTCCTTTGACGTGTCCGCCTAGCACTAGTTTGTTGATGTTCTTGAAGTTGACGTGCGAAAGACGTCGATGCCAGATCCAAGCTTGTTGAGAGTTGGCCTTCGACATTAGCCAGACGGAGTCATCAGTCTTCAGTGAGGAGACTCGATGCTGTAGAGGTTGATTTTTCGCTTTCCAACCAGCAGCTCCTTTCTGTCTTCAGTACGGACGCTACACCTTTTAGCTTTGAAGTTGACCTCGAGATCTTTGTCGCAAAATTGGCCGATGCTGAACAGGTTGTGTCCCAATCCCGCAACGTATGGCACCTTCTTGATGGTAATCTTGTCTAGAACAATGTCATCGTAGCCCATAATTGGCGCTTTGTCGTCGTTCCCCAATCTCACGTCTCCGCACTATTTCTCGATAAAGTTCATGAGCATCTCCCTCCTTCCGGTTATGTGCTTGGAGCATCCTGAGTCTAAGTACCACACATGACCATTCTGCAAAAACAAGGTTAGGCATTTTTAGGTACCCGTTGGAAAAGGGGTTCTGGAGGGTTAGGTTTAACACCTGTCGGGGGAACCCACTTTGAATTGGGCTTCCTTTTGGGCTTATGAGATTTACGCTTAGGTTTTAAATTAAAGACATGATAAGAACCAAACCAATCAGATGCATAACGATTATCATCAAAGTCATTCAATCAACAATTAGAATAACACAAACAATCATGGGATAATTGAATCAACTGTTGTATTGAATAAAGTCTTAACGGAAAATTAATACTTTGTTCAACATAATTATTTTAATCATGAAAACCACAATTATTAATGTTTTTCCTAGAATTGAAAGCAGAATTAAACGACTTTAACTCCGACTTGCTCTTGTTATATCCTTTGGCTACCCACTTTGGTTTGTCTTGTTTAGCCCGACCATTTTTATCTGAAAAATCATTAACGACATGGTCAGCAGAGTTTGAGTAGAAAGGATTTATATCATTTGGTCGACCAGTGTGTTGCCACATCAGTGAACGCTTTTGAGAATTTGAATTGGTTTTGGAAACTTCGTTCGCAGACCGGTTTTTGATTTTTGTAGAACATTCGCCTTTTTGAAATCTGACCGGTCGATTCACTGCTTTTGAAAGAAAGTCGGTGTGATTTGGAAGCGGTTTGTCGAATTCAAACATATAAAACTCCTCATCTGAACTTTCATCGGAATTCATAAAAGCAGAAAAATCAATTTCAGACATAGATGGAACCGTAGTGGTTGAGGAATGTGAGGAACACTTTGAATCTGTGTTATTGGAAGAATTTGTTGCGGAAGCTTTTTGAAATTCAAAGTTAAGATTCTATTGAACACAGTTTTCTTGAGACTCTTTTCCCTTTCTTGAGGTTGTTTTGCCAATAAAGCTTTACACGAAGATATATCTAAGGAGTCCGAGGAAGATTCGGGTAGATTCACCTTTTCTATTTGGAGTTGGTCAAACTTCTCTTGGAGTTGACTTTTACTCACTTGCTCGTGCATCACTTCTGTTGCCAAGGCAGCCAGTTTGGATGTGAGCCAATTGATTTCTACCCGAAGGAGTTCCTTTTCCTGAACAGATGCAGATTCAGTTTTGGTGGATTTGAGTTTCTCAGGTTCAGTTAAAAGCTCTTGTTTGACTTTTTGAAAATTGATCCTTTCCTGTTCAAATGATTCCTCTAACTAGGGTATTTTCATTTCCAAAACTAGAGGTGGAACATAACGTTTAAACTCATCCGTCTCGGTTTTGGTTTCCGTTGCAGGGACCTCATCCTTTTTGGAGGAATCCTTGGGTTGTGCACCTTTGTAGCCGTCAAAGTAATCATTTGATAGGGACTTGGATATATTTTTCGGATAAGATGTATTAAGAACTTCATACGCAGAGGGCAATTGCATTTTAGTAGTATGTTTGCGTTTATATTCCTCAGTTTCCTCTTCCTTCTCTTCGAGTGGTGCCGTCCATTTGATTTTATATTGGGGATATCTTTTCTCGAGACCAAAGAAGTTAAATTCATAAAGAGCGGGTCTCATTGTCAAAATATTTTTCAAGTATTGTGGGT
Organism: Saussurea involucrata; assembly: GCA_033807775.1. Classification (NCBI taxonomy): domain Eukaryota; kingdom Viridiplantae; phylum Streptophyta; class Magnoliopsida; order Asterales; family Asteraceae; genus Saussurea; species Saussurea involucrata. The sequence continues at coordinate 42,736,271 of CM066326.1, read as the reverse complement.
TGTCATTCCCAATTCCCCATTCTTTATTGAAATAAGTGAATTCCTTAGGTTTGTTCATATGAATCATTTGATCAGTTTGACCTCGTTTATGGAGTTTAGTTTCAAGATCAGTTATTTTAGACACAAATTCTTTGTGTTGAATTTGAAGAGATGATCATTGATAGATAATCTCTGTTTTCTCATCCTCACACTAATCAAGCTTTGAGTTTAAGTCAAATATCTTGGTCCTAAGGTCCTTTGGTGTTATAGAAAGATTTGTACAGTTTTCTTTAAGATTAGCATTGTCGGACTTATATTTATCAGTGATTCTCTTTTGAACATCTAGCTTTTCTTTTAAAGAATTAATTTCAAGCAGTTGTTCATCAGTGGAAGCCTTATAGGAGTTTATTGTTTGAACAAGTATTTGCATCTAATCCACTAAGCCTTGATGGATAGGGATACACACCTGACAAATATCTCCTTGATCTGACGGAGGAGAGTGGTTGCCCAAGAAAGCACCGACATCTTCAGAATCGCTTTCATCGGCGGAACGCTTTAGCCAAAAGTCGTCTTCAACCAACAGTGCCTTTCCTGCAGCTTTCTATTCTACTAACAAAAGTTTTGCCTTGTAGTATTCCACGTTACGTACAACGGGTTTTCGGCAGTCTTTGGCAAAGTGGCCCAATTTACCTCAGTTATAGCACGTCACTGGCTCATCTTTGTTCTTTGACTCGTGCTTTCGTTCGTTCTTCTCCTTATGATCTGGTTGCTTGTGCTAGTCAGACTTTTTTTTCCCTTCATACTTCTCCTTATAATCATGGCGCTTGCTGATTATTGGAGGAAGGTTTCTTGAAGAACTTCTTTCTTTGAAAAGACTTGGTGGTTAGGGCCATTGCTTTCTTTATTTCAGTCAGCTCAGGGTCAGAGTCGCTTTCCTCTGTTTCTTCATCTTCTGGTTCTGGCTCACTGGACACTTGGGTTCTCTTGGAGTGACGGCTGGTTGACTTGCCGCTTTTTGAAGATACAAGAGCGAGGGGATCGGCTTGTGATTTGGAAGATGATTTCTGAGTGCTCAAGGTTTCCATGACTTCATCCTCGTCTTGCATGAGCATCTCATAAAGCTCATGGAATGGAACGTTCTCAATTAGGTGGTTGTGTTTGATATGAGAAGCGAACACTTTCCATTCTGGCAGGAGGTTGTTTAAGAACTTGAGGGCATTTTCCGTGTTAGATCGAGAGATCTTGTTCTTATGGAGCTCGTTCAGAACAAGGTAGAATCGTTCTAATGTCTAAGTTATCGATTCCCCCTTTTTACTGTTTGAAACCATCATATCGGGTGATGCAGTTGTTGACCTTCACCTTCAATTGGTTTCCCACTTTACTCCCGCTCATCATCTTCTCGACTTGATCCCACATGCCTTTGGAGGCTTCCTTGAATCTATCAATGGTCGTGTAGATCCCGTTTGGCAAACCCTGAACTAAATACCTCTTTGCATGTTGCTCCCCAGTGAATCGGTTCTTTTCCTCGTTATCCATCTTGCTAAAAGTTTTGGGCGTTGGTTGAGCCTGAGTACCGTCTGCTTGAGCTGGTACGATGGCCATTGGAGTCGGTTGAGGACCTTCCGTGAGAGCTTGCCAGATGTATTCGAAGTTATCTTTAGATTCGATAAAGATTAAGAATCTGTCTCGCCATTGGCTGTATTCGCCTCGATAGAGAGTCGGAGGCTTGGAGTCGGTACCGATAGCTAAGGCGTCGCGAGACATCGTGAAGTATGCACTAACGTGATCGTCAGACAGTAGTGTTGATTCAAGGTTGGATCCTAACGCAAGGCACTAAGAGTGACAGTCCTAACGCAAGGTCTAAGAGTGATTTTAACTAAACTGGTAAGAATAAAATCAAATCTGACTTACCCGGATAGGAATCCGGATAGAGGTGTCCGGATCCGGAATGTGTGAAGTGTCTGATAAAATAGAGTAACCGGGTAAACAAGAGTTACAGGATAAACCAAAGGAAACCAGATAACACAAAGTTACCGAGTAACACAACGTTACTGGAAGAAATAAGTGACCGGATAAAAGATTTACCGGACAGATCAAAGAAACCGGATAGTAGCACTTACCGGATGGAATGTCCGGATACTAGAATGTCCGGATGGAGTGTCCGGATAGCGTAAATGACCGGATGGTTTTACCGGAGACTTGGTTGTCCGGAAAGAGGCACAACGGATAAACTTACCAGATACCTAAGATTACCGGGAAGTGCAAACAACCCGGATAGATTCGTCCGGACAGTGACGAGAATAAAGAAATTTACCAGAGAGATAGCAATGTTCCGGATAGTGCGGATGGACTAAAAAATTGGATCGATGAAACAACTAGGGTTGCTCGATTTCTTTCCTGAAAGGTTAGATTTTGACCAAACCATGAAAACAAACAAACCCTAATCGGGTTTAAGCAAAATAACAAGATTATGATGAAAAATCGATGCTTTTTAACACGAACAAAGGCTTAACTTTTGAAAACAGATTTTGCTTAAAAAACACTTCAAACGAACGAATTAGATTCTGAAAATTTGCAGAAACTCTAATAGGACTAAGATGAATCGAATGCAGTAAGCAGAATCAAGCGATTTTTTCAGAAATCAAATAATGAGATATTATAGTTCAAGAACAGTCGACAAGAAACAAAGAAAACTAACCAGAAACCTTGAATCAAACAGTCTGTATGCTCTGATACCAATTGTGGGTCCCAGATTAGTGCAATATCATAGAAATCAGTGAACAATAATCAATAAACACAATATGATTTCAATACGTCATACCTCTATTATCATAAGCCATTCAAAGATTTTTCACGTATGATTACAATGGTTATGGGATAATTAACCTACAAACAAAGGTTAACAAAACAATTTATACTAAGGCCTAAAGCCTGAGGCCCATGGCCCATTAATCTATTAAGCCCATATATAAAGTTTCAACTTTAACCCTTGAACTTCTATTCAATCTTATTTATTCCCAACATAAACTCAGCTTTGTCATTCTCAGACTTATCTAGATTTTCAGTTAGATCAGATATTTTGGCCCTAAAATCTTTGGGTGCTTTGGAAAGATTTGCACACTTTTCTTTTAGGTTTGCATTTCAAATTTAAGTTTATCAAATTTTAGTGGCACAAGTTGTTGAAGATGGAGGCACACATTTCAACCTCTATAAACTCCATCTCATTTACTATAAGTAGAAGAAGAGGAAGGAGTATCAATTCGTTCGTATCATCCTCTCTTCTCAATTTATTTGCATTCAATAAAACACATCAAGCATTAGGCTTGAGGTGTAGTACTTTAAATTTTGTATTTTAATCCCGTACTTACTTTTCGTATTTTATTAATGAAATTAGTTACTTCATATTTCCTTTCTTTTATTATGTCTTTTACTTTTAGTATGAGCTAAGAACCCTTTTGGGTGTGGGTGTGAGTCGAACTTGAGACTAGTAGGCGATACTTGGGTGTTGCTACCGTTTCTAGCTCTTAAGCTTGGTCACTTAAGTTGGGACTTAAACTCAACACAGATAAGCTGATCACCTTGAAGTGTTAATATTAGATCTTAGACCTCGTGAGGGGCGGATCCGAAATGCGGCTTAAGTGATACACAAATATTTGAGAAAGTCTTTGATAACAACGTAGAGATACGGGTTCTTCATGATTTACTAAGGTTCAAACTTCAGTCGAGATTTATATCACAAGGAGATTTGGGTGTAAATATCCATCCTGATTGAACGTTGATTTTTGAGTCATACTTAGTCAAATCGCTAAGATTAAAAGTCAACAACAATGGTGACTTTATGGGAATTTTGTACGACCGGTCTATAAAAATCCACTTTCGAGAGATCAGGCTTTTTATAGACATTCCGTACTACAAAGTGACTAACCATTTCGTCACTACGAACATCTAAAGGAAAACTTTCACCCACACCCATTTTATTTACTTATTTAATTTTTGTTGTTCAAAACCCAAAACTCACTCAAAAAAATATATTTTCTTCTTCTCTCATTGAAATCAGTGTATCCTCGACTTAGGACTCGGAACTTTGAAATCCAATCCATGTAGATACGATACTCGATACTTTTACCACTTTATAAGTTGTAGCGATCCTAGTGTCGGTGTTTACTTGCGCCCCCACTGTGGGAACACTTGTGCCACATTTCTGGGTACACGATTTCCATCTACCAAGTTTTTGGCGTCGTTGCCGGGGATTGGTATATTTCCAGAGTTCCTTGAGTTATAAGTTGATTTTTTCCTTGGTTTTTCTTTCACCAAAATGGAAGGTTTTAATTGGGATGCTTCGTATTTTAATACTTTCGATTATTCATGGGAACAACATCCTAACGTTTTGACTAATCTCCAAGATGATAACACCTACACTACATTTTCACCTCCCTGTCAACATTGGAATGACACGTTTATAAATACATTTGACCAATAATGTGAGGTGAATTTTGATTATTTTTGTGATTTTCAAGCGAGTGATCCTAACCATGGATTCACGTCCTTTGTTTTCGACAACCCACCAGAGAATGTTTTTGAACATCCTGAATCGTCTCACTCTTTTGAAACTTTTTGCCCAAGCTTAACAGAAAACTTTACAACATTTTTGGGAAGTTTCATATCCTCTTTTGAAGCCTTAAACACTAAGATGGGACAACTAGTCGACGAGTTGAAAAATCAAAGTCAGGGTTTCTTACCAAGTGATAATGAAAAATCAAAATGTGTTGGTAAGGATAAGAGTGATGTTGAGAAAGAGTTGTAGATTTTTTAGGCAAATTTCAAGCACATGAGTAAGCCTTCTTTACTTCCTAATAGTAAAGGTGTGCTTCTAGATGCTAAAATTCCTAACGTAATGATTTTTGCTCATTTTGTGCAGCCTTCTTTTTATGATCACAATGCTACTATCGGGATCATGCCATGGACCGTTGGGAGGATTTGTGTGATCAAGAGCTTGGGAATTTTGCCTAGATCGTGTTCTTTGGGTGATGGACTTGTTGGGAAGATCTTTGGTATGGTGGAGGTGTCTATTATCTTGAACCCACTCTACTTTTTGAATATGCACATGTGGGGTGGTGAACCACATCCTACATAACCTTGATGCAAACTATCGTCTTACTCTCAACTCTAATTTTGTGTCTTTTATTTTACACTTTTGTGTGTGTGATTTGAGTGTCTTCATTTTCGACTAGTATCAAGAATTTTTGGGATCAGAAAAAAACAAGTCTCATGCATCTTATATCCTTAAACTTGAAGTTTCAGAGTTCGAATAATCTTTCTACCACTAGCAGATTTCTAGAACTAAGAAACCAATTCCCCGGTATCCATATTGATTAAACTTTGAAACTCTAGAAATGACAAGGGCCTTTTTTCTAAAAACGTGGTTGATACACTTTTCCTTTGTTGCCTTACCCGAGCCTTTGAGTCTTATTACTCCCTCCACAGTGAAGATATTGAGTATTTTACGTTTGGAGGAACAAACTCAAGTGTTGAAAAAAATAGCTAAATCCTTCAAAAAATGGAAGGATAAAAAAAATACAAATAGCTGAGTTTGACATGTTGAGGTAAACAAGTTTGGCAAAACACGTCAAATACTTAGTTTGAAATATTTTTCTTTGAGGTAACCCAAAAAGACAAGTTTGGGTGAAGATGAAACATGTAAGGATAGTGAGAAGCCTTAAACACCAACCGTCCAAAGTCCTATGGATCTAAGTTTGCAAAGTCAACTATCATAAGATGGGTGAATTATAGCTTAGCCTATGGAAATAAAATTCCAATAAAAAAAGAATAGAGTGGAAAAATTAGGAAAAACTATGGATGCTATTAGTTAAAGGGATTTGAGATGCAAAATAAAAAAAATAAAAAAATAAAAAAAGAGTAAACTTGAAGGACCTATTTGTGATACTTAGTCTTCTTATGTATTTTGTATCTTCATTTGTTTTTATTTGTGTCCTTTTAGTTACTTGGGGACAAGTAATAATTTAAGTTTGGGGGTATGATAACTCTCATTTTGAGTGTTATTTACATTCTGTCTGTGTGTGTTTTCTTCCATTTTAGTTGTCTTTTCTTTTTATTTGTTTGTGTTTATTCCTTATACTAATTTATTTTCATTTGGAGTTGTTGAGGATGTTTTTAGATTTAAACACATCATTTTAGGTTAAATATGCCACTGTTGGATTTGTGGACATGCAGTGCCCACTGCGTGCACTCTTGATGAACACCATCGCCCAAACTTTGCAAGTGGCACAAGTTGCTGAAGATGGAGGCACACATTTCAATCTCCATGAACTCTATCTCATTTACTATAAGGAGAAGAAGAGAAAGGAGTATCAATTCGTTCATATCATCCTCTCTTCTCAATTTATTTGCTTTCAATAAAACACCTCAAGCATTAGGCATGAGGTGTAGTACTTTAAATTTTGTATTTTAACTTCGTACTTACTTTTCGTATTTTATTAATGAAATTTTGTATTTTAACTTCTTTTAATATGTCTTTTACTTTTAGTATAAGCTAAGGACCCTTTTGAGTGTGGGTGTGAGTCGAACTTCAGACTAGTAGGCGACACTTGGGTGTTGCTACCGTTGCTAGCTCTTAAGCTTGGTCACTTAAGTTGGGACTTAAACTCAACACAGATAAGATGATCACCTTGAAGTGTTAATATTAGATCTTAGACCTCGAGAGTGGCGGATCCGAAATACGACTTAAGTGATACACAAATATTTGAGAAAGTCTTTGATAACCACGTAGATATACAACATCTGCATGATTTACCAAGGTTCGAACTTCGGTCGAGATTTATATCACAAGGAGATTTGGGTGTAAATATCCATACTGATTGAACTTTGATTTTTGAGTCATACTTAGTCAAATCGGCAAGATTAAGAGTCGACAACAATGGTGACTTTATGGGAATTTTGTAGGACCGGTCTATAAAAATCCACTTTCGAGAGACCGGGCTTTTTATAGACATTCCGTACTACAAAGTGACTAAACATTTCGTAACTACGAACATCTAAAGGAAAACTATCACCACACCCATTTTATTTACTTATTTAGTTTTTGTTTTTCAAAACCCAAAACTCACTCAAAAAAATATATTTTCTTCTTCTCTCATTGAAATTAGTGTATCCTCGACTTAGGACTCGGAACTTTGAAATCCAATCCATGTAGATACGTTACTCGATACTTTTACCACTTTATAAATTGTAGCGATCCTAGTGTCGATGTATACTTGCGCCCCCACTGTGGGAACACTTGTGCCAGATTTCTGGGTACACGATTTCTAGCTACCAAGTTTTTGGTGTCGTTGCCGGGGATTGGCGTATTTCCAGAGTTCCTTGAGTTATAAGTTGATTTTTTCCTTGGTTTTTCCTTCACCAAAATGGAAGGTTTTAATTGGGATGCCTCGTATTTTAATACTTTCGATTATTAATGGGAACAACATCCTAACGTTTTGACAAATCTTCAAGATGATAGCACCTACACTTCATTTCACCTCCCTGTCAATATTGAAATGACATGTTTATAAATACATTTGACCAATCATGTGAGGTGAATTTTGATTATTTTGGTGATTTTCAAGCGAGTGATCCTAACCATGGATTCACGTCCTTTGTTTCCGACAACCCACCCGAGAATGTTTTTGAACAACCTGAATGTTAGGGTCAATTTATGTTGAATTAAAGTTCAGGGTTTAATTTGTAATTCTTGTATTTGAACCTTATTAGTGAACGGACCGTGGGCTTGTTAACCACGGGCCCGCCGTATATAAAGCAATATAGCCTTAGAAAAATAGGCTAGTTGTCTCATTTGCTTTCCTACACTTTCATTGTAATTTCTCCCAATATTGAAAGCTAATCAGAGATGACTAGTTGAAATCGTTACTCTATTGTTTTTTATGTTTGATTTCATAATCGTTGCACGGATCTGGATCTAACAATTGGTATCAGAGCAGATGGACGGATTCGATTCAAAGCATTCATATTGATTTCTGGTAAGATTTGACTTTTTCACGTCTGCCATATTCTTGAATTTTCAAATCCTTGATTCTAGTAAAATTGATCGATTTCGCTTATTGGGTATTGTTAGCATCATTACTCTTAGTGATTCTGCAAATTTCCGTGCTCTAATTCGATCGTTTGAGTGTGTTTTTAAGCAAATTAAGATCAAAAGTTTTAAGTGTGTTCTTGAGAAAAATCATATTTTTAATCATCAAAACTTGTTGTTTTTGCTTCAAAATCGATTTGGGTAGTGTTGGTCCCGAAGGGCTATACAAGTTTGTAGAAGGGGGGGGGGGGGGGGGGGGTTGAATACAAACACACAGATTTTACTTTTCTAAATTGTTTATTGATAAATCATTAACAATTTACAGCTTGTTGCGGAACAAGATTAAGGATAAACCTAAATCTAAACAAGTTGGAACACTAAGTTTTCTTGCACTAAGAAAGAGAATGAAATTACTAATAATAACCTATCTCAAGATAAGAAAGATGACTTGACCAGAGTTAGCAAGTGACTCGTCCAGAGTTTTTGAGTGCTTCAAAAAAGAAGCTGGAGTCCTTCTTATATACTGCATGCATTTAATGCATGGCAGTTTATACTATACACGTGGCAGCAGCTCATTGGTTGTATGTCATTGACCTTTGTAGACAATCTTAGTAGCCGCATGTTTGAACAATGTAGTATCAGAGTGGTTGTACGATTTCAGACAATAAGGAGGTTTTTTTCTGACATATCGTACGGAGTCGTGCAAGGGTGGTTAATAAAAAAGTACTTTGTATGGAGGACTTCATGATCAGTTTTCGTTGATTCAGCGCTTTATCATTCTATATTAGTGAATGACAAAGTTCAGCGATAGCTGAAGTCTTGTACTTGATACTTCATGTTGAGTGGACAAATCTGAGTCTTCGCTGATCCGCATCAGTTCATTAGGAGACTTGTCGCTGCTTTTTGAGCTTGATCTTCAACTTCAGCGTAGAACCTATGTTGACGTGAAACGTGTCTTCAGGGATCATAAGTAAACAACTAACTTATCAGCGATCACCATAAGGACTGAACAGGCTCAGAGCATTATGGTGAATAGTGTTCGCTCAATGTTTAATCTAAAGAGCGAGAGTTCCTATCAGCGGTACTGTAAGGTCTTAGTACTTATCAAATCACTGACGGTTTGGATCAACAATCTCCCCATATTTGATTATGACATAGCAACAGAGAAAATTGCTATTTAATGAAAACATAAGGATAAAAAGAACTCATAAAATATTTGTCCCTTTTACTATTTTCTGGGATCTTTTCTGTACTGATGGAGTAAAGTACTTTCGCTGAAATCTTTCATTAAACTTCGTATCATATTACAAAGGGAAGTGGAAAGATTACAAGTACAAGCGAAATAAATTACAAGTACAAAAGAATAACTGAAAAAATAGTAGAATAGGGCAATCCTATCAGCTTATAGAGGTTCTTCCTTAATGAGAAGTTCATCAAGGGTCTTTGATGTGGGAATCATCCAGTCAGGAACCGTTACACCTTGATTCTTTTTGTTCAGAGCTTCTTCAAAAATCAAGGTTTTAAGATGCCGTGCCTGAATGTCGCATTTGAAATCACACCAGTAGATGAGATCTTTCAGCTATTCGATGGGAATGATGGGAAGCTCAGAGATACGTTGAAAATGTTGTCGTCCACCATAGTCAGTAAAGAATATCCCACAGGGTTTGCTTGTGGCTTTCCCAGGGATGAAAGTCTCACCAGGAGGAAGAGATGTGTCAAGTGCGGAAAGCTCAGGTTCTGGACCAAGAACTTCAGCACGAGAAAAACCAATACCTGTTTCGTTCCATATAAGAGGACATGAGTCTGAAGGTTTAGACTTTTTCTTTGCAGAGGCCCTTCTTTTCTATAACCAATCCTTGTACTTAGATTGAGACTTCTGGATGGCTAATCTGATCTCCAACCATTCAGAGAGACCGTACTTCGTGATGGCTTCAACATAGAATTTTTCGTACTGTCCGTTTTCTCTGAATATCTCGATTTCAGCGATTGAAACTTTGAGGGTTGATTTTCCAGTGATATGTACCTTGTTGATTTTGGCAGGTCGATAACTGAAGTGTACCTTTCTTTTTGCACCAGATTAAAGTAGATTGAGACACAATTCTTTTTTCTTCAACGATCTTCTTGGCGTCTTCCCATAGGTGACGTTGAACTTCGAATGGAGTTCTCTTCAGCTTGGGGTCTTTCACCGATTGTTGAGTAAGCTGGATGGCGAGTTCTCTGTCTTTTTCTTCAGCTTCCCTTCTTTCAGCGATTAACCTTTTAGCTCTGAGGTGATCCTTGTATTCCTTTTGTGAAAGTCTGAACTTTAGAGGAATAGAAGGAAGTTGATCACGCTTCAGAATGATTCGCTGATCTTCGAATCTCTTGATCATTGCATCTCTCTTTTCTTGATCCTCTTCACTTAACTTTTGAGGAGCCAAGGAAGGTCTGTTTTTGTGAGAGAGCAGCTGTTCTTCAGGTTCATCAGTCTCAGAGATCAAATCCAAGACTGGGATTATTTCTTCAGCGTTAGGAGCTGGGATTATTGTTGGTGAAGTCGCAGCTGTAGAAACTTCAGCGATATCCTCAATCAGGGGAGAGGACTAGCTGAAACACAACGATCTTTTAAATAAGAACTTGGGTAGAACAGAGAAAAGAAATAGGTTTAAGTGTATAGGCTTTGTGGAGAGTAGAGCTGATAATGTGTATAGATAGAGGAGGGATGCAGTGTAGGGAAGTAGAAGGTAGTGTACCTGACAAACTGGCTTTGGAAGCAAGATCGTCATATTGTCTTCTTCAGCGAGGCCTTTGTTTTTGCCTTTGTCACCTTCAGACACTGCGGGCTTTGTTTTGGTCCGCTCCCCTGAAGGATCGTTTATCAAGATCCCTTTAAGAGCTGTAGTCTTCTGAGCAGGCTTGACGATAAAGGAGTCGTCATCATCATCATCATCGTCATCATCACCCTTATCACTGGATGATGGTTCATCGTCAGAGAGATCGACGGCTTCTTCATCTGCAGCTTCAGATTCAGATTCTTCAGCGGCTTCTTCGAGTTGCTCCCTCTCAGATACAGAGGTAAGCTTCTCGGTTCCCTCAGGGTTTTCATCTCCCCGAGGTCCAGCAGTTGTTTCTTCATTTGTCTTCTTCCCCTCTTCAGTAAGGGAAAGGTCTTCAGTCTTCTCCCCCTCAATAGATTCATCGTGGGGAAGGTCTTTAGAGTTCTTCTCCCCCCCTTCCTCGTGATGAGTGGGGGAGGAATGCGATGACTCAGCAGATGGTGTTGGTTCCCTGTCTTCTTGGCCAGGGACCACAATATAGGTTTCAATCGCTGCTACTCTGTCCTCTAGGCCAGTAATAGCAGGAGTGATCTTGAAAAGTGCAGGGGCAGGGGTGGTCATGTTATTCAGGATCTGTTGTACCATCGTCTTCACTGAACTTACGTCAGTCTTTACAGCAGTCATATCTCCCTGAAGATTTCCAACCGATGTCTTCAGCGTTATGACCTCGCTGGACATGGTTTGAACTGTTGTTTTGAGAGAGGTGTAGTATGTGTAGATGTCAACAAGAACTTTGGCAAAATCACCAAGAGTACCATCAACCTTCTCCAAATCAGCTTTGGAGGCTTTCTGTTCAACCACAGTTGTCAGCTTGTTGAGATTCTCTCCAACGTTTGTTACAACTGAAGAGTTGTCTGAGAGAGTAGTGGTGAGACCTGTCAGCTTTGTATCCAGGTTCTTCAGAGAGGCATTGAAGTCTCCCAAATTAGGACCTGTAACAGATAAGTACTTATGAACAAAGGAAAGCTCAGAAGTTTGGGGTTTAGTTACAATGTATATGGGTTGGTGTATACCTGCAAGAGGGTTGGTGAATTCGTCAAAACCTCGGTGTCCTGAAAAAAGTTCCATGTCGTCAGCTAGAGTGCGTGTACGCATAGACATTCCTGCAGGTCCTGCATCCATCATTCCTTGAAAGGTATCAGCTTTAGCTTCTGAAAAAATGACGGGTGCTCTAGTGATCGTGGTGAAAACTGGATTAGAGTCCAATGGAGTAGAGAGAGAAGCGAAGGTTGAGAAAGTTGGTTGTGGAGCTGATTCAGTATTGGATCCACTGAGAATCACTTCTTCAGTCTTATGAGGGACTGAAGGAGGTTGGGTCGATTCCAAGTTTATAACTTCAGCATTTAGAGACGGTGAAGCTGGGATGGAAGAGGTGGCTTGTTCAGCTGTGGCAGAGCGTACCACTGAACTTTCCATCAGCTCTTCAAGATGAGCTGAGGAGTCTTCATCATGAGATTGCTGGGGTTGCTCCTTGGTTTTCTTAGTCCTTTTGGAACCAAGTTGGGTAGTAGAGTGTTTCCTTTTTCTAGAAGGAGTGGAGGTTGCAGCTGGGGTATCAGCGGTGGGTTTTTCCACTGAATGAGCTGCAGAAGTAGAAGAAGGAGGATTGAGAATAGTTAAGAGAGTAGAGAGACGTACCTCGTTTTCCACTGGCTTGAAGTCGAGTACCTTAGGGCCAACCTGAGAGAGTTTCAGGTCTCCTACTTTTGGGTAGTTGTCCCCAACTCCTTTGAGGAAGACGGCGCTGATGAATCTAGGATATGGAACCCAAGAAGGTCGGTCAGCGGAAGAGTCTACTCTGAACACAAGATCATCGTAGATTATCGAGGCCCAGTCAACATGAAGACCCTTCAGCAATGCATAGCCCATTGCTTGCTGAGGTTGAGCGGCTTGATCAGAGGAGCCGGTCTTTGCAGTCATGCAGCTTATCAAGTGTGCAAAGATGAAGTTCATCTCGCTGGGCATTTTGGACTTCTTGATGAGGGTCAGCTTCTTCCCAGGCTTCTTGTCCCTTCCAGTTTCCCATACATAACCCATTGCATCAAAGAATGCTATGATGGCTTCCCTATCAGCATGTTTCTTGTGGTCAGGGAGAGAAACGAAGGGTTTTTCTTTTGTGGCGATGGGAAGGCTCCGTGCCTTTCGGATAATGGCAGGGGTTATTTTTATGGTGCCAAAATCAGTGTCACAGAGGATGCAATCGATTTTCTTCGTGGGGTCTTTGGTCGATGTGAGCTGAGTGTGTCTAGCAGAATACCAGAACTGAGATAGTAGTAGCTGATGTGCAGGGGGTGTTATGGTCAGGGCTGTAGAGAGGCAACATGTTTTGAGGAAATTCACAGCATCATTCAGATGTGTGACTTGCTTTCGAGGAGGAAACTTGAAAAGCTCATAGAGGTTGTTTGATTTTGTCCAATCAAGTTCTTCAAGTGTGAACTTGACCTGAGGAGCCTTGATGATTTCCAGTTACTCAGCAGCAGCAGTGTTTTCAGCAGTAGGAATATCAGAAGATGCCATTTCTGTATTATCAGTTCAACCAAAGATATAACAAATAAGAATAATCTTAATGTGGAAAGATTTTCCAATAAGATGGTTCTAATTTTGTCCATTTCATTCAGACAAAAATGTCTTAATGAAGATTAGGGTTTTCTTGTTTTTGAAAAAGAAATGCAAACCCAAAAAAAATCTTGTTTTCCAGTTTCCTTTTGAGGATAAGGATTCTGGAAAAACGTATGAAGAACAAGTTTAAGATATTTGCGATTAAACTTGAAGAACAACCATGAAAGGTTGTGTTCACAAAACCATGAAATAAATGATTTCATTTTTGAAAAGGTTCTTTTGTTTGATCTTGTAAAAACAATGAGAAGATCATTAACAAGTTTTAAGAAACAGGTAAATAAAAGAAATATTAACCTGGTTCGTTGAAGAAGAAGATGAGCAGTTCTTGAAAACTTGAGAGCAAAAAATGCAACAGTAGTTTTCTTAAGGAAGAAGTTGTTCGCGTAAAGGAAAAATATAAACCCAAAATGTGATTATATAGTGAGATTAGAGAGAGAGAAAATCTTGAGCGGGAAAAGATTTTCATCATGACACGGACACGTGTTTGCATTTGATTGGAAGGTAAACGAAACGTGCAAACGTGTGTCAGAAAAAGAACGTGTCAGGGCTTATCCGTTGCGATGACGTCACGGATGTCCTTTAATATTTTAGGATGTCTCTGAGGTTTTGAAAGCTCAGGGACACTTTTGAAAACATGAAGCACTGAATAGAAATATCAGTGTTGGTTTTAGAAATTTCAAATTATCGCTGATTAAGGAAGAGATATTCAGCGATGCAATTTGTCTTGAAATCTTGCATTTACATGCGAATGTCAGCGAGAGAAAAACATACCTTGATATCAGCGAATCAAGTTTATTCAGAGAGAAAATGGTAGAACGGTTTATACAAGTTGATTTTATCCTATCGCTGATCAAATGTGAACCGCTGAAGATTTTACTCTTCAAAGTTCAGCGTTCCAAGCTCGCTGATGAGAAAGTTGAATCTTGTCTCATCAAGAGGTTTGGTGAACAGATCAGCTAACTGATAATCAGTTGGGATAAAGTGAAGTTCTATATCACCATTCATCACATGATCTCTGATAAAATGATACCTAATTTCGATGTGTTTCATCTTTGAGTGTAGCACTGGATTGTTGGCTATAGCGATGGCACTTGTGCTGTCGCAATAGATTGAAATTTTCGAGAGGTGAAGGTCATAGTCTAGTAGTTGATTTCTCATCCACAAGACCTGAGAACGACAGCCTCTTGTGGTGCTTTTCCTATCCAATTTGCAACCTGCAAAATCACTATCTGAATAGGCGATTAGATCAAACCCTGAGTCTTTGGGATACCAAAGACCTAGGTTCGCAGTACCCTTAAGGTATTGAAAAATTAGCTTTACAGTGATCATATGAGATTCCTTAGGTTCAGCTTGATATCGTACACACAAACAGGTTGCATACATAATATCGGGTCGGCTAGCTGTAAGATACAAGAGAGAGCCGATCATCCCACGGTACAGCGTGGCATTAACAGGTCTTCCATTTGAATCCTTGTCTAGTGTCAGCGGTGGTGCCATAGGGGTTTTCATAGCTGAACACTGAATTAAATCGAATTTCTTCAACATATCTTTAACATACTTTCCCTGATTAATAAAAGTTCCTTTCTAATTTTGCTTTATCTGAAGACCAAGGAAATATGTTAGCTCACCCATCATGCTCATTTTATACTCTTCTTTCATTCTATCAGCGAAACGAGTACAAAGATCAGGGTTAGTAGAACCAAATATAATGTCATCAACATATATCTGAACAAGAATGATATGACCTTTCACTATTCTGAAAAATAGAGTTTTGTCGATTTTACCTCGCTCAAATTTTTCAATATGGAGATAAGTAGAGAGAGTGTCATACCATGCACGAGGAGCTTGCTTTAAGCCATAAAGTGCCTTGTCCAGTTTATAAACATAACCTAGACGCTTAGGATCTGAGAATCCTGGAGGTTGTTCCACATAGACTTCTTCATTCAGCTTTCCATTTAGAAACGCTGACTTAACATCCATCTGATATACTTTGAAGTCTTTGTGTACAGCGCCTGCTAAGAATAGACGAATAGATTCTAGTCTTGCTACTGGAGCAAATGTTTCGTCGTAATCTATGCCTTCCTCTTGTTTGTATCCCTGAGCAACAAGTCGAGCCTTGTTGCGGGTGATAGTTCCATGTTCGTCCAAGTTGTTTCGATAGACCCATTTAGTGCCTATCACTGTTTATTCAGTTGGTCTTCGAACAAGTTTCCAAACTTTGTTTCTTTCGAATTCAGTCAGCTCTTCTTGCATGGCGCTGACCCAATTTGGATCTTTGAGGGCATCATCTATTTTCTTTGGTTCAATCAGAGAAATAAAGTTAACAAATAAACAAATATTACCTGCACTTCGTCGAGTCTGAACACCAGCGTTTGGATCACCAAGAATTTGATCAATTGGGTGATTTACAGTCCATCGCTGAGCAGGAGCATAAGTCGCTGACTCAAATTGAACTGGAGGAGCTGAAGATGAAGCTTCAGCAACTTCTGGAATATCAGCCAAGAGAGGAGTAGGTGCATATGTCATTTCATTAACTGATTGCTGAGAAGTAGATGGAATGTCTGAGACAATTGGTTCAGAAGCAGGTATAGTGTTTAAAGGAACAGTCGAGACCCATGATGTTTCAGCTTCACTATTCTGCATATTTGGGATGATAGTAGGACTATCATCTTCAACTGTATGAGTATGAGGAGTGGGAATATCTTCTGAATCACCAAGATGAGAAAACATCGATTGATTCAGTTCTTCAGTATAAGCGGACGGTTTAGAGTTTGCTAAACGGGATTCGTCAAACGTGACGTGAATAGTTTCTTCTACAGTTTGTCTTCTTCGATTGAAGACTCTGAAGGCTTTGGAGATTGAAGAATATCCAAGAAAGATTCCATCATCAGCCTTAGGTTCAAACTTTCCAAGGGCATCTATGTTATTGAGTATGAAATACTGACATCCAAAGATGTGAAGAAAGCTAATTGAAGGCTTTCTCCCATGAAAAATTCATAGGCTGTCTTATTGAATCTTTTGACTATCAGCGACATGTTTTGCGTAAAACAAGCAGTGTTGACAGCTTCTGCCCAAAACTGAGTAGGCAGGTGAGAATCGTTGAGCATTGAACGTGCAGCTTCAATAATAGTTCTATTTCTTCTTTCAGCGACTCCGTTTTGTTGTGGTGTTCTCACTGATGAAAAGTTGTGAGAAATACCCTTACTCTCAAAGAAGGAATCGAGAGAACTGTTTTTGAATTCAGTCCCATGATCACTCCTTATTGAGCGAACGGTCAAGTTGTTCAGGGTTTCCATCTTCCGAACAAAGGTGATGAGTTCTTCAGGGGTGTCACTTTTAGAACGGATAAACATAACCCATGTATAGCGAGAGAATTCATCAACTATGACCAGCGTATATTTCTTTCCAGCGATGGATTGTTTGTTAACGGGACCAAACAAATCCATATGGAGAAGTTGTAGAGGAGATGACACTGAGGAGACTTGCTTTGATTTAAAGCTTGCTTTGGTCTGCTTTCCTTTTTCACACGCTGAACATAAGGACTCTTTGGCGTATGAGTGTTGAGGTAGACTAGTGACTAGCTCTTTTGAAGAAAGAGGGTTCAGTGTCTTGAAGTTTCGATGAGAGAGCCTCTTATGCCATAGCCAGTTGACATCAGATGAGGCTTTTGAGAAGAAACAAGAGTTCTCAGTGGTTGTTGAGTCCAAGTTTATTACATAAACATTTTCCAAACGATAACCGCTGAGAGTTATCTTCTCCTTTTTGTCAGCGACAAAGCAGGATTCCTTGGTAAAGATTACCTTGTTATCCATGTCGCAAAGCTGACTGATGCTTAGAAGATTATGCTTCAGCCCTTCAACATATGCGACTCTTCTGAAGGTTGTTGTACCATTTCCACTAAAATGAATCTTTGGCTCTCCTCACTAAAAAGTTCAGGAGATTCGCCAAAAAGAAAATGTTCAGAAAGAATAAACCTCTTTCCATTACTGACAAACCAAGATCATCAGCTCCTGTTGATAAGGCTACTGCTACTTGTTTTTACTGTGAAAAGATAGGACATTTCGCTAACGAGTGCAGGTCAAAGAAAGTCTCTAGACCCTCAGTTTTTCCCAAGAAAAACTTTATTTCCATGAATAGAGATGACAAATACACCAAGCTGAAAGAAAGGTATGCGAAGCTGAAAAGCATTAAGAAGAAAGGCAAAAGCCTGATGGCTGACTATGATTGGGCTAACTCTGATGAGGAAGAAACATCTGACTCTGAAGATGATGAAGCCAATCTCTGTCTTATGGCCAAGATTGAAGATGAGGAAGAAAGTTCAGACATTCCCTCCACTTCAACCTCTGCTACTCAGGTATCACCTTCCTTCTTTACCAATATTGCAAATATTGATAAAGCTGATAGTCTTCGAAAGATCGATCTCTTGACTAGAAGTTAATATGAAGCCATGAATGGCAAAACTTTAGTTGAAAATCAAAACCTTGATCTCGCTGAACAGCTTAAAAACTGTCACATTCAAATAGAAAATCTTTCTAAAATTGAAGAAGATTTTAAAGATCAAGTGCACTTAAATCAGCTAGTCAAAATCGAACAAGAAGAAGCTATCGCTGCATTAAGAGCTGAAAAAGCTACTGTTGATGGATGGTATAATTCCTCAACAAAGATCACTGAGATAATTAAGTCTCAGATTCCCCTGAGTGATAAACGTGGTCTTGGTTACAAAGCTGATACACTAGAACCAACCACTGATCGTTCCATGCTCTTATTTGGAACTTTCGTATCCTTAGTCGTTGATACTTCATCCTCTCAGTGTTCCTCTTCTAAACCGCCTATCCCTGAGGAAATTTCTACCTCTTCAAAAGGTAAAGAGAAAATGGTTTATCCAAAATCTACCTCTGTCTCTAAAGATAAAGGTAAAGGAATTGCTTTTAACCAAAATCCTCAGAAGGGTACCTTATTACCTAAGCTGAATTCTTCTAAAGCTTTAGTGATTCATCCCTCTGGATCAAGGAATCAGATCTCTGGATCTACTCAGCGTGGATCTATTCAGCGATCTACTCCTAGACTCAGAGTGGATGTCTTTAGTAAGAAATCCAAAGAACTAAATTTTCCTACCATTTCAAAAGCCAATAGCTTACTTGGTGCTGGTACTTCAAATTCAAAATCAAAAGCTCGGCATTCAAATGGTCCTAGAACTATTTTTAGTTATAGGAAATGTTATCACTGTGGACTTACTGATCATATTGCTAGTAAGTGCCCCACAGCCACCAAAGCTGAAAAGATAGCTAAGCTGAAGATCATTGCCCCCAAGGCAAAGAAGACCATTGAGGTTAAGAAATTAACCAAAGTGAAGACTGACAAAGCTGAATCATCAAATGCTGCAAAGACTGCTAAACCTTCCATTCCAACTACCCCCACTGACAAGTGTGTACACATGGTTAAGTGGGTACCCAAGAAAAACTAATCTTCCTTTGCAATGCAGATTAAGAAGGGTATCTGGTATCTCGATAGCGGATTCTCTAGACACATGACTGGAAAGAAAAGCCTGCTCGCTGAATACAAGGAAGAGAAGGGTCCATCTGTGACTTTCGGTGGAAATGGAAAAGGACATACCCGAGGGTTTGGTGTACTATGCTCTAGACACCAAACCCTCGGGTATGTCCTTTTCCATTTCCACCGAAAGTCACAGATGGACCCTTCTCTTCCTTGTATTCAGCGAGCAGGCTTTTCTTTCCAGTCATGTGTCTAGAGCATCCGCTATCGAGATACCAGATACCCTTCTTAATCTGCATTGCAAAGGAAGATTAGTTTTTCTTGGGTACCCACTTAACCATGTGTACACACTTGTCAGTGGGGGTAGTTGGAATGGAAGGCTTAGCAGTCTTTGCAGCATTTGATGATTCAGCTTTGTCAGTCTTCACTTTGGTTAATTTCTTAACCTCAATGGTCTTCTTTGCCTTGGGGGCAATGATCTTCAGCTTAGCTATCTTTTCAGCTTTGGTGGCTGTGGGGCACTTACTAGCAATATGATCAGTAAGTCCACAGTGATAACATTTCCTATAACTAAAAATAGTTCTAGGACCATTTGAATGCTGAGCTTTTGATTTTGAATTTGAAGTACCAGCACCAAGTAAGCTATTGGCTTTTGAAATGGTAGGAACATTTAGTTCTTTGGATTTCTTACTAAAGACATCCACTCTGAGTCTAGGAGTAGATCGCTGAATAGATCCACGCTGAGTAGATCCAGAGATCTGGTTCCTTGATCCAGAGGGATGAATCACTAAAGCTTTAGAAGAATTCATCTTAGGTACAAAGGTACCCTTCTGAGGATTTTGGTTAAAAGCAATTCCTTTACCTTTATCTTTAGAGACAGAGGTAGATTTTGGATAAACCATTTTCTCTTTACCTTTTGAAGAGGTAGAAATTTCCTCAGGGATAGGCGGTTTAGAAGAGGAACACTGAGAGGATGAAGTATCAACGACTAAGGATACGAAAGTTCCAAATAAGAGCATGGAACGATCAGTGGTTGGTTCTAGTGTATCAGCTTTGTAACCAAGACCACGTTTATCACTCAGGGGAATCTGAGACTTAATTATCTCAGTGATCTTTGTTGAGGAATTATACCATCCATCAACAGTAGCTTTTTCAGCTCTTAATGCAGCGATAGCTTCTTCTTGTTCGATTTTGACTAGCTGATTTAAGTGCACTTGATCTTTAAAATCTTCTTCAATTTTAGAAAGATTTTCTATTTGAATGTGACAGTTTTTAAGCTGTTCAGCGAGATCAAGGTTTTGATTTTCAACTAAAGTTTTGCCATTCATGGCTTCATATTAACTTCTAGTCAAGAGATCGATCTTTTCGAAGACTATCAGCTTTATCAATATTTGCAATATTGGTAAAGAAGGAAGGTGATACCTGAGTAGCAGAGGTTGAAGTGGAGGGAATGTCTGAACTTTCTTCCTCATCTTCAATCTTGGCCATAAGACAGAGATTGGCTTCATCATCTTCAGAGTCAGATGTTTCTTCCTCATCAGAGTTAGCCCAATCATAGTCAGCCATCAGGCTTTTGCCTTTCCTCTTAATGCTTTTCAGCTTCGCATACCTTTCTTTCAGCTTGGTGTATTTGTCATCTCTATTCATGGAAATAAAGTTTTTCTTGGGAAAAGCTGAGGGTCTAGAGACTTTCTTTGACCTGCACTCGTTAGCGAAATGTCCTATCTTTTCATAGTAAAAACAAGTAGCAGTAGCCTTATCAACAAGAGCTGATGATCTTGGCTTGTCAGTAATGGAAAGAGGTTTATTCTTTCTGAACATTTTCTTTTTGGCGAATCTCCTGAAATTTTTAGTGAGGAGAGCCCAGATTTCAGGTAAACATTCTAAGAACTTTGTCAGCACTTCAAAGTTAGAATATTTCTTACCAACAGTTTTTAGATCTATTATTAAACAGTTAAAACGTTGGTGTACTTCAGAGAGAGTTTCATTCTTACCACAAATGAAGCTTTCATACTGTCTTACCAGGTTGATCTTTCGAGAGTCCTGGACTTCAGAAGTACCTTCATACTGAACACAGATTGTGTCCCACATAGCTTTTGAGGTTTTCAGATTCATGACGGAATGGTAGACTTCGTCAGGAAGAGCCATGGAGAGTATGGATCTAGCTTTGGTGTCGATAGCCACTTTCTTCTTATCTTCATCAGTCCACATATGAATTTCCTTAGGAATTAGCCTTTCTGGAATAGCAGGTCTATTCTCAGCGGCTGGAACTGCAGCATCAATTCTTACAGGAATATATGGGCCATTTTCAAGATAATAAGGCATAGTAGGGTCTACACCTTCTAAGAAGAGAATCATCCTATTTTTCCATAGATTAAAATTATCTCTAGAGAATCTAGGGGGTTTTGCAAGAGAACCGTTGTCAATATAGTTTGTGTTTGTGTTGGTAGCCATTTTCAGAAATAGCAAGGAAAAGAAATCTTAGTATAGATTATATCTTGTTTATGAGATTAAACATATCTGCTCTGATACCACTTGTTGGTCCCGAAGGGCTATACAAGTTTGTAGAAGGGGGGGGGGGGGGGGGTTGAATACAAACACACAAATTTTACTTTTCTAAATTGTTTATTGATAAATCATTTACAATTTACAGCTTGTTGCGGAACAAGATTAAGGATAAACCTAAATCTAAACAAGTTGGAACACTAAGTTTTCTTGCACTAAGAAAGAGAAGGAAATTACTAATAATAACCTATCTCAAGATAAGAAAGATGACTTGACCAGAGTTAGCCAGTGACTCGTCCAGGGTTTTCGAGTGCTTCAAAAATGAAGCTGGAGTCCTTCTTATATACTGCATGCATTTAATGCATGGCAGTTTATACTTTACACGTGGCAGCAGCTCATTGGTCGTATGTCATTGACCTTTGTAGACAACCTTAGTAGCCGCATATTTGAACAGTGTAGTATCAGAGTGGTTGTACGATTTCACACAATAAGGAGGTTATTTTCTGACATATCGTATGGAGTCGTGCAAGGGTGGTTAAGACAAAAGTACTTTGTACGGAGGACTTCATGATCAGCATTCGTTGATTCAGCGCTTTATCATTCTATATCAGTGAATGACAAAGTTCAGCGATAGCTGAAGTCTTGTACTTGATACTTCACGTTGAGTGGAAAAATCTTAGTCTTCGCTGATCCGCATCAGTTCATTAGGAGACTTGTCGCTGGTTCTTGCGCTTGATCTTCGACTTCATCGTAGAACCTATGTTGACGTGAAACTTGTCTTCATGGATCATAAGTAAACAACTAACTTATCAGCGATCACCATAAGGACTGAACAGGCTCAGAACATTATGGTGAATAGTGTTCCCTGAATGTTTAATCTAAAGAGCGAGAGTTCCTATCAGCGGTACTGTAAGGTCTTAGTACTTATCAGCGATAGTGAAACTCTAATACATATTGTTTACTTACAATTTTCACTAAGTATTTAAGAGAGGGTCATTATCAAATCACTGAGGGTTTGGATCAACAGGTAGTGTTATTTTTGTGTTTGGTCGAGTTCCTAACCTTTCAGGAACGATTTTAAGCAACCCTAATCGATTCCCAATCGAGTTTGTCACTCAAGCCGCCGTTTCCGGATAACTGCAGACCTTTCCGGACAATCGCATTCAAATCTATCCGGGTACGTCAAAACTTTCCGGGTAAGTCTTCGAATTCCATACTCTCCGGGTATATTTGTTCCGGAAACCCAAAGTTCCTGGTAAAATAGTTTGTCCGGATAACTAACGTTTCCGGTAACCTATTTTGTCCGGATAACTCGAAGTTTCCGGTTATATTGATTTTACCCGGAAACCCATTGCATCCGGAAAGAATCTCATCCGGAAACTCTTTCCATATGGTAAGTTTGTGCTTAATTTTTCATTCAGAAACTAGTTTTTCCGGTAACTCAGAGCCACCCGGTAACCTTATTTTTCCGGATTCCCTATCTGGAAACCACCCGGATTCCATAATCCCGGAACTAAGTCGCAGGAGGGGGACATTTAAGTATCCTTGATACAGTTTCACTTTGAATCGAACCATCGTCCGACGATCACGCCGGTGCAACTGAAGATGTCTCCAGCTGACGAAGAAAAGGCAACGACAAGCCAGGTATGTGATTCTATCCAACAAGATTTCATGAGTCAAATGCAATCACTTACTGATCAGGCAAATTCCTTTAAGGCCACCACTAAAGAACAAAAGCTTGAGATTAGATCACTAACCGAAAAGCTAGATGTTCAAACGCGAATAACAGAAAAATATAAGTCTGAAAATGCTATTTTAAAGGAGAAATGAAAAAATCTGTTGGTCCCGAAGGCCTATACAAGTTTGTAGAAGGGGGGGGGGGGTTGAATACAAACACACAGATTTTACTTTTCTAAATTGTTTATTGATAAATCATTAACAATTTACAGCTTGTTGCGGAAACAAGATTAAGGATAAACCTAAATCTAAACAAGTTGGAACACTAAGGTTTCTTGCACTAAGAGAGATTAGGAAATTACTAATAATAACCTATCTTGAGATAAGAGATTGAACTTGTCCAGAGTTAGCAAGTTACTTCAAATGAAGTGGGTTCATCTCTTTATATACTGTATGCATTTAATGCAAGTCAGTATACACTTTACACGTGTCATCAGCTGGTTGGTTGCATGTCATTGACCTTGGTTGACAACCTTAGTAGCCGCATGGATGAACAGTGTAGTATCAGAGTGGTTGTACGATTTCAGACAGTCGGAGGTTCTTTTCTGACATTTCGTACGGAGTCGTGCAAGGGGGGTTAAGACAAAAGTACTTTGTACGGAGGACTTCATGATCAGCTTTCGTTGATTCAGAGCATTATCATTTTCTATTCAGCGAATGATAAAGTTCAGCGATAGCTGAAGTCTTGTACTTGATACTTCACGTTGAGTGGACAAATCTGAGTCTTCGCTGATCCGCATAGTTCATTAGGAGACTTGTCGCTGGTTCTTGAGCTTGATCTTCGACTTCAGCGTAGAACCTTTGTTGACATGAAACTTGTCTTCAGGGATCATAAGTAAACAACTAACTTATCAGCGATCATCATAATGACTGAACAGACTCAGAGCATTAATGGTGAACAGTGTTCGCTGAATGTTTAATTTAAAGAGCGAGAGTTCCTATCAGCAGTACTGTAAGATCTTAGTACTTATCAGCGATAGTGAAACTCTGATACATATTGTTTACTTACAATTTTCACTAAGTATAAGAGAGGGTCATTATCAAATCACTGAGGGTTTGGATCAACAAAATCTTTCAATAGCACCTAAAGACTTAAGGGCCAAATTATCTGATCCTCAGTCTCAGTTTGATCAGTGCATGAATGAGAAAGAATAAATTGTTTATCAATGTTCCTCTCTTCAGATTCAGCACAAGGAGTTTGTTGCTAAAATTCTTGATCTTGAAACCAAACTCCACAAAAGGGGTCAAACTGATCAAACCATCTTTCTGAATAAACCCAAAGAGGTCACGTACTTTAACAAAGAATGGGGTATCGGATATGATAACCCACATTATTTGAAAAAAGGGAAGATGGTTTACACCAACTTTGTAAGATTTTGCTTGTCTTGGTTTAGATAAAAAGTATCCGGAATATGCCATTCAATGGACTGGTCCTCTTGTACCTGAAAAGGAAGAGGAAACCGAGGAATATAAGCGTGCACACAAACGAGGAATACAACTTTCGTTTTGTTATGAACCTTTAAATTATTCCTATCAAAGGAACAAAAAGTATGTCTTAAATGACTACTTCCACCCTTACAAGGTTGCTACGCCCAAGGATTCCTCCAAAAAGGATGAGGTCCAAGCAACCGCAACCAAGACTGAGACGGACGAGTTTAAACTCAATATTCCCCCTCTCATCTTGGAAGCAAAGATTGTCGAGTTGGAGGAGTCGTTCGAGAAAGAAAGGTCAGTTTTTCAAATGGAAAAGCAAGCTTTAATTGAAAAACTTGAGAATCTTAAATCGGTCAAAAACGAAACTGTGTCGGATGAGGGACATGAGATCCTTCGGTTTGAAATCAATCGACACACATCACAACTGTCCGCTTTGGCAACAAAAGTGATGCAAGATAAAGTGAGCAAAGGTCGAGTTCCTAACCTTTCAGGAACGATTTTAAGCAACCCTAATCGATTCCCAATCGAGTTTATCACTCAAGCCGCCGTTTCCGGATAACTGCAGACCTTTCCGGACAATCGCATTCAAATCTATCCGGGTATGTCAAAACTTTCCGGGTAAGTCTTCGAATTCCATACTCTCCGGGTATATTTGTTCCGGAAACCCAAAGTTCCTGGTAAAATAGTTTGTCCGGATAACTAACGTTTCCGGTAACCTATTTTGTCCGGATAACCCGAAGTTTCCGGTTATATTGATTTTACCCGGAAACCCATTGCATCCGGAAAGAATCTCATCCGGAAACTCTTTCCATATGGTAAGTTTGTGCTTAATTTTTCATTCAGAAACTAGTTTTTCCGGTAACTCAGAGCCACCCGGTAACCTTATTTTTCCGGATTCCCTATCTGGAAACCACCCGGATTCCATAATCCCGGAACTAAGTCGCAGGAGGGGGACATTTAAGTATCCTTGATACAGTTTCACTTTGAATCGAACCATCGTCCGACGATCACGCCGGTGCAACTGAAGATGTCTCCAGCTGACGAAGAAAAGGCAACGACAAGCCAGGTATGTGATTCTATCCAACAAGATTTCATGAATCAAATGCAATCACTTACTGATCAGGCAAATTCCTTTAAGGCCACCACTAAAGAACAAAAGCTTGAGATTAGATCACTAACCGAAAAGCTAGATGTTCAAACGCGAATAACAGAAAAATATAAGTCTGAAAATGCTATTTTAAAGGAGAAATGAAAAAATCTGTTGGTCCCGAAGGCCTATACAAGTTTGTAGAAGGGGGGGGGGGGGGTTGAATACAAACACACAGATTTTACTTTTCTAAATTGTTTATTGATAAATCATTAACAATTTACAGTTTGTTGCGGAAACAAGATTAAGGATAAACCTAAATCTAAACAAGTTGGAACACTAAGGTTTCTTGCACTAAGAGAGATTAGGAAATTACTAATAATAACCTATCTTGAGATAAGAGATTGAACTTGTCCAGAGTTAGCAAGTTACTTCAAATGAAGTGGGTTCATCTCTTTATATACTGTATGCATTTAATGCAAGTCAGTATACACTTTACACGTGTCATCAGCTGGTTGGTTGCATGTCATTGACCTTGGTTGACAACCTTAGTAGCCGCATGGATGAACAGTGTAGTATCAGAGTGGTTGTACGATTTCAGACAGTCGGAGGTTCTTTTCTAACATTTCGTACGGAGTCGTGCAAGGGGGGTTAAGACAAAACTACTTTGTACGGAGGACTTCATGATCATCTTTCGTTGATTCAGAGCATTATCATTTTCTATTCAGCGAATGATAAAGTTCAGTGATAGCTGAAGTCTTGTACTTGATACTTCGCGTTGAGTGGACAAATCTGAGTCTTCGCTGATCCGCATAGTTCATTAGGAGACTTGTCGTTGGTTCTTGAGCTTGATCTTCGACTTCAGCGTAGAACCTTTGTTGACGTGAAACTTGTCTTCAGGGATCATAAGTAAACAACTAACTTATCAGCGATCATCATAATGACTGAACAGACTCAGAGCATTAATGGTGAACAGTGTTCGCTGAATGTTTAATTTAAAGAGCGAGAGTTCCTATCAGCAGTACTGTAAGATCTTAGTACTTATCAGCGATAGTGAAACTCTGATACATATTGTTTACTTACAATTTTCACTAAGTATAAGAGAGGGTCATTATCAAATCACTGAGGGTTTGGATCAACAAAATCTTTCAATAGCACCTAAAGACTTAAGGGCCAAATTATCTGATCCTCAGTCTCAGTTTGATCAGTGCATGAATGAGAAAGAATAAATTGTTTATCAATGTTCCTCTCTTCAGATTCAGCACAAGGAGTTTGTTGCTAAAATTCTTGATCTTGAAACCAAACTCCACAAAAGGGGTCAAACTGATCAAACCATCTTTCTGAATAAACCCAAAGAGGTCACGTACTTTAACAAAGAATGGGGTATCGGATATGATAACCCACATTATTTGAAAAAAGGGAAGATGGTTTACACCAACTTTGTAAGATTTTGCTTGTCTTGGTTTAGATAAAAAGTATCCAGAATATGCCATTCAATGGACTGGTCCTCTTGTACCTGAAAAGGAAGAGGAAACCGAGGAATATAAGCGTGCACACAAACGAGGAATACAACTTTCGTTTTGTTATGAACCTTTAAATTATTCCTATCAAAGGAACAAAAAGTTTGTCTTAAATGACTACTTCCACCCTTACAAGGTTGCTACGCCCAAGGATTCCTCCAAAAAGGATGAGGTCCAAGCAACCGCAACCAAGACTGAGACGGACGAGTTTAAACTCTATATTCCCCCTCTTATCTTGGAAGCAAAGATTGTCGAGTTGGAGGAGTCGTTCGAGAACGAAAGGTCAGTTTTTCAAATGGAAAAGCAAGCTTTAATTGAAAAACTTGAGAATCTTAAATCGGTCAAAACCAAAACTGTGTCGGATGAGGGACAGGAGATCCTTCGGTTTGAAATCAATCGACACACATCACAACTGTCCGCTTTGGCAACAGAAGTGATGCAAGAGAAAGTGAGCAAAGGTCAACTCCAAGAGCAGTTTGACCAACTCCAATCTGAAAAGAAGATTTCACCCGAACTTTCCTCTAGCTCATCGGACACGTCTTCGTGTAAAGCTTTCTTAGGAAAAACTTTTTCAACACAAGACGATCAAGATTCTCAAGACGAGCGTGTTTTAAAGAATTTGAACTATGATTTTTTATTAGCTTTCGCACCAAATTCCCCAAAACACACAAGCACAAGGTGTTCCTCGCCTTCCTCGACCGATCTAAGTCCTGTAATTCCGAAAGTCGATTTTTCAGAATATATGAACTCTGAAGGTAATTCTGAGGGAGAGTTTGAGTCATTCCCTTTCGATAAACCTCTTTCGAGCCATATTGATTTTCTCTCCCCCGTAGTCAATCGACCGGTTAACTTTGAAAAGGGTACTTGTTCTAACACCAAGGCCCCAGATGTGATTGCGGTTCCCAAACCTAAGCCTGTCTTTCAAAAACAATCACAGCCGAGGCAAAAGACCGAGCGATTGCCTGCCAAAATTCATGTTCCTTCAAAAGTCACTGACCGCACTGTCCCTGTTGTATCAGATAAAACCGGTCGCGCTAAACAAGAAAAACCAAAGTGGCTAAAGAAGGAACCTGTCAAGGATGCTGCATCAAAGTCTTTCCCTCCTGTCTTTAATTCTAGGATAAACAAAGACAATTATGCTTGGAATCATTGGAATCATTTTGAAGTTTCTTTTCCAATTAAACTTAACTCTCTTAATCAATTGATTCAGTTATCGCGTGATTGTTTATGTTGTTCTAATTGTGGTTGGAATGATTTTGATAATATTCAGAATAATGATTGGTTTGGGTCAAATCATATGTGTAATTTATTTCCCAAACGCAAACCCCTTAATAACCAGCAAAGACACTATCAAAAACGGGGTTACCAATCAGCAGTTAAACCACAGCGGGAGACCAAACCCATTCCTAAACGGGTTGCTCCTACTGAGGTTAAACCAGCACCCAAGAGGCAACCTGCTACAAAAACTGTTCCTCCCAAAGGTGTAAATTCTACGCCTAAGAGGCAACATGTGCCAAAAATAGTTCCCACAAACGGTATAAAACCTACACCTAAGGGGAAAGTTGTGTCAAAGCAAGTTCCTCAAAGGGGTGCCAAACCTAACCCTCCCGGACCCAGGCAAATCTGGGTACCGAAGGTCCGCTAAACTTGTTTTGCAGGACGGTCATGTGTGATACTCAGATTGTGGATGCTCCACACACATGACCGGAAGGAGGGAGCTGCTCACGATCTACAAGGAACAATATTGCGAAGACGTGAGATATGTCTATACCTGTAATTTCACGACTGCTCGTGTGTTTAGGGGGAGCATGATCAACCATCAGGTAAGTATACTCTACTGTTGAGGGGGAGTGTCACACACAATTTTGTTTTACTGATGAAAAGTTTTTTGTGTGTGTGGATACTCTCGTGTGCACTTCACACTATGCGCACATTCTGAGGGGGAGCAAGTTTTTGCCCATTCTCAGTTTGAGGGGGAGCGAGAGATCCATCTTTTCAAAATTCTACAGGTCTCATATCTTTGAAAAATGGAATTATTCTTTAAAGTGTAAAAGTGTCCGGACACCCATCAGTCCGGATGACTTTCCGGACCGGATGGGTATCCGGGTAGGACTATCCGGAATCCCTACTCTGTCCGGAAACACCCTTTGTCCGGATACTTTGTTTTGTCCGGAAAGTTTTGTATTCAATCTGTTTGTCCGGACACCCCTGTTTTGATCTATCCAGTACCTGTTTTGTCACTGCCAATCCTCAATCTGTCTCAGATTGAGCCTATTAAAGCAAAGGTACGCGTCGTCTCTTGTTTATCCGTCTTGTTTACTAACTTTGGGTCTTTCACAGATATTCCATGGCGGATCAACAACCTCAACAAAATCCAAGGGGAAGCGTCACCCTATTTTTCTTAATAGTCTAAATGTTTTTCCTTGTGTTGCTGTCTCCCAAGTAAATAACACTCTCATTCCGAGGGGGAGAAAGTCAATCCCATGCATGTTTTGAGGGGGAGCAGGATATTATCCGTGCTATGCATATGCCTGAAGCCCTACCTGTGATAGCATATAGACGAGAGTTAGGGAATCCCATGGTCCAGCCAGCGCCGGAGGGACCTTCCCCAGGACATAGAACATGTGAGAAGAAGGGAGTTAAGGTCGAAAGCGAACCAAGAAAGATTGAGCCGTAAAGATAACGAGGCTCCTGAGTGAACCGAACCGAGCGATATCCGGGAAGCCACATCTGCTATCCTGTCTCATTTGTTGGGACGGGGTATTGAAGAAGCCTCCGTGGACCTAGCGGAGCAATTGCACGACCCCCTTATCCACTCCTCCGTCTCTCAAAAGACGGATGTTTCAACTTCACACGGGGATATAGCACAACTTCCACCGGCCTCTCACTCGGAGAGTGCTGGTGTTGAAACAAGCGACCAGCAGCCCCCGGTCGCGACTTCATTTCGTGCACAATCGAGTCTACAACTGACACTACGGTGGTTCCGGTCGAGTCACGAAGAATCGGAGATAAATCCTACCACAGCTACCGACATGCCAGCTGTTAACGTAAGTGGCTCTGCCTCTCAGGTAGATGCCTCAACGGGTAATCTAAGTGATCCCGGTGTTACTCACTCTGACTTTGTGTCGCAAGGGTCCCTGGACAGCACCCTCAAGGCTGTCCGAGAGGCAATGGAGCAACATGCCGCCGCCGAGCTCGCCAAACTAATCAAAGGGAAAGCAAAGATCGTCGAAGCTGAAACTGCACCTACAGCTCCACCGACATTCGTTCAACCAATCTATTTGGTGGATACTCTAAAGACGATGCTTTTGGCTCAGCTACTCCAGCAATCTGAATCCGACGCCTCAACTGAAGAAGACCTGATTTCCATTCTGAAATCCCAGGTCACTGCTCCTTCATCATTCATTACCACTCGTTTAGTCGCCATTGACTCGACTCTCAAGGACTACAACCAAGCACTCACAACGCTGTCTGAGAGAGTCCGCTCACTCGAAGATACCTGCAAGAGTCAAGCAGGCGGTCTGAAACACAAACACGATGACCAGGATGATCCTGATCACCGTGAGGGGGAGAAACGACAACGTCTAACCGAGACCGCCGCCCCGATCCAGTCTGAAACTCCAATTATGGTTCAACAGGAACCCCCAACTGCGGCAGCTACAACAGAAGCACCTGAAGCGGAGTTGCCATTAGCCGACATGGTAATGGATATGGAGATATCAGATGATGAAGACCCAACGGTTGAAAAGCCTAAGGGTTCAACACAGGAACTGGTCGACCTTGATTCATCAGACAGACCGCTATTGGATATGATAGATCCAGACTGTGAAGCCAACCCGGAGACCGAAGATGCATGGTATGAAAAAGCCGCCAGTGCCGTAAATCTCCAGGTAAATTTGGTTTTCCCTACTGATGAAGACGACAACATCGACTATGATCAGTTCCCGCTCCAGAATTTGTATGGTACTTCTCCCGTTCACTATGCTCAACCCACTGGAACTTCAACAAGACCTGAAACTACTACTGCCAATATTCCGACAACTCCTCTGCAAACGACAGCTTCTGATCTTCCTTCCCCTCCTCAGCAACAAATCCGTTGGGAGAAGATCATGGTACTTATCCCTCATCTGGAGGAATCGTTGAAGAAGTTGTTCGTCCACAAGCTTCGCCCGATCTAGCCGACCTTTTTCTTTGGTATTTACAACCTCAACCCTGAATACCAACGGCGTTATATCAGCGCAATGCAGCGGTGTCTTCCAGTCAGCCAAGTCAGAACCAAGTATCAGATCACAGAGGTACTTAACATCCATTCAAGACGCATCATGAAAATCGTCTACCCAGTATTCACTGTCCGACGTGAAGATAGGAATGAATGGAAATTCTCTGAAGCCAACTTCCAGCACCTCCGACCGTTCGACTTCCAGGCTATTCTGAAAGACCTTCGAACAAGAACCATCCGACCGCTTGAAGTTACAAAGGCGCTCGAAGCTGTTCGTCGATACCTGGTCCGGACCATTATGATGTCATATCTAACGGATTTTCAAATGGCTATCGAGAACAGGGCAAAGAAGGTAAATCTGATAAGACCGAATCTGAATGCTCCTGATTTGAAGATGTATCCCGAGAACTCTCTGCTTCTAGAACCTGAATTTGGGATAGTCTACAACAACGAACAGAACGAAAAGAAGTTTCTGCGTTTCAGTCAGGTAGACAGACTCTGCGGCGGCACACTCCTCAAAGTTCGAGATGCTCTTCGAAAGATCATTCAGCACGAGTCTGAAAATCCAAGGGTTTCGTATGTTCCTAATCCGAATGAAACAACTGCTCGGAATGCCTTAGAATTGGTTGAAGATCGCATCGACTACCACCGTGCTATCAGATGGTTCGAGATTCACTTCGCGCTCCGAAAAACATATGTCGCGAACTGGCGCCAAATCGAACATCAATTCAAAGGGGGAGATTGTTAGGGTCAATTTATGTTGAATCAAAGTTCAGGGTTTAATTTGTAATTCTTGAATTTGAGCCTTATTAGTGAACGGGCCGTGGACTTGTTAACCACGGGCCCGCCGTATATAAAGCAATCTAGCCTTAGAAAAATAGGCTAGTTGTCTCATTTGCTTTCCTACACTTTCATTGTAATTTCTCTCAATATTGAAAGCTAATCAGAGATGACCAGTTGAAATCGTTACTCTATTGTTTTATCTGTTTGATTTCATAATCGTTGCACGGATCTGGATCTAACACTGAACAGTCTCACTCTTTTGAAACTTTTTCCCCAAGCTTAACAGAAAACTTTATAACATTTTTTGGGAAATTTCACATCCTCTATTGAATCCTTAAACACTAAGATGGGACAACTAGTGGACGAGTTGAAAAATCAATGTCCGGGTTTCTAACCAAGTGATAATGAAAAATCAAAATGTGTTGGTAAGGATAAGAGTGATGTTGAGAAAGAGTTGTAGATTTTTTAGGCAAATTTCAAGCACATGAGCAAGCCTTCTTTACTTCCTAATAGTAAAGAGGTGCTTCTAGATGCTAAAATTCCTAACGTAATGGTTTTTACTCATTTTATGCAGCCTTCTTTTTATGATCACAATGCTCCTATCTAGATCATGCCATGGACCGTTGGAAGGATTTGTGTTCTTTGGGTGATGGACTTGTTGGAAAAAGCTATGGTATGGTGGAGGTTTCTATTATCTTGAACCCACTCTACTTTTTGAATATGCACGTATGGGGTGGTGAACCACATCCTACATAACCTTGATGCAGACTATCATCTTACTCTCAACTCCAATTTTGTGTCTTTTATTTTACACTTTTGTGTGTGTGACTTGAGTCTCTTCATTTTCGACTAGTATCAAGAATTTCTGGGATCAGAAAAAAAACAAGTCTCATGCATCTTATATCCTTAAACATGAAGTTTCATAGTTCGAATAATCTTTCCACCACTAGCAGATTTCTAGAACTAATCAACCAATTCCCCGGTATCTATATTGATTAAACTTTGAAACTCTAGAAATGACATGGGCCTTTTTCTAAAAACGTGGTCGATACACTTTTCATTTGTTGCCTTACCCGAGCCTTTTAATCTTATTACTCCATCCACAGTGAAGATGTTGAGTATTTTAAGTTTGGAGGAAGAAACTCAAGTATTGAAAAAAAGAGCTAAATTCTTCAAAAAATTGGAAGGATAAAAAAAATACAAATAGCTGAGTTTGACACGTTGAGGTAAATAAGTTGGGCAAAATACGTCAAATACATAGTTTGAAATATTTTTCTTTGATGTAACCCAAAAAGACAAGTTTGGGTGAAGATGAAACATGTAAGGATAGTGAGAAGCCTTAAACACCAACCGTCTAAAGTCCTGTGGATCTAAGTTTGCAAAGTCAAATATCATAAGATGGGTGAATTATAACTTAGCCTATGGAAATCAAATTGCAATAAAAAAAAGAATAGAGTGGAAAAATTAGGAAAAACTATGGATGCTATTAATTAAAGGGATTTTAGATGCAAAATAAAATAAAATAAAAAGAGTAAAATTGAAGGTCCTATTTGTGATACTTAGTCTTCTTATGTATTTTGTATCTTCATTTGTTTTTATGTGTGTCCTTTTAGTTACTTGGGGACAAGTAATAATTTAAGTTTGGGGGTATGATAACTCTCATTTTGAGTGTTATTTACATTTTGTCTGTGTGTCTTTTTTCCATTTTAGTTGTCTTTTCTTTTTATTTGTTTGTGTTTCTTCCTTTTACTAATTTATTTTCATTTGGAGTTGTTGAGGATGCTTTTAGAGTTAAACACATCATTTTAGGTTAAAAATGTCACTGTTGGATTTGTGGGCATGCAGTGCCCACTGCGGGCACTCTGGAAGAACACCACCGCCCAAACTTTGCAAGTGGCACAAGTTGCTGAAGATGGAGGCACACATTTCAATCTCCATGAACTCTATCTCATTTAATATAAGGATGAGAAGAGAAAAGAGTATCAATTCGTTCATATCATCCTCTCTTCTCAATTTATTTGCTTTCAATAAAACACCTCAAGCATTAGGCATGAGGTGTAGTACTTTAAATTTTGTATTTTAATTCCGTACTTACTTTTTGTATTTTATTAATGAAATTAGTTACTTCATATTTCCTTTCTTTTATTATGTCTTGTACTTTAGTATGAGCTACAGGCCTTTTGGGTGTGGGTGTGAGTTGAACTTCAAACTAGTAGGCGACACTTGGGTGTTGCCACCGTTGCTAGCTCTTAAGCTTGGTCAGTTAAGTTGGGACTTAAACTCAACACAGATAAGATGATCACCTTGAAGTGTTAATATTAGATCTTAGACCTCGAGAGGGGCGGATCCGAAATACGGCTTAAGTGATACACAAATATTTGAGAAAGTCTTTGACAACCACGTAGAGATACGGGTTCTGCATGATTTACTAAGGTTCGAACTTCGGTCGAGATTTATATCACAAAGAGATTTGGGTGTAAATATCCATACAGATTGAACTTTGATTTTTGAGTCATACTTAGTCAAATCGGCAAGATTAAGAGTCGACAACAATGGTGACTTTATTGGAATTTTGTAGGATCGGTCTATAAAAATCCACTTTCGAGCGATCAGGCTTTTTATAGACATTCCGTACTACAAAGTGACTAACCATTTCGTAACTACGAACATCCAAAGGAAAACATTCACCCACACCCATTTTATTTACTTATTTAGTTTTTGTTGTTCAAAACCCAAAACTCACTCAAAAAAATATATTTTCTTCTTCTCTCATTGAAATCAGTATATCCTCGACTTAGGACTCGGAACTTTGAAATCCAATCCATGTAGATACGTTACTCGGTACTTTTACCACTTTATAAGTTGTAGCGATCCTAGTGTCGGTGTATACTTGCGCCCCCACTGTGGGAACACTTGTGCCACATTTCTGGTTACACGATTTCTAGCTACCAAGTTTTTGGCGTCGTTGTCGGAGATTGGCGTATTTCCAGAGTTCCTTGAGTTATAAGTTGATTTTTTCCTTGGTTTTTCTTTCACCAAAATGGAAGGTTTTAATTGGGATGCCTCGTATTTTAATACTTTCGATTATTCATGGGAACAACATCCTAACGTTTTGACTAATCTTCAAGATGATAGCACCTACACTTCATAAAAGAATATGTGGGAAAAGTTATGCCAAAGATTAGTTAGCTTACAGTTGCTAACACCTATATATACTACAACGGAAACACTAAAGCTACAGTACATATAAGAAAGACTAATAGGAACAATACACGTGTCCTAATTAGTTAACTAAGTACAAAGGAAAGTATCTAGTTATGAGTTCTGAACAGGTTGTTCAGAACTTCTGAACATTCATCTGATGAAGCTTCTCAGAACTTCTGACTCTTCTTCTCAGACTTCAATACTTAGCAAACTATCAGAGCATTCCTTCTGAGCCTTCTTGGTCAGAACTCTGACTCTTCTCTTCAGAACTTCTGAGCCTTCTTATCAGAATTCAACACTTGGTTTATTGACAAAACACAGATCTAACAGTCTCCCCCTTTTTGTCAAATAAACTTATACTTTGTATCACCAAGCTCTTTCAATGCAGGAACAATTTTCTGTAACAGCACATTTCTCTGAGTAAGTCTCTTGTCAATTCTATCAATAATTTCCTGAATAGTTTCAACTTGCTGAGTGATCACTTCTTGAGTTATATTAGCTTGCTTCACCTTCAGCACCTTTTTCTCCAAATTATGCTTGATGAATCTCAAAGTTCCAGAGCTATATTTTGCAGTCTCCTTTGCTCTGAAAAAGATCTTTTCAATCTTGTTTTTCAAAAATACTCCCAATTCTGGATGTCTGGACACACTTCCAGTTCTTAATACTTGCTTCTGATCATGATCTGTGATGGGTCTTGAAAGATAGACACTTGGGCTTTGTAGATACAGAGCTATTTGAAAATATGTATAACAATGCCATCTTAGGATGTAAAACATAGCTTCAATCCCTACACTCCTTGCCTTCCTTTCATTCTTATATTTGCTTGATTCTTTGAAGCACAACATACTGTGTAGTCTGTAGAAATCCATTACTGATAGCTTTTCAAAGTCTGCATCAGTAAAATAGTACACCTTTCCATCTTCTCTTAATACTTCAAAGGATAAGTATTCTTGCTTTCTGAACTGCTTGATCTTTTGTTCTCTGATCCCAGTGATTAGAAAATCTGAATACACATCTTTCTTTGGTTTTCCAAGACATCTTGACTTCTCAGCCAACCAGATCTGAGTCTCTTTTGGTTTGCCATGATATAATCTTAGAAAGTTTACTTCACTTGGATTAAAGAAGTTTGGCAGATCAAACTCCAGAAAATACCCATTCACATCTACAGATCTTTCATCTTCTTTTGGTTCTGACTGTTCAGGTTGATCAATACTTGTCATTTGATCATTCTGAGGAGTTGTCTCTTGAATTTCTTCTTCAATTTTGTTCTGAAAAGACCTCATTCACCTCATATTCTGCTGGAAACACAAAATCACTATGCAACATCTTTTTAGGATTTTCTTCTGATAATAACCATTCACCACAGCTTCTGGGCTTACTTCTAAGATCTATCCTTCTTTTCACAGCTTTCACACATCTTTTCTTCAGATTTTCCCTTTCAGTTTTGGAAACTCTCATTTCAATTAGTAACCAACTCAAAGTTGCATTACTATACTTTACCAATTCCTTTAATCTGAACAACTCAAGATTTCCTTGATTACTATATGCATACCCTTTAGGTTCCATTCTTTCATTTATAAAACCCTTCAGAATCACACCACTTCCTGGAATCTTCATTGGACAATTCAAATTGCACTTCTCTTTTCTTCCTTCAATTGCCAACTGGAAGTCATACACATACATATTTCTGACATAGATGCCCAGAAGTCTTCTACATTCAATCTCTATCCAGGCTTCTTCAGTACTGGCAAAGAACTTAACAAGAAAGATCTGATCTTCAAGAGTTAATCTGTGGAAATCAAAACTTGATAAGAAAACCTTTACATCTTTTTCTTTCAATACTTCCAATTTTACATACTTCAGACCATCAAATTCTTCTGTCTGAAACATCAATACTTTCTCAATCCTTTTCTGAATGTGTAGCCTTGAATCAGGAATTCTGAATCTGTTTGAGGCTTCTGCATAGATCATCTGAAGTTTTCCATCCATGAAACCATCAATGTTATTTTCTAAAACAACATAGTCTCCTTATGTGTGGTATAGATGCTCATATGTTTCCTCTAGAAAACTATCACTGTGAAATTGTCTTGCAAGTGGTACATCACTCATATCTAGAACAAAATCACACAAAGGCTCCTCTAAGATTGGCAAGTTAATCTTAGGAATCTCAATTGGCTTTCTGAATTGATATTCTGAAGGCATGAAGTATTCTTTAACTTTTTCATATTCTTCTTTAATATCAGCAATGTCATCCACATAGTTAAAATAGAAATCCTCTTGAAATTTCTGAGAATAACCAACAGTACTATCTTCCTCTCCCATCAGATCAGTAGGTCTTACCATCTTCTGTTGGTCCCGAAGGCCTATACAAGTTTGTAGAAGGGGGGGGGGGGGGGGTTGAATACAAACACACAGATTTTACTTTTCTAAATTGTTTATTGATAAATCATTAACAATTTACAGCTTGTTGCGGAAACAAGATTAAGGATAAACCTAAATCTAAACAAGTTGGAACACTAAGGTTTCTTGCACTAAGAGAGATAAGGAAATTACTAATAATAACCTATCTTGAGATAAGAGATTTGAACTTGTCCAGAGTTAGCAAGTTACTTCAAATGAAGTGAGTTCATCTCTTTATATACTGCATGCATTTAATGCAAGTCAGTATATACTTTACACGTGTCATCAGCTGGTTGGTTGTATGTCATTGACCTTGGTTGACAACCTTAGTAGCCACATGGATGAACAGTGTAGTATCAGAGTGGTTGTACGAATTCAGATATTCGGAGGTTATTTTCTGACATTTCGTACGGAGTCGTGCAAGGGTGGACAAGACAAAAGTACTTTGTACGGAGGACTTCATGATCAGCTTTCGTTGATTCAGCGATCTATCATTTCATATCAGCAAATGATAGAGTTCAGCGATAGCTGAAGTCTTGTACTTGATACTTTACGTTGAGTGGACAAATCTTAGTCTTCGCTGATCCGCATCAGTTCATTAGGAGACTTGTCGCTGGTTCTTGAGCTTGATCTTCGACTTCAGCGTAGAACCTTTGTTGACGTGAAACTTGTCTTCAGGGATCATAAGTAAACAACTAACTTATCAGCGATCATCATAATGACTGAACAGACTCAGAGCATTTATGGTGAACAGTTTCGCTGAATGTTTTTAACTTAAAGAGCGAGAGTTCCTATCAGCGGTACTGGAAGATCTTAGTACTTATCAGCGATAGTGAAACTCTGATACATATTGTTTACTTACAATTTTCACTAAGTATATAAGAGAGGGTCATTATCAAATCACTGAGGGTTTGGATCAACAATCTCCCCCTATTTGATTATGACATAGCAACAGAGAAAATTGCTATTTAATGAAAACATAAGGATAAAAAGAACTCATAAAATATTTGTCCCTTTTACTGTTTTCTGGGATCTTTTCAGTACCGATGGAGTAAAGTACATTCGCTGAAATCTTTCTTTAAAAACTTTGAATCAGGATACAAAGAGAAATGGAAAGATTACAAGTACAAGCGAAATAAATTTCAAGTACAAAAGGATAACTGATAAAATACATGAAAGAGGCGATCCTATCAGCTTACAGAGGTTCTTCCTTAATGAGAAGTTCATCAACGGTCTTTTCAGTGGGGATCATCCAGTCAGGAACCGTTACACCTCGTTTTCTTTTGTTCAGCGCTTCTTAAAAAATCAAGGGTTTTAGGTGTCGTGCCTGAATGTCTTTTCTGAAGTCACACCAGTAGATGAGATCTTTGAGCTGTTCGATTAGAGTGATTGGAAGCTCAGCGATCCGTTGAAAACATTTACGTCCGTCGTAGTCGAGAAAGAATATTCCATAAGGATTACTGATGACTTTACCAGGGACGAAAAGTTCACATGGTGGCAAAGAAATGTCAAGGGCAGATAGATCAGGATCAGGACCAAGTACTTCAGCGCGAGAGAAACCAATTCCAGTTTCATTTCGTATGACAGGACCTGAGTTTGAATCTTGACGTTTCTTCTTTGGAGAGGCCCTTTTTCTTTTCAGCTTAAGATCAGGAAGAGGAGGAATGTTGTTAGGTCTAGAGTTTTGTCAAAAACACAAGTGTTGAGTTCTGAGTAAGAAGACTAAAGAAGACTCATAAGACTCAAAAGTTCTGAGTAGAAGACTCAGAAGTTCTGAGTGAGAAATCTCAAAAAGATTCTAAGTGTTGGATTCTGACTAGAAGGTTCAGAGTTCCGAGTAGGAGACTCAGAACTTCTGACTATGAAGACAAATGTTCTGAAGCGCCTATTCAGAAGTATGTTCAGAAGTTCTGAACAACATGTTTAGAACTTATATCTTAGGATATTTTCTGT
Source organism: Saussurea involucrata (assembly GCA_033807775.1). NCBI lineage: Eukaryota > Viridiplantae > Streptophyta > Magnoliopsida > Asterales > Asteraceae > Saussurea > Saussurea involucrata. The sequence continues at coordinate 42,696,436 of CM066326.1, read as the reverse complement.
TATATTCAGTTACTAATTAGGACACGTGTAATTGTTCTATTAGTCTGTTTCTCGTATGTATTGTAGCTTTAGCTATTCTCTACAGTATATATAGGAGTTAGCAACTGTAGCTAAAAGGAATCTTTTTGGCTAACTTTTCGGATAACTCTTTACGCATAAATTGTTAGATCTATTGAGAGAGAAATTCATTGTAATATCTTGTAATTTACAGATTGTTAATAAATCATATGACCAGTTGCTGTGAATACGATCTTAATTGTTCATATTTGATTGTAAGAGTGTATCCTGGAACTTACAAATGTCCACACAAGAAGATATCAAATCGATCTGTCTTGTTAGCTTCAATCTTCCTAATCATAGAAGTATTTAGAAGTAGTGAAAAATAGGCTAAGTGAAGAAAGCCTCTTACAGAGGCTCTGCCGACATTACCAAGAAATCAAGGTCAAGAAGCTACAGAAGCAGCAGAGGCTTCCTACAGAACCTCTGCTGTACTCAAAGAAGACCCAAGACTCGGAAACAAAGGTGAAGACTGCTCCACAGAGGACCAGACCACAGAACCTCTATAACTCATTACAGAGCCTTTGTGGTCCTCACTGAGACTTGAAGATATTTTTAATATCTTGCTACTGTTACAAGACCCGTTCATCAACTTGCATGGTAGCATGCCCTGTCCAACGTCGACGTGTCAAACTCTGATTGGACTCAGTAGGGCTTAGTACATATTAGATGTCTGCTGCATTAAATGCAATACAGCACGTCTGACTGTTCATGCCATCCTTGCAACTGTTCACGACATCCGTTCTACTATTCATACGTACCTTTTGAATAGTAGCATATGCTTTATGGTCCCCTTTAGAGTAGTATATAAGGAAGACTCATGTTGAGTTCTTCCTTACACACAAAAATACACCACTTCAATCGAACATCAAGAACACAAAAGCTTATTCACCTTAAAAGTCATATCTGTTTTAAAGCTTTTCTTACTCACGGTTTATAAACCTGTTCTTGATATATATATTCAGTAAACTTTGAGATATAATATTTTGTTCGCTGCTTATTTATATTTTGTTCTAAATCTATCAAACTTATCTGTTAGTTCTTTAAAATACGCTTCCGCATCAAACATTAACTTGAACTAATAGATCTGATAATCTTGTTTAAAGCAAAACGGGAACCAACAATTGGTATCAGGCAAATCTTGATTTTCAATATCAAGTGATCCTCGTTTTACAACTTTTATTTGATAGATTATTTTCTTTCTCTTCATCACCATATTTCTAGATATTAGTTGTACCCAGAAAACCTTCCAGATCTTCATACTTAGAAATCCTCCATCAGATTACCCTTTCCTCAAAATGACAAATACAAATAACTTTTTCACTGCTGCCTCACTAACCAAACCTCCTACTCTTCTTAGAGATGAGTATCCTCAATGGAAGATAAGAATGGTTCATTTCTTTGAGGGTACTGAAAAAACTCTCAAACAATATATTTACAATCTTCCTCCAGTTCCTATGATAACTATGCCACGTGTACCAGCTACTGCTGAATCTGCAGAAATCCCTGAACATCAAAAACCTAAGCCAAGAGAAGAATGGTCAAATGAAGATAAGGAAGAAGATGAAGTTGCACAGAAAACAAAGAGAATATTGATCATGGCTATCCCCAACGAACTTTTTCAATCCTTAGATGCATGCGAAACAGCGCACGATCTCTGGAAAGATTTAGAAAGACAGTTGGAAGGGGGTGCTAAAACTCAGAAGAACCGAAGGGCACAATACATAAATGAATATCATGCTTTCAGAGCATCTGCAACATAATCTCTGCAAACAACATACGACCGATTCAACTCTCTCATAAACAAATGCAAAAAGTCTGGTATTCACAGTACCACGGAAGAAAATAACGTCATGTTTCTAAAGAGCCTGAACGATGAGTGGCTTCAGTTGTCTATGTCTTTACAAACAAATCAAGATCTAGACTCTTGGACACTCTCTGATCTCTATGGAACACTTGCTGCACAAGAGCCTCAAATAGCTCAAGCTAAAACACTAACCATTGTGCCATACGCATTGGTTAGTAAATATACAGAGGCTGCAGACAGACCAAGAAATGAGAGATCTATAGAGGAGAAAAAGAAGGAGAAAAAGAAGATGGTAATGGTTGATGGCAAGACAGGTCATTTCGCAAAAGAATGCAGAAGTAGACCAAATCGCCCACAGGAGGACTCAACTTTTTATAAAAAGAAGGCCGAGTATTACGCACAAAAATCTCTAATGGCGAACAAAGGGCATTCTGAGGCAAACAAAGAAGACTTCGAATCAGACTCTACCTCTGATGATGAATTTCCCACAAATGCCCTGTTCTGTGGCATGGCAGAAGTTGACTCCGGCACTAACAATGAGGTATCCATTTCAAACTCTACCTCAAGTACTAATTCTGTAGATGATGATTTATTTAAACTTAACATTGACCTGAAAGATATAATTGAAAGCATTTAGAAAAAGCTGACCTTTAATGAGAGAGAAGTAAGGCTTCTCACTCAAGAAAAAGCCAAAATCTTTGAAGAAAAAGAAAAAGTCGAAAAATATTGGAGCAAAAATATAGATCCTTTAAAAAGGCAAATTTCTGATTTACCCTATGCTTTAAAAATCAAAACAAAAGAACTTTCAGTTTCAAGAAGTGAAACTACAGACATAAGAGCTCTCAAAGAATACTTTCAAAAAGAAAGAGAGGTACTTTGGCAAGATCTTTTAAGAAGAGAAGTTTTAATTAAAAACTATAAAGATGCACAGAATGTGTATGAAAAGGTAAACTCTCAAATAGCAAGACGAGGTATGGGGTACAGTGATATTACCTTAGGAGTTGAAAATAAACGACTAAAACCTCTGTCCTCTCTATTTGTTTTGGGAAAAACTAACAAACCAAACTTTCCAAACTTACTCTCTGTAAGTAAAAGGGTTAAAATCTCTGCAGAACCTCACTTGAGGAAACATACAAAGATGATCAATGTGTGGTTTGAAAACACAGATTCATCATCTTCAACCTCTGTCAATAGAGAAATCAAACCAAAGAAATATCTGAAAACACAAGATCAGATTGGTATCTTTAAGTTTGGTAAACCAGAGACACAAACACAGGTCGCTTTTGACTGTGTGATAAATGTCGAAAAGAAATTGTCAGCGGAAGCTCCTGAGTTTAAACCCATCTTTTCAGAAGAAAAACTTGAAGAATCTATTGAAAAAGAAAATTTGGAAGTTTTGAAATCAAATGTTTTAGAAAATCTCTGTACATCTTCTATAGATCAAAAACTCGCTGAAGAGATCTCATCAGAAACCTCTGCCATCTATGAAAGTTTTTCTACAGAGGAAGAAAGCTCGTATGATACATGCTCAGAAAATCCAGCCTCTGTCGAAAGAAATGACTCAACCCATGCATATGAGGACGATTCATCCTCTGACGACTCAGAGACTGATTTCAAATCAGGGATAATTCACTGTGACACAGAGGATGTCAAATTCTCCTCTGAAGTTCTTAACAGAACAATTTCTCCAAAAGAGAAAATCACAGAGATACCTATCCATCCAGATTTTCTCAAAATGTGTATACAAGTCAAAACCTCTACAGAGCATGAAAATCTGAAAAAGGCCTCTGAAAATCCAAAAAGCTTAAAATTTTCAAAACCCTTAAGGAAAATCAAAGAGAATCCCACTTGGCAACAAAAGGGAAAATGGCCTAAAGCTAACAATTATTTTTCCTCTGTGACAGTGAAGAAAGAATTTCACCACAGAAGAGAGTCATAGAAGGCGGGAACTAAACAAGACTTTTGAAAACAACATTCTAGTATTCATAGATCTTCTTGTAATAGGAAATCTAATGTAAAGAAAGAGTGTAATGTCTTTGTGGCTCAGTTCAAAGAATTCAATGAAAAGTTCAAACAAATCACATCTCATATTCAATACTGTCATTGTTTTGGTCTTATGTTTAAATTGAATAAACACTTCTCAAGTCCAGATTGCTTTCTCACCACTGAAATTCAAAAGTAAGAACCAAAAGAGAAACAATCTGATTCTTCTACAAAAGATAAAATGTATTTCAAGAATGCTAAGGAAAACTTGAAAAATTCTAACAATATTGGACCCATGTGGATATGGGTACCTAAATCTCTGTGATTGTCTTACAGAAGCAACATGTGCCAATTTGGTATCTTGACTCCGGATGCTCAAGGCACATGACTGGCAAGAAAAGATTACTATCCACATACAAAGAAACACACAATGGTGGATCTGTAACTTTTGGAGACAACATGAAGGGACACATCAAAGGCTATGGAGTCATACAGAAAGAAAATGTCTCTGTATACAAAGTTGCATATGTGAATGGCCTCAAACACAACCTACTAAGCGTAAGTCAACTCTGTGATACAGGATTCGATGTGTTATTCAAAAGAACTTTCTGCTCTCTACAGAGTGAAAACACAGGAATGGAACTTCTGCGCGCTGAAAGAAGAGGTGATCTATACCTAATGAATTTTACTTCAAAATCCAAGGACAAAGTTTTCCTAGTAGCCTGCAAAAGTGAAGAACCTTGGTTATGGCACAACATGTTCTATCACTTAAACTTTCACACCTTGGATAAACTAGTAAAACTCAATCTAGTTAAAGGTTTGCCAAATGTTAAATTCAATAAGGATCATTTGTGTTCGGCCTGTGAAATGGGAAAACACAGAAGGGCTTCCCACAAAGGCAAAACAGACGTGTCTTGCACTAGGCCTCTGTACATGCTTCATGTCGACCTCTGCGGTCCCATTGCCATACAGAGCCTAGGTGGCAAGAAATACATACTTGTCCTAATTGATGAGTATTCACGTTTCACATGGGTTGAATTTGTTAGAAAGAAATCAGATGTTCCAAATGTATTGATAAATCTAATGAAAAGAATCCAAGTTCTTTATGACTGCAGAATACAGAAGTTAAGAAGTGACAACGACACAGAATTTAAAAACTGTGTCATTGAAGCATATCTTTCTACAGAAGGAATATCACAGAACTTCTCTGCCGCTCGCACTCCACAACAGAACGGTGTTGTCGAAAGAAAGAATCGAACACTTGTAGAAGCCGCAAGAACTATGTTGTCAGCATGCGGATTATCAATGAACTTTTGGGCAGAAGCAATTTCTACTGCGTGTTATACTCAGAATCGTTCAACCGTTGTGAAAAGACACCTCAAGACGCCTTACGAATTGCTTAACAAAAGGCGGCGAAACATCAAATTTTTCCATGTATTTGGATGCAAATGCTTTGTCTTAAACGACAGAGATTCAAGAGGAAAGTTTGATGTAAAAGCTGATGAAGGCAAATTCATTGGATACTCTGCCACTTCCAAAGCCTACAGAACATTCCTTACAAAGTCTCACAAGATTGTAGAAAGCATCAATGTTTCTTTTGATGATTCATTCCAGATGACTTCTGAGCAAATCAGTTCAGAACTCGGAATAAAAGGGAAATCCTCTGACATCTCAAGAACAAAAGAAGATTTGGATCTTCTATTTTTGGAGATGTTCCACGATGACATTGATCCTTCTGTTGGAACCATTAGAGTTTCTGAAGAACCATCCTCTGTCGGACAAAATCCTACAGGTATGACTCTAACTGGTCCAAATAATGCTTCATCTTCTTCTATAAATACTACAGATGCAATTGCCGAAGCAGAAGAAAGTGCAGAAGATGAAACATCAAGAAAACCGACCACAGAAGCTGCACAAACCACAGAAGAACCAATTACAGAGGAAGTTGAGGACCAAGACTATACGTCCTCAGAGGAACAAACTCCACCACCACTCATACCAATCATTCAGCAAACGGTAGGATCAACTACCAAGGCACGAAAAACGACAGAGGCTACACGAGAAGAAGAAACATCAGAAGCCTCTGAAGGAAGTTTTGATGACATTGATGATCATCTTCCACGCACAACTCAGTGGACAAAAAGCCATCCTCCAAGCCAAATAATTGGAGAACCTTCTGACTCAGTCAAAACAAGGTCTGCCACTGCTAATTTTTGTTTCTTTACAAATTTTATTAGTGTGATAGAACCAAAGAAGATTTCTGAAGCCCTAGATGACCCAAACTGGGTAGACGCCATGCAAGAAGAACTTCTGCAATTTGAGCGTAACAGAGTCTGGACTTTAGTACCTCTGCCAAGAGGGAAACAGGCCATTGGGACTAAATGGGTCTACAGAAACAAGAAGGATGAAGATGGAGTGGTCATCAGAAACAAAGCAAGATTAGTAGCAAAAGGATATAGACAAGAAGAAGGCATAGACTACGATGAGACTTTTGCCCCTGTTGCACGGCTCGAAGCAATAAGAATATTCTTAGCCTTCGCAGCCCATAGAGGTTTTAAAGTCTATCAGATGGACGTAAAATCAGCTTTTCTAAACGGTGAAATCCAAGAAGAGGTTTACGTAAATCAGCCACCAGGTTTTGAAAGCTCAAAGTTCCCAAGGCATGTATACTACCTTGAAAAGGCTCTATACGGACTAAAACAGGCTCCAAGAGCGTGGTACGAACGACTTTCCACCTTTCTTCTAGAAAATGGCTACAACAGAGGTACAACAGATACTACATTATTTTATAAACGCAAAAATAGTGAGATAATGCTTGTACAAATATACGTAGATGATATAATTTTTGGGTCTATAAATTCAGAAGAGTGCAAAATTTTTGAAAAACTCATGCAGAGTGAATTTGAAATGAGTATGATGGGAGAATTAACATTCTTCCTCGGACTTCAAGTCAAACAATCTTCAGAGGGAATTTTTATAAATCAAGCCAAATATGTCTCTGACATTCTTTTAAAATATAATCTCTCTGATACCTCTGCAATGCAGACTCCAATGGCCACTGGAAATAAGTTATACTTAGATCCAAATGGTATTTCTGTAGAATGTACACTCTACAGAGGCATGATTGGATCTCTGTTATACTTAACAGCAAGCAGACCCAACATTATGCATGCCACATGTCTTTGTGCACGTTATCAAGCTAATCCAAAGAAATCACATTATGATGCTGTAAAGAGAATCTTTAGATACCTGAAGGGGACCAACAATCTTGGTCTCTAGTATCCACAGAACTCTGGTTTTAGTCTTAAAGCTTATACAGATTCAGACTATGGAGGATGCATGCTCGACAGAAAGAGTACCTCTGGGAGTTGTCAATTCCTAGGTGGTAAACTAGTCAGTTGGACCTCCAAGAAGCAGAATTGTGTCTCCACATCCACTGCAGAAGCTGAATACGTTGCTGCTGCTAGCTGTTGTTCTCAGGTTCTATGGATGAAGACTCAGCTAAAAGACTACGGCCACATCCTATTCAAAATACCCATATTCAAAAATTGGATGATCAGAAAGTTAATAGAATTCAAGTTATAAGATTTTTTCTCTCATAGAGCTTCTGCTGGCTCTCACAGAGCTTCTGCAAGTTCCATCAGAGCAACAAAACCTCTGTGAGTAAAATTTCTTGACAAAATCCTATTGATCCTCTCCAATGTCTTTACAAACGTTTTCGTTCAAAGAAGAACCTACAGAGTCATGATAACAATGAGATATATGAGAAGAGGTTAAAAATCAAGATTTTCAAAATCACAGAGCTTCTGTAAAACACAAAAGTTCTGCCATTTTGTTCTCTGGGCATTTCTGTAGTAATAACGGTTACTTTTACTGAGAGTGAAACTCATGTGGCTAAAAACAACCTCACGCGCCTAGCATTAATGGGTCGCGCACGATGTCCTGTCATATTCTGACAAGGCCTACGTGTCCCATTTTCATTGGGCGTACATGGAACGTTTTTATTTGGAAAGTTGAACCCGCCGCTCAAACTCGAGTACGGATTCCAAATGTTAATCCTTTGCCATATATTTTACTCTTTCGATTTCTACCGTTTTACCCTCCTATAAAAACCAAGCTTACCCTCTCATAAAACCTTTTACAAACTCTTATCTTCTTCTGCGGCGAAACCCTGCAAAAGCTTGCAAAAACCTTGTTTTTAAAATCAAATGGCTTCATCTTCTAAAGCTATCTCCCAATAACTCTCTCCGGCGAACTCACCGGAACACTCACCTGCCCATTCTGAACATTCAGAAAACCCCAACCTTGCAAGAACTATTGAACAACAAGATTCCGGGGACTCAGCAGAATTTGCTCCGACGACACACTTGCAAAACTTCATAGCAAAAGATCACTTCGAAACCATACTTCCTATCAAATCAAACAACTGCTATTTGGTCCCCTCACCCACTGCTTTCGGCGAAGCCCATGCTATTCTCCTGAACATAATGGAAAATCACATCCTCTTCCCTCTACTCTCAAGAACCCCAAACAAAATTCCAGTCCGTTATCTGAACCAATTTTGGCAAAGCTGCCGATTTGATAAAGATGATTCTCTTATCAAAGGGTACATTTCAAGACCTGATAAATCTGAGCATCTTGAAATAAAGTTCAACAGAACAATGTTCTCACTTGAATTCAACCTACCAACGAGCGGTCTTTTGGGATTGAAGAGTTATGCAGAGCAACCAACAGACGAAGAGCTCTGTGGCTTCGTGGAAATGCTTGGGTACAACACCCAACTACGGAAGAGAAATGACTTCGGCAGAGGAAGATTACCACCTCCGTGGAACACTTTGTTCTCTATTCTTAACAGGTGCCTGACAGGGAAAATAGGGAGTATTGACCAGAGCTCACATCAAATCTTGAGCATCATGATTGGGGTTTACTATGATCTTCCACTAGATTATGCGACCATAATGATGCAAGAGATCATAAACACCATCGACAGAAAGAACAACACGATCCCAACTTTCTACCACCTCTGCAATTCCAACGAATATTGGGAGTACTGTTCGAACCTCTACTGCTAATCCAAAACTGGCCAATGGAAGGACCAACTCCCAAACAGTTCCCGATGAACAAGAATACCCCCACTGATCATACTGATGGCTACTCGCACTACAGACCTCTGTCAAAGAAGCTTTTGCGCTACGCATCGAATAAATCCCTTAAGAAAGAGTATATACGCGATCATAGAACTCCTAAACCGAGTCCTATGACACCCCCGCGTTTCGGTGTCCCCCTAGGAACAATGATAGCAAAACCTCTTTCTACTCAAGAAGAAAAGGATCAGAAGTTAGCAAAGCACATGGCTATTCAACTCAGCTTTATAGCCAAACGTGCAGAACTTATGGGAAAGAAGTCTTCATCAAAAACCTCTGCATCTACTCCAAAAGTAAAAAGAGAAAAACTGCAGAAGGCACCTCAACAAGCGCTGCAGAAGATCAACCTTCACCTTCTCATGCCACAGAAATTGGCTCCTCTGCTCCTCCCTCTTCCCCAAAAATGAAGAAGAAAAGAAGATCGAAATCAACAGAGGAAGGGGCACCAAAACCTAAGAGAAGGAAAACCAAAAAGAAGCATGGTAAATCACTTGAAAAGTTGGTTACCATTGTAGAAGAGGAAACTGCAGAAGAAGAAAATGCAGAAGAAAGAACTGAAGAAGAAGTTGCAGAAGAAGGAATGGCTACAGAAGAGTATCAATCACCCTATCAATCTCCAGATAGATTTGCTCACCAAGGAGACCTGAACGACTTCTTACAGAACCCTGACATTGCCAACACCCTAAATACAGCAGGGTGGACGGCACAACCTCTCGACCACCACTCTCCAGAAGAACAAGACTTCTTCATTTCTGGCATTGACACACATCTGCAAGAAGATGACACAACACCCAAAGATCAACCAGCCAACACCCCTGTTATTTTACAAAACCCGTTCATTCAAGGATTGGACGTCCACAGAAGAAGTCCAAACCCAGCTTCAGAAGAAATAGAACAAACAGAAGCTGAGTGGAATAGAGGTGAAATTACAGAGGCTTCTGAGAAAATGATGGAAGAAGAAAAAGAAAAAGGGGGCGAAGTTGTACAAAAAGAGGGATTTGCAACAACAGAGACAGGAATAGAGATCTTAGAAACAGATTCAGATGAAGAAGAAGCTGTCTGGATACGTAAAGGTCTCTATCATCCACACGTCATGAGATTATACGGATCTCATCAAATGTATGACTTCTTACGACCAGAGCAAGGAACTTCAACAGAACCTAGGGAAGAAGCACCAAGCCGAAGGATAGCTACAAAGGATGAAATGATAGACAATGATGTAGTGCTTGGATGCTTCACAGAGGAAGAAGCAAGAAAAGATGCCTGGATAAATAGAGGTACACAACCAAAACCAACTCCCAGTGCAACCCACATTTCTAACTTCGCAGGTCTAGCTGCAGAAGGAGATATTGAAAAAGAGCAGCACAGCTCGATCCTAACCCAACCCATCCAGCCAGAGGTTACTCTTTCAACCTCTGTGCCCACAGAAACCGGGGAATCCATTCCTAGGGAGTCTCCTCAAAGAGACTCACCTATTGTTCGTGATCAATCGCCCCAGATCACCCTAGAACACCCTACAGAGGAATTCGTTTCCTCTGCCACGCACACATTAGGACCAAAACTTCTTTCAGAGAGAAGTAGTGAGCACAGAGACGAAGAGACTCTAGACAAGTCTCCTAGTCAACAGAAGGACATTCCAATACCCACATCTGGAGTGGATTTAGACACTATTCTTCACAGAACTTCTGTAGAGATCGAAACTCAGGTTTCTTCTCGAGGATCAGAAGGAAATCCTTCCACCCCCATCGTACAAACAAGGGTGAACGAAGGTGTCCCAGGAACAGGGACTCACTCTGGAGACGAATGTGTTCCTCCAGAGGTTACACAAGGAACACAAGTATCAAGGGATGAGTTCCAAACCCTTGTCACCTCTGTGAACCAAACAATGAAAGAGTTGCAAAGCTCTTTCAAATCCTTTACAGAGACAACATCTACGGCTATCCTAAATCTGAACACCAAAATGGACAATCTGTCCACAGAGGTAAAAATCGCCATCTCGCAGATGAAGTCTTCTACCGAAACTACTGCGAAAGCTACAACTACTTCTGCAGCTCAAGAATTTGGAACAGCTGCAACTTCTGCGTTCAAGGACTCTGTCAAACACTTTCTTGAACAAATGAATACGCAATCCAATAGAGCAGAGGGCATTACTCCTGCAGATCTACAGAATGCCCTAAAACAAGTACAAGCAGAGGCAATACGCAACACGACAATGATGCAGCCAAAAGACTATATGACCAGAGCACAACTTACAGAGCTCGGACAGAACGTCATTAACCAGGTCACAGAAGTCATTGTCTCCTTCACAACTGCAAATGCCAACTATGTCAAGGATTTCAGAAAGAGTGTCGGCAGAATGCGTTTCAAAACAGAAGCAGAGCTTGCGACATTGATTGGCCTCTGCGATGATGTCTGTGAAAAGTTGATGGCAGCAGGAGCTGAATTACCGAAGAAGCCCAACACTTCTTGCAGAGCAGAGGGTACTTCTGATAAAAGTCAGGATGATTCTGATGATGACCAACCTGGTCCATCAGATAATCCTGAGGGGGAGAATCTAAGAGAGAAAGCTACGAGCAGAGGAATACAAAGTCCACCAATCGCAGCAGAACCAATCAGCCAAGCCCCTCCAGAACAAACCCAACAACAACAAACCCAAAAGACCACAGAGAAAACACCCATCTCTGTGGAATCATCTCCTGACGAAACCAAAATTCCAGAAGCAGATCAGCAAACCACAGAGGCAACAACCGCCCCTGAGGTAATCATTTTGGAAGAAACAGATGAAGAAACCACAGAGAAAACACCCACCTCTGTGGAAACACCCCAAACCATACCGAGAAGAAAGTCGATTGCCACCAAACCAAAAAGAGCAACGACCTCTGCTTCTGACGTTCTGAAAAGGATGCACACAACAATGAGTGATCGTATGGCGCAGAGAGAAGAAGAAAGGCACAGGTTCACTTCATCAACAGAAACTGAGCTCACAGAAGAAGTCAACAAACAACCTCCAACAGAGGTTACAGAGCAACTCAATCCAACAGAACCATCGCCACAAAAGTCCTCTAAATCACAAATGTCAAAACCCACAGAGGCAACCCCCATCAAGCCAACAGAAGTGCCAACCTCCAAACTTACAAAAGCAACAGTTTCTGCCCTGCCAAAAGCCAAAGATAAGGGCAAAGGAATACTGACAGAAGAGCAAAAGAAGAAAACATTGCCAAAGCCAACAGAGAAACTAATGAAGAGTGCGTTTGATGCCTTTCAAACCCCAAAGCCTGAAGAAGTTGACTGGGCACATGGATTGAAGCCTCTGTCAGACATTCCTCTATCTGGTAGAGCCGCAGAAGTTGTTCAACAGATGGAGAGTCTCAGAAGACGAGTACCACAACCTGGTCCAACAAATGAAGAGATGGAAGAAGTGGTCTACAAATACCTCTATAAACAATCCTTTCAGACCAATTATCCAACAGATCATGTGACAGATCCAAGGATCAGAGAAGAATTTGAGAACATCTTCACAAGGACAAAGCCAAGAACCAAAGCATATGTCTTCTCAATCCACAAGATCAAAAAGGTAATCTTCTTCAAATTCTCCTTCACAAGAACCTATCCAAAGGTCAGGTACAATCTCTACAAAGTCAGAAGAGAAGACAATTCAGAAACTACCTTCGCTGATGTTGATTTAAGAAATATCAATCCTTATGATCTACCTGACCTTCTGCAATGGACAAAGGACAACTACAACACAGAGGCAAACACCAGAGCCTATCAAGTGTTGAGAAAAGCGATGAGGGAAAAGCTTCTGCTCTACAGCATGATAGATTTCCAGCTGGGAAAAGATCTTGGTCTCAAGCATCTGGATTTACGACCACCACAGGATCGCTGCCCACCGGACGCCGTACCTAACTCAATCATCACTGAACCAAGGTTTGGGTTAGTATTTCAAAACCCTCAAGGCAAAACTAAACTATTTGTATGCATGGACTGTCAGAAGTACGCAACAAGTACTCTAAACAAGTTCAGAGCAAGCCTTGTGAAATACAGAGGTACAAAGAAAATGGATAAAGATGCTGCAGATACTATCCTCAGAGAGATTGACGCAACAATCCACCTAAGAGAACTCTGTATCAGCTTCTACAAAGAGATCAGAAGAGTCGGAAGAGACAACAGAAGCTACAACGATTTCAAAGATGCCAAAATCTGATTCTCAGACCTCCAATCTCTGCAAACAAAGTTAAAGTTTATCTTTCATTGTACTCAAATGTAAAATGCCTCTGGCATATTTCTAAATGAAAGAAATTTCGAGGTATTGTTTAACCTCTGTCTTATCTAACTTAGCCTAACTTAACTCAAATTCAAATTTTTTATTTTTCACTACTTAGGGGGAGATTGTTAGCTTCAATCTTCCTAATCATAGAAGTATTTAGAAGTAGTGAAAAATAGGCTAAGTGAAGAAAGCCTCTTACAGAGGCTCTGCCGACATTACCGAGAAATCAAGGTCAAGAAGCTACAGAAGCAGCAGAGGCTTCCTACAGAACCTCTACTGTACTCAAAGAAGACCCAAGACTCAGAAACAAAGGTGAAGACTGCTCCACAGAGGACCAGACCACATAACCTCTGTAACTCATTACAGAGCCTCTGTGGTCCACACTGAGACTTGAAGATATTTATAATATCTTGCTACTGTTACAAGACCCGTTCATCAACTTGCATGGTAGCATGCCTTGTCCAACGTCGACGTGTCAAACTCTGATTGGACTCAGTAGGGCTTAGTACATATTAGACGTCTGCTGCATTAAATGCAATACAACACGTCTGACTGTTCATGCCATCCTTGCAACTGTTCACGACATCCGTTCTACTATTCATACGTACCTTTTGAATAGTAGCATATGCTTTATGGTCCCCTTTAGAGTAGTATATAAGGAAGACTCATGTTGAGTTCTTCCTTACACACAAAAATACACCACTTCAATCGAACATCAAGAACACAAAATCTTATTCACCTTAAAAGTCATATCTGTTTTAAAGCTTTTCTTACTCACGGTTTATAAACCTGTTCTTGATATATATATTCAGTAAACTTTGAGATATAATATTCTGTTCACTGCTTATTTATATTTTGTTCTAAATCTATCAAACTTATCTGTTAGTTCTTTAAAATACGCTTCCGCATCAAACATTAACTTAACTAATAGATCTGATAATCTTGTTTAAAGCAAAACGGGAACCAACATGTCTGTTTATCAGCTTTTCGAAATGATCCTTGTACTTAGATTGTTATTTTTGGATAGCTAACCTCATCTCCAGCCATTCAGAAAGACCATACCTTTTTACAGTGTCAGCGAGAAAGGTTTCAAATTGGCCATCTTCTCTGAAAAGTTTGATGTCAACAATAGGTACTCCGATAGAGGTTCTTCCAGAGATAAATACCTTGTTGATCTTTGCTGGACGATATCTGAAGTGAATTTTCTCTTTACACCAGATCAGGGTGGTCTGAGAGACTTCAGTTATCTTTTCCACGATCTTCTGGGCTTCTTCCCAAAGTCTACGTTGAACTTGAATGGGAACACGTTTCAGCTTGGGGTCTTTGACAGATTCTTAAGTAAGCTTGATGGCGTATTCTCTGTCTTTTTCATCAGCTTCCTTTCTTTCAGCGATGAGGCGTTCAGCTCTGAGGTGTTCCTTGTATTCAGCTTTTGAAATTCTGAACTTTAGAGGAACTGAAGGCAGTTGATCACGCCTTAGAATGATTCGCTGATCCTCGAATCGCTTTATTATTTCCTCTCTTTTCTTCTGTTCTTCTTCTCTTAGCTTTTGAGGAGCTAAGGAAGGTCTGTGTCTATGTGAGAGAGTCTGTTCTTCAGGTTCATCAGTCTCAGAGATCAAATCCAAGTCTGGGATTATTTCTTCAGCGGCAGTTGGTATTATTGGTGAAGTCGCAGTTGTGGAGCCTTCAGCGATATCCTTAAACAAATGAGAGGACTAGTTGAAACACAGCGATCTTACGAGTAAGAACTTGGGTAGAATCAGATAGAGAGAATTGGTTCAAGTGTATAGGCTTGGGTAAAGGAATTGATAGTGTATGATAGAGGAGGGATAGAGTAAGAGATGTTTAGTGTACCTGACAAACCGGCTTTTCAAGCAAGATCATCAGATTGTCATCTTCAGCGACGCTTTTGCCTTTGCCTTTCTCAGCTCCAGAGGCTGAGGGCTTTGTCTTTGTCCGCTCCCCTGAAGGTTCATTTATCGAGATTCCCTTAAGAGCTTTGATCTTTGGAGCAGGTTTGACGATAAAGAAGTCATCGTCATCTTCGTCATCATCATCATCATTCTTTGGAGAAGAAGATGGTTCATCATCAGGGATGTCGACGGCTTCATCATCTTCTGCTTCGGATTCTTCAGCGTCTTCTTCGAGTTGCTCCCCCTCATATACAGAGGCGAGCTTCTCGGTTCCCTTAGGGTTTTCATCTCCCTGAGGTCCAGCGGCTGCTTTAGCTTCAATAGTCCGCTCCAAAGATAGATTCATCATGGGAAAGGTCTTCAGTGCTTTTGGAAGGGTTTTCAGCGCTCTTCTCCCCCTCTTTTTCATGATGACTGGGGGAGGAATGGGTAGATTCAGCAGCGTTGGTAGGTTCTCTGTCTTCTTGGCCAGAGAGACCTACACAAGCTTCAATCTTTGCTAATCTGTCTTCAAGGCCAGAAATAGCAGGATTGATCTTCCCGAGCTCAATGCGATCTGTCGCTGTAAAATGTTCAAGTTCAGGGACAGGGGCATGAGCAGGAGTATTTGCCTTGTGCAGTAGCTGTTCGATCATAGTCTTCATCGAACCAACGTCAGTCTTTACAGAGCTTAAGTCAGTCGTCAGAGTGTTGACATTTGTCTTCACAGCAGACATATCTCCCTCTAGTGTTCCAACCGATGTCTTCAGCGTTGTAAATTCGCTGGACATGGACGAAACTGAGCTTTTGAGAGAGGTGTAGTCTGTGTAGATATCAGCGAGCACCTTGGCGAAGTCGTTGAGAGTCTTATCAAGTTGCTTCATGTCATCTGTGGAAGCCTTTTTCTCCACCACCGTTGTCAGCTTGTTCGGATTCTCTCCAGCGTTTGTTACAGCTGAAGAGTTATTGGAGAGAGTAGTGGTGAGACCTGTCAGCTTTGTCTCCACGGACTTCAGATAGGTGTTGATATCTCCCAAATTAGGACCTGTAACAGATAAGAACTTGTGAACAAAGGAAAGCTCAGAAGTTTGGGGTTTAGTCACAGTGTTTATGGGTTGTTGATTACCTGCAGGAGGATTGGTGAATTCATCAAAGTCACGGGTGCCTGAGTAAAGTTCCATGTCATCTTCGAACGTGCCCGTGGATTGTCCTGCAGGTCCTCTCTTCATCATTTCTGGATTATCAGCTTTAGCTTCCGTAGAAATGATGGCATCTCCAGTGATAACTGGAGGAGAGACCAAATGAGTGGAGGGAGAAGCAAAGGATAAGATTGGAGGTTGGGTTCTAAGTTCAGCGTTGGAATCGCTGAGAATCACTTCATCAGTCTTTTGAGAGACTGAGGGAGGTTGGGAAGTTTCCAAGTCTGTAATCTCAACGTTTGGAGACGCTGAGATTGGGATTGAAGGGATGGCTTGTTCAGGTGTGGCAGAGCGTACCACTGAACGTTCCTTCAGCTCTGCAGAAAGAGCTGAGGAGTCTTCAGCATGAGATTGCTGGGGTTGCTCCTTTGTTTTCTTGATCCTTTTAGAATCAAGTGGGGTGTGAGAGTGTTTCCTTTTAAGAGGAATGGAAGTAGCAGCAGGGGTATCAGCGGTGGGTTTGTCCGCTGAAGGAGCTGCAGAAGTAGAAGAAGTATGAGGGTTAAGAAGAGTTAAGAGTGTGGAAAGACGTACCTCATTTACGGTTGGTTTAAAGTCGAGTATCTTTGGACCGACCTGAGAAAGTTTCAGGTCACCATCAGTTGGGTAGGTTTCCTTCAGGCCACATTGGAAGATGGCGCTGATGAAACGTGGGTAAGGAACCCATGGAGGTCTGTCAGCGACGGTGTCCACTCGTAGAACCAGGTCATCATAGATGATCGATGCCCAGTCTATGTTGAGACCTTTCAGCAGTGCATAACCCATTGCTTGCTGAGGTTTAGCGGCTTGGTCGGAGGAGCCACTCTTTGCAGTCATGCAGCTTATCAGATGAGCGAAGATGAAATTCATCTCGCTGGGCATTTTCGATTTCTTGATGATCGTCAGCTTCTTCTCGGGCTTCATGTCTCTGCCTATTTCCCATACATAGCCCATTGCATCGAAGAATGCAATGATGGCTTCCCTGTCTGAGTTTTTCTTGGTGTCAGGGAGGGGAACAAAAGGTTTTTCCTTGGTAGCGATGGGAAGGCTGAGAGCTTTGCGAATAATGGCTGGGGTGATCTTTATGGTGCCATATTCGATATCGCAGAGGATGCAATCTATTATTTTGGAGGGATCTTTGGCTGAAGGTAATTGAGTGTGTCTCGCTGAGTACCAGAATTGTGAGAGCAAAAGATGATGTGCAGGAGGTGTTATGGTCAAGGCTGTGGAGATGCAGCAATTCTTCAGAAATTTCACAGCATCATCTAGATGTGTGACTTGCTTTCGAGGAGGAAACTCGAGAAGCGCAGAGAGGTTGTTCACCTTAGTCCAATCCAGTTTATCAAGTTCAAACTTGACTTGTGGAGCCTTGAGGAATTCCACTTCCTCAGAGTCAGTGGAGATGTTCTCAGCGGTAGCAGGAATGTCAGACGAGGCCATTTCTCTGTATTTAACAGTTCAACCAAAGATGTTAACAAATAAGAATGATCTTAATGTGGAAAGAATTTCCAATAAGATGTTTCAAATTTTATCCATTTCATTCAGACACAAATGTCTTAATGAAAATTAGGGTTTTTCTTGATTTTTGAAACGAAATGTAAAACCCATTTTCTTGTTTTCCAGTTTTCTATGAAGAAATAGATTCTGGAAACGAATGAAGAACAAGTTAAAGATTTTGCATTTAAACTTGAAGAACAACCATGAAATGGTTGTGTTCATAAAACCACGAAAGAAAATGATTTCATTTTACGAAGTTCTTTTGTTTGATCTTGTTAAAACAATGAGAAGATCGGAAACAAGTTATACGCATTCGGTAATAAATAAGAACATATTAACCTTGATGTTTGATGAAGAAGATGGTGAACAGTTCTTGAAGTTTGAAAGCACAAATGCAACAGTGAATTCTTTCTTGCGGAGGAATATTGATCGCGTAAAAGAAAAATATAAACAAAGAGTTTGTTTATATAGAGATTTTAGAAAGAGAAAATCTTGAGCGGGAAAAGATTTTCATCATGACACGGACACGTGTTTGCATTAGATTGGAAGTATGAACGAGACGTGCAAACGTGTGTCAGGAAGAGAAAACGTGCCGGGGTTTATCCGTTGCCATGACGTAACAACTGTCCTTTCATATTCTTGGTTGTCTCTGAGGTTTTGAAAAACTCATAGATACTTTTGAAAACATGAAGTACTGAATGAAAATATTCAGTGAAGGTTTTAAGAAATTTCAAAATATCGCTGTTAAGGAAGAGATATTCAGCGATGCATTTTGTTTTGAAATCTTGCATTTTCATGCGATTGTCAGAGAGAGAACATACCTTGATATCAGTGAATCAAGTTTATTCAGATAGAAGATGATAGAATGGGTTATACAAGTTGATTTTATCCTTTCGCTGATTAATGTGAACCGCTGAAGATTTTATCCTTCAAAGTTCAGCATTCCAAGCTCGCTGATGAGAAAGTTGAATCTTGTCTCATCAAGAGGTTTGGTAAATAAGTCACCTAACTGATAATCAGTTGGGATAAAATGAAGTTCTGTATCACCATTCATCACATGATCTCTGATAAAATGATATATGATTTCTATATGCTTGGTCTTTGAATGTAGTACTGGATTGTTTGCTATAGCGATGGCACTTGTGCTGTCGCAATAGATTGGAATTTTAGAGAGCTGAAGATCATATTCTAGTAGCTGATTTCTCATCCACAAGACTTAAGAACAACAGCTTCCAGCGGCTACATATTCAGCTTCAGCTGTGGAGGTGGACACTGAATTTTGCTTCTTACTTGTCCAACTTACCAGCTTTCCACCCAGGAGCTGACATCCTCCTGTGGTGCTTTTCCTATCCATTTTGCAACCTGCAAAATCACTATCTGAATAGGCGGTTAGATCAAATCCTGAATCTTTGGGATACCAAAGACCTAGATTCGCTGTACCCTTAAGATATCGAAAGATTCGCTTTACAGCTTTCATATGAGATATCTTAGGTTCAGCTTGATATCGTGCACACAAGCATGTTGCAAACATAATATCGGGTCGGCTAGCAGTAAGATACAATAGTGAGCCGATCATCCCACGGTACAGCGTGACATTGACAGGAACACCCTTAGTGTCC
This sequence comes from Saussurea involucrata, assembly GCA_033807775.1. Classification (NCBI taxonomy): domain Eukaryota; kingdom Viridiplantae; phylum Streptophyta; class Magnoliopsida; order Asterales; family Asteraceae; genus Saussurea; species Saussurea involucrata. The sequence continues at coordinate 42,676,989 of CM066326.1, read as the reverse complement.
TTATCAAGTGTCAGCGGTGGTGCCATATGGGTTTTCATAGCTGAACTTTCAGTTAAGTCGAATTTCTTCAGCATATCTTTAACATATTTTCCCTGACTAATGAAAGTTCCTTTTTCAGTTTGCTTAATCTGAAGACCAAGGAAATATGTTAGTTCACCCATCATGCTCATTTTATACTCATCTTTCATTCTATCAGCGAAACGAGTACAAAGCTCAGGGTTAGTAGAACCAAATATAATGTCATCAACATATATTTGAACTAGAATGATATGACCTTTCACTTTTCTAAAAAATAGCGTTTTGTCAATCTTACCTCGCTCAAATTTTTCAATATGGAGATAAGTGGAAAGAGTGTCATACCATGCACGGGGAGATTGCTTCAAGCCATAAAGTGCCTTATCCAGTTTATAAACATAATCTGGACGCTTAGGATCTGAGAATCCTGGAGGTTGTTCCACATACACTTCTTCATTCAGCTTTCCATTTAGAAACGCTGACTTGACATCCATCTGATGTACTTTGAAGTTCTTGTGTACAGCATACGCTAAGAATAGACGAATAGATTCAAGTCTTGCTACTGGAGCAAATGTTTCGTCGTAATCTATGCCTTCCTCTTGTCTGTATCCCTGAGCAACAAGTCGAGCTTTGTTGCGGGTTACAGTACCATGTTCGTCCAACTTGTTTCGATAGACCCATTTAGTGCCTATCACAGTTTTGTCAGTTGGTCTTCGAACAAGTTTCCAAACTTTGTTTCTTTCAAATTCAGTCAGCTCTTCTTGCATGGCGCTGACCCAGTTTGGATCTTTGAGGGCATCATCTACTTTCTTTGGTTCAGTTAGTGAAATAAAATTTACAAATAAACAAATATTACCTGCACTTCGTCGAGTCTGAATCCCAGCGTTTGGATCACCAAGAATTTGATCAATTGGGTGATTTATAGTCCATCGCTGAGCCGGAGCGTGAGACACTGACTCAACTTGAACTTGAGGAGCTGAAGATGAAGCTTCAGCGACGTCGGGAGTATCAGCCAAGAGAGGAATTGATGCAGTTGTCATTATATTCACTGATTGCTGAGAAGTAGATGGAATGTCTGAAACATTTGGATCAACTGCAGGTATAGTGTTTATAGGAACAGCTGAGACCCATGATGTTTCAGCTTCACTATTCTGCATGTTTGGAATGATAGTGGGACTATCATCTTCTACTGGATGAGCATGAGGAGTGGGAAAATCTTCTGAATCACCAAGATGAGAAAACATCCATTGATTCAGTTCTTCTGTATCAGTGTTCGGTTTAGAGTTCGCTGAACGGGATTCGTCAAACGTGACGTGAATAGTTTCTTCTACAGTTTGTCTTCTTCGATTGAAGACTCTGAAGGCTTTGGAGATTGAAGAATATCCATGAAAGATTCCATCATCAGCCTTAGGTTCAAACTTTCCAAGGGCATAGGCTGTTTTACTGAATCTTTTGACTATCAGCGACCTGTTTTGCGTAAAACAAGCAGTGTTGACAGCTTCTGCCCAAAATTGAGTAGGCAGGTGAGAATCGCTGAGCATTGAACGTGCAGCTTCAATAATTGTTCTATTTCTTCTTTCAGTGACTCCATTTTGTTGCGGTGTTCTCACTGACGAAAAGTTGTGAGAAATACCCTTACTCTCAAGGAAGGAATCAAGAGAACTGTTTTTGAATTCAGTTCCATGATCACTCCTTATTGAGCGAACGGTTAGATTGTTCAGGGTTTCCATCTTCCGAACAAAGGTGATGAGTTCTTCAGGGGTGTCACTCTTAGAACGGAGAAACATTACCCAAGTGAAGCGAGAGAATTCATCAACTATAACCAGCGTATATTTCTTTCCATCGATGGATTGTTTGTTAACAGGGCCAAACAAATCCATATGGAGTAGTTGTAGAGGAGATGATACTGAAGAAACTTGCTTTGACTTAAAGCTTGCTTTGGTCTGCTTCCCTTTTTCACACGCTGGACATAACGACTCTTTGACGTATGAATGCTGAGGTAGACCAGTGACTAACTCTTTTGAAGAAAGAGTGTTCAGTGTCTTGAAATTTAGATGAGATAGCCTCTTATGCCATAGCCAGTTGACATCAGATGAGGCCTTTGAGAAGAAACAGGAGTTCTCAGTGGTTGTTGAGTCCATGTTTATTACATAAACATTTTCCAAACGATAACCGTTGAGAGCTATCTTCTCCTTTTTGTCAGAGACAAAGCAGGATTCCTTAGTAAAGATTACTTTGTTATCCATGTCGCAAAGCTGACTGATGCTTAGAAGATTATCTTCATCCCTTCAACATATGCGACTCTTCTGAAGGAGGTTGTACCATTTGAAAGTACACCATACCCTCGGGTATGTCCTTTTCCATTTCCACCGAAAGTCACAGAGGGACCCTTCTCTTCTTTGTATTCAGCGAGCAGGCTTTTCTTACCAGTCATGTGTCTAGAGCATCCGCTATCGAGATACCAGATACCCTTCTTAACCTGCAATACAAAGGAATATTAGTTTTTCTTGGGTACCCACTTAACCATGTATACACGTTTGTCAGTGGAAGTGGTTGGAATGGAAGGTTCAGCAGTCTTCGCAGCATTTGAAGATTCAGCTTTGTCTTTCGTCACATTGGTTAATTTCTTAACCTCAGTGGTAGAATTCACCTTGACCTGATTTGCACCAGGGTTGGTCTTCTTTGCCTTGGGGGCAATCTTCACCTTAGCTATCTTTTCAGCTTTGGTGGCTGTGGGGCACTTACTAGCAATATGATCAGTGAGTCCACAGTGATAACATTTCCTATAGCTGAAAGTAGTTCTAGGACCATTTGTATGCTGAGCTTTTAATTTAGAATTAGAAGTACCAGCACCAAGTATACTATTGGCTTTAGAAATGGGACGAACATTCAGTTCTTCAGATTTCTTACCAAGGACATCCAATCTGAGTCTAGGAGTAGATCGCTGAATAAATCCAGATATCTGCTTCCTTGATCCAGAGGGATGAGCCACTGAAGCTTTAGAAGCATTCGGTTTTGGTACTAAGGTACCCTTCTGAGGATTCTGGTAAATAACAATTCCTTTACCTTTGTCTTTACAGACAGAGGTAGGTTTTGAATAAACCATTTTCTCCTTGCCTTTTGAGGAGGTAGGAGTTTCCTCAGGGATTGGTGTAATGGACGAGGAGCACTGAGAAGATGAAGTATCAGCGACTGAGGATACGAACATTCCAAATTTAAGCATTGAACGCTCAGTGGTTGGTTTTGAAGTTTCATATTTGTAACCCAAACCACGTTTATCACTCAGTGGAATTTGAGACTTTATTATCTCAGTGATCTTTGTTGAAGAATTACACCATCCTTCAACAGTAGCTTTTTCTGCCTTTAATGCAGCGATAACTTCTGCTCGTTCGATTTTGACTAGTTGATTTAAATATACTTGATCTTTAAAATCTTCTTCAATTTTAGAAAGCTTTTCTATTTGAAGGTGGCAGTTTTTAAGCTTTTCAGCGAGATCAAGATTTTGGTTTTCAACCACAGTTTTGCCGTTCATGGCTTCGTATAAACTTCTAGTCAAGAGATCGATCTTACGGAGACTATCAGCTTCATCAATATTTGCAATATTGGTAAAGAAAGAAGGTGATACCTGAATAGCAGATGTTGAAGTGGAGGGAATGTCTGAACTTTCTTCCTCTTCTTCAATCTTGGCCATGAGACATTGATTTGCTTCATCATCTTCAGAGTCAGATGATGATGCTTCTTCATCAGAAGCAGCCCAATCATAGTCAACCATCAGGCCTTTACCTTTCTTCTTAAAGCTTTTCAGCTTCGCATATTTTTCTTTCAGCTTTGAGTATTTGTCATCTTTATTCCTTGGAACAAAGGATTTCTTTGTAAAAGCTGAGGGTCTAGAAACTTTCTTAGACCTGCACTCGTTAGCAAAATGTCCTATTTTTTCGCAGTTAAAACAAGTAGCAGTAGCCTTATCAACAAAAACTGATGATTTAGGCTTGTCAGTTATGGAAAGAGGTTTGTTCTTTCTAAACATTTTCTTCTTGGCAAATCTCCTGAACTTCTTAGTTAGGAGAGCCAAAGATTCATCATCTGAAAAATCAGAATCTGATGAACTTTCAGAGTTACTTTCTAACTCAGTGACAGTGATCGAGGGTCGCTGAGTAGAAGGTTCCTCTGAGATTAAAGCAACATGGGTGTTTTTGGAATCTTTTACAAGATTCTTCTTAAGATGGCTTGATTGCTCATGATTAAACAATGTGCCATATAAGGTAGCAAGGGTCATTGATTTTAGATCCTTTGACAGCTTGAGACACATAGAATAATTGTCCCAGCTTTCAGGTAAACATTCTAGAAACTTTGTCAGCACCTCAAAGTTAGAATATTCCTTACCAACAGTTTTCAGATCTATAATTAAACAATTAAAACGTTGGTGAACTTCAGAGAGAGTTTCATTCTTACCAGAAATGAAGCTTTCGTATTGTCTTACCAGGTTGATCTTTCTTGAGTCCTGGACTTCAGACGTTCCTTCATACTGAACACATATTGTGTCCCACATGGCTTTTGATGTTTTCAGGTTCATGACGGAATGGTAGACTTCGTCAGGAAGTGCCATGGATAGTATGGATCTAGCTTTTGTATCTATAGCCACTTTCTTCTTATCTTCGTCGGTCCACATGTGTATTTCCTTAGGAATCTGCCTTTCTGGAATAGCAGGTCTATTTGCAGTGGCTGGAACTGAAGGATCAATTGTTACAGGGATGTATGGGCCGTTTTCAAGATAGTAAGGCATAGTAGGGTCTACACCTTCTAAGAAAAGTGTCATCCTATTTTTCCATAAGTTGAAGTTGTCTCTGGAAAATCTAGGGGGTTTTGCAAGAGAACCATTGTCTATATAATTTGTGTTTGTGTTGGTGGCCATTTTCAAATAATAGCAAGGAAGAGAAATATCTTAAGATTAGATCTTGTTTATGAGATTAAACAAATCCGCTCTGATACCACTTGTTGGTCCCGAAGGCCTATACAAGTTTGTAGAAAGGGGGGGGGGGGTTGAATACAAACACACAGATTTTACTTTTCTAAATTGTTTATTGATAAATTATTAACAATTTACAGCTTGTTGCGGAAACAAGATTAAGGATAAACCTAAATCTAAACAAGTTGGAACACTAAGGTTTCTTGCACTAAGAGAGATAAGGAAATTACTAATAATAACCTATCTTGAGATAATAGATTTGAACTTGTCCAGAGTTAGCAAGTTACTTCAAATGAAGTGAGTTCATCTCTTTATATACTGCATGCATTTAATGCAAGTCAGTATATACTTTACACGTGTCATCAGCTGGTTGGTTGTATGTCATTGACCTTGGTTGACAACCTTAGTAGCCACATGGATGAACAGTGTAGTATCAGAGTGGTTGTACGATTTCAGATATTCGGAGGTTCTTTTCTGACATTTCGTACGGAGTCGTGCAAGGGTGGATAAGACAAAAGTTCTTTGTATGGAGGACTTCATGATCAGCTTTCGTTGATTCAGCGATCTATCATTTCATATCAGCAAATGATAGAGTTCAGCGATAGCTGAAGTCTTGTACTTGATACTTCACGTTTAGTGGACAAATCTGAGTCTTCGCTGATCCGCATCAGTTCATTAGGAGAATTGTCGCTGGTTCTTGAGCTTGATCTTCGACTTCAGCGTAGAACCTTTGTTGACGTGAAACTTGTCCTCAGGGATCATAAGTAAACAACTAACTTATCAGCGATCATCATAATGACTGAACAGACTCAGAGCATTTATGGTGAACAGTTTCGCTGAATGTTTTTAACTTAAAGAGCGAGAGTTCCTATCAGCGGTACTGGAAGATCTTAGTACTTATCAGCGATAGTGAAACTCTGATACATATTGTTTACTTACAATTTTCATAAGTATATAAGAGATGGTCATTATCAAATCACTGAGGGTTTGGATCAACATCTTCACATCTCTTTGAATTTTCTGAACATTGAGTGCTCTGACTAACCCACTGTGCATCCTTCTGATCAAAATCTCATTCAATCTCCTTTCTTCTGACTCAGAGTCCACCAAACTAACTTTGACATATGGGACAATATCTGTACATGTGTTCACAACCACTGAACTCTCAACTGTTTCTTCTGATCTCAACACAGGTTCCTCAATAGCTTCAGTTTCATCATAATTATCTTCCATTTCTGCATCTAAGTTCAATTCCTCTGTTTTATCAGAATCATTACCATCCATACATTCCATCTCCATATCCTCTGTATCTGAGCTTGTAATCTGAACAATCTGAGTATCCACTTTCTGAATATTTGCCTCTGTCTGAACCAACTGCATATCTGCTATTTCAAAATCTTCTATACCAATATAATCATCAGAACTCAACCTTTGCCTTTTCTCCCCCTTTTGATGATCATGAAACTCATTATCATCAAACTTTCTTTTGAGGTTCTAAACAGGAACATCTTCAGGTTCAACTTCTGCTAGTGGAACAAGATCAAGTGGTTTAGAAGTTGAAGCCAAAGAAGTACTAAGTGCTTTGAATATAGATTATTGCATACTCTGCATTTGGTTAAACAGATCTTTTTGAAACTCAGACATAATATCCTTGATCTCCTTTTTATGAGATTCCAAGGATACCTTTACATCATCTATCTTAGTCTCAACAGATTTCATCTTCCCCTCCAACATTGTTTTCAACTCCTTTACCTCATCATTCAGTCCATCCACCTTTTCCTCCAATTTTTTTACTTTTTCCCCCATCACCATGTTTTGTTTCTGAATCTTTACAAATTCAGAAGATTCTAACTGTGAACCTGAACCAACAGATGGTCCAGTTTTCATGTGTCTAGAGGACTCATGGCCTGTAGATAACACTAAGTAATCTTGTACAACAGATGCACATTTTAATGAAGCTTTTGTAATGTTCACCTCACCAGGACTTCCATCCAATCCTTGACATCCAAAATTAGGAGTGTCTATGAATGTTTGGTCAGGAATACGAAATTCCTGATTTGTGCAAGTGTTGGAAGGAATTTCAGGCTCAATATGGATAGGACTGTGATATCCAGACTCAATGTAATGAAGAATAGGTTGGGATTTATCACCTCCCTCCAAATGAGTTTGGGATGGTTCCCCTGATTTATATGAAACAGTAGAAGGTTGAACTGCTTCTGAGTGGGTATAGATGGGTTGTTCAAGATCCACCACTAGGTCCATGGTGATTTTTTCAATATTGTACACCAAGAGTCGTGTCTCAATAGCAGATGTGGTTACCTGGTTAAGATTGGCTAGTACAGAGGCATCTCTTTCTGTTTGAACCTCTGGTGACATTCTCTAATCCTCACCACTCTCATTCTGTTTTTCTTAACATATTCTAACCAAGCTCTCAGAATTTTGCCCCTCATTTCTCTCAGAATGTTCACCCATTTGAACATCCTCCCCCTCTCTAACATGACTAGACCCCTCACCTCTCCTCTCAGGTTGGTCCTCATGGGTAGGGATTTGAGGTACTTCAATTCCCATAGACGTGCAATAAGCTTTTAAAATCTCATTCTCCCTTGGAATGTAATTCCTAAGTGATCTTGGCAAGAGTTTGTGATTTGGATAATTTTGAATAGTAGCGGAAGACATCTTACCCAAATGGAAAATAGGACCATGCTGCTCCTCTGATCTTCTTGGAATGGTTCTGTTTTCTTGCATTGCATACCAAATCACAAGTTGCCAATACCTTATGTAAGGTATATATGACAGGGGTGTATCCTTTGTTTTCGTTTGAATAGCCTTCTGATTTTTCTCAAATGTATTCTTCATGTCTTCCCAAAGTATAGCAGTATAGTCATAATGCCTATTCTTCACTAAACCTTGAAAAATTTGAAGAATCTGTTTTGAAGCTTGATCTGCAGAGCTATTCTTCCCTGACAAACACTTATTCACCACATGAAAGAAACATGCCCAAATTGGTGGCAATTTGTTCCTTCTGAAACTACTAAGAGTCCTTAACCCCTCATTGTATCCTAACCTCATAAACTCCGCAATCAATTCTCCTGTTAAAGGTGAGTCTTCAAAGTCTGTCCTTTGTTGTACATCATCTTTTTCTGGTAAATTGAGCATTTCCCTCAATGCAGGGATTGATAAAGTGATTGTTACTCCTCCAATTTCAGATACAAGTTTATTCTCTTCTAACCTAAGATATTTCCACCATTGTTGAATATACTGGACAGGGACAGATTTGTGTCTTGTGAACCATTTCTTGTAGGGATGATATTTGAATAACTCCATTATTATCCTGTGTTCAGGCTTAAATCTATTTTCCTCAAACAATAATACACAATTATTTTCTGACAAATTCAACCATTCTCTTTCAGGAACAATTCTTTCCACTAAATTTGGTCTTCTTGACATTATTGACCCTGCAGCACTCTGTTCATGTTCGACATTCATATTTCCCTCATCTGCATTCCCCTCAGATTCAGCCATTTCTTCATCTTCTGCATTTATTTCATCGTTTCCTACTGCTTCTTCTTCAATAGGTCTATTTTGAACTTCATCATTGTCCGAATCAGATTCCTCCATTAAAGACTCAGTACTATGCAGAGATATATGACCACTTCTTCGAAATCCAGACATGATTTAAGAAGAAAACAAATTCAAAGAACTCTGGAATGATTCGTATCTCACTTTTCTCTCTGAAATTTGAAAGAATTTGAAAGACGGAATTTAAGACATATTTAAAATCCGCGAAGTTGAAAGGTTTGACGGAAAAACGAGGTCAAAGTTATAACGGAGTCAACACATTTGAAATGCCACAGAGGATTTAAATGAAATGCGTGGCATAATCAACCAAATATGAAGCTGACACGTGTTATTGGATAGAATATTGACACATGTCAAAGATCTGAATAACACGCTCAGATGATTTTCGTTCCTTTATCAGAGATCTGATTATTCTACTCAGAGTTCTGAGTCCATGATTCAGAAGAATTTGCCTTGTAACCAAACTTATTTAAAATCAACTTCTGACAAATGTAAACGCTTTAATTTTTCAGAAGAGGTTTGAACAGATAGAAAATCATTTTATCGTCAGAATTCTGTTCAAATAATGATGATTAGTGAAACTCATTTAAAATCTTATATCTGAATAAGAAAAGTTTGAGATTCAGATATAGTTTGAACAAGTGGAAAAAAAAATTATCATTAAAAGCCTGTTCTTCTTAGAATGATCAGAGATAAGAAATGAAAACAAACCTTTTAATCAGCATGAAATGATTTCCAAAAGATATTAATTCTCCCCCTTGACTTTAGCATGTACTTAATAAAGATGAGATGAGATATAAAGAGTAATAGAAAAAAGATAATCCACAAAAATTGAAGTTCTTGTATTTCTCAGAAATGAAATCTTGAAAGTTGGATTTCTGAAGTAATGACGCAGAAGTCTGAACTCAAGAGTCAGAATTCTGAGTACAAGACTCAGAGTTCTGAGTACACTACTCAGAAAATCTTACTTAGCAGGATTTAACATTTCTGAAAATCAACTAACAAGTAAGATCAATTAGTCAGATTAAGCATTCCTATTTTACATATGAGAAATGAGAATCTTTTGTGATCAAGAGGCTTTGTGAACAAGTCAGCCAATTGATACTTTGTATGCACAAAGTGCATCTCTATTGTTCCCTTTTCCACATAGTCCTTTATAAAATGATACCTCACATCTATATGTTTAGTCTTTGAATGTTGAACAGGATTCTGAGTAATAGCAATTGCACTTTCTGAGTCACAGTAGATAGGAATTTTGTTGAGCTGATACCCATAATCCATGAGTTGTGTTCTCATCCACAAAGTTTGAGAGCATGAAGCAGCAGCAGCAACGTACTCTGCCTCAGCAGTTGAAGTGGATACACAATTCTGCTTCTTTGATGCCCAACTCACTATCTTATCCCTTAGAAAGTGACAAGCACCAGATGTACTCTTTCTGTCCATTCTACTTCCTGCATGATCAGCATCAGTGAAAGCTGTTAGTTTAAAGTCAATTTCATTTGGATACCATAAACCAAGATCAGGTGTTCTTTTGAGATATCTGAGAATCCTTTTGACAGCCAACATATGTGATTCTTTAGGATTGGATTGAAATCTTGCACAAAAACAGGTAGAAAACATGATGTCTGGCCTACTTGCAGTCAAATATAGTAATGATCCAATCATGCCTCTATAAAGTTTGTTATCTACTGAAACATCTTTGAGATCAGCATCCAACTTTATGTTTGTTGCCATAGGAGTTCTCATAGAAGCACAATCAGACATTTTGAACTTTTTCAGGATGTCCCTTACATATTTTCCTTGATTTATAAAAATTCCATTTGGTAATTGTTTGACTTGAAGTCCAAGGAAAAAATTAAGTTCACCCATCATGCTCATTTCAAATTCAGATTTCATGATTTTAGAAAAATCATCACACATTTTTGCACTTGTAGAGCCAAATAATATGTCATCAACATAAATTTGAACAAGAATCAAATCATCACCTTGTTTCTTTAAAAACAAAGTTGTGTCAATCTTACCTTTCTTGTAACCTGAACCTAATAAGTGTTGAGTAAGAGTGTCATACCAGGCTCTTGGTGCTTGTTTTAGACCATATAAAGCTTTATCTAAAATATAGACATGGTCAGGAAATTCTGAATCAACAAAACCTTCAGGTTGATGTACATACACCTCTTCATTAAGTATACCATTCAGAAATGCTGATTTGACATCCATCTGATATACTTTGAAATTCTTGTGAGCAGCATAGGCCAAAAATAACCTGATGGCCTCTATTCTTGCCACTGGTGCAAATGTCTCATCAAAATCAATTCCTTCCTGTTGACAGTATCCCTTAGCAACCAATCTTGCCTTGTTTCTGATGACAACACCTGACTCATCCTTTTTATTTCTGAATACCCATTTAGTTCCAATGATAGATTTACCTTCTGGCCGTGGAATGAGTCTTCAGACTTTGTTCCTTTCAAATTGAAGCAATTCCTCTTGCATTGCTGAAATCCAATCTGGATCCTCTAGGGCTTCATTAGCTTTCTTAGGTTCAATAACACTTAGGAAACCTGCAAACATTGCTTCATTTGCAGTAGCTGATATGGTTTTTACTCCTGCTGATAGATCACCAATCACTTGATGAATGGGATGATTTTTAGTCCATTTGTTGGCACTAGGAAGCACATCAATCTCTGAATAATTGTTGTTTGTATCATTCTCATCAACGATAGCTTGTAATTCTGAACTGTCCCCTTGTTCTGATAAATTTGAGATCAAATCTTGAGCAATGAAGTCAGAGTTCTCAGTGACTTGTTCAGAGTTCTGAATACGAGGTTCATAAGTCTGAATACAAGGTTCAGAATTCTGAGTATTAGGGTCAGATTTTTCATTACTTGTATTTATCAGAGTTGGACAATCCTCAGATGGACCTTTATTAGAAATTACAATTGTTTGAACTACTTCTGAAGTTCTTCTTTTCATTTCATTGATCATCTTAGGGTTTTCAAACTCTGCATAAGAATCAAAAGTCAGTTCAAGAAAAGCATCCTTAAACAGTGAATTGAGTTCTGAACAAATAGGATTAGAGTTTGTAACAGAAGTCATTTTTGTCCTGTTCTTCATGAGTTCTGAACTGTCTTGTTCAGAAGTCTTCATTCTGACTTCATCAAATGTTACATTGATGCTTTCCATCATCCTCTTGGTTCTTCTGTTGTAGATTCTGAATGCTTTGGAAGTTAATGAATAACCAACAAAGTATCCTTCATCTGCCTTTTTATCAAACTTACCAAGATTTTCTCTGTCTTTAAGGACATAGCATCTGCAGCCAAAAATATGAAAGAATTTGATTACTGGTTTTCTTTTGTTTATCAGTTCATAAGCAGTGTTGTTTAATCTTTTATTGATTAAAGTTATGTTCTGTGTAAAGCAAGCAAATGCAATTGCTTCAGCCCATAAGAAAGTTGGAAGATTTGAATAAGCCAGCATGGTTCTTGCAGCTTCAACTAGAGTCCTGTTTTTCCTTTCAACAACACCATTTTGTTGAGGAGTTTTGATGGCAGAGAAATTGTGAGAAATCCCAGAACTTTCTAAAAACTTCTGAAGAGTCTCATTTCTGAACTCTGTTCCATCATCACTTCTGATTTTCTGGATTGAAAGCTGTAAGAGAACTTGAATCCTTTTGATAAAGTTTATCAATGTAGTAGCAGCTTCTGACTTAGCTCTTAGGAATTCAACCCATGTGTATCTGGAATATTCATCAACAATTACAAGCATATACTTGCAAGATGAGTCCATTTCCAATGGTTCTTTGCAAGATGAGTCCATTTTTAATTTGTGAGAACTCTTTTTCATCTTGCCCATTTCACAAGCTGAGCATAATGATTCCTTTTCAAATTTAATCTTTGGTAATCCTTTAACCAGATGTTTTGCAACAAGATTATTCAGATCTTTGAAGTTTAAATGAGAACATCTTCTGTGCCATAGCCAGCATTCATTTACAATTGAGTTTGATAAAAGACAAACAAGATTTAATGTTTGTATTTTTGAAAAATTAACCACAAATAAGTCCATGTGCCTTTTGGCCCAGAAGACTTTAAGATCATTCTCAGTTAAAATCATGCAACCTGTTATTTTGAACTTGATTTGACAAAGACTGTCTAAAAACTGACTTATGCTGAAAAGATTATGTTGTAAGCCTTCAACATAGAAAACTTTTTGAATTGTCAGATCTCCTTTTGTTAAATCCCCATAACCTTTAACTTGACCTTTGCTGTTATTTACAAAGTTGACTGCTCCTCCAGCCTTTTCTGTGAAATTTGATAGAAAAGACTTCTGACCTGTCATGTGTCTTGAACTCCTGAATCTAAAAACCACACATGACAGCCCTACAACAACAATCAGTTAGATTTAGGTACCCATTTTGGAATGGGTCCTTCTTTGTTAGCCTTTTTATCTGATTTAACAAAAGTATGTTTGACTTTCCATTCAAAGTCTTTCTTCAAACACCACTTTCCTTGAACTTTTATGAAGTCAGAACATTTTCTGTTCACAAAATTGTTCAATTTCTTCTTAAAAGTTTTAAATTTAGATGTTGAAGAAGTTTCAGCCTTCTTTTCTTTCACATTAAACCTTTTTTCATTCTTTCCTGTGATTTTAATATGAGGCTTCACTTCTTTTATTATTTCTCTTTTCTGAGTTTGAGGAACAGAAACATTTTTCTTTTCTGTATTCTGAATGTCATTTCTTACATAGGAAACAAAAGTTATTGTGATTGGACATTTCTGAGAATATTGGAATGAATCACTTTCGCATTGAACACAAATAAGATTTTTCTTTGCAAGTAACAACAGATCTGTACTGTAAGCCTTTTCATTTTTATTGCTGGTTTTCAAAGTACAAGTACATTTATCACAATAACTCTGTGCTTTTGGTACAGTTACAGGAACCAATCCATTCATCTCAGAAACTCTTTTCACACCATCTTTCCTTTTGCTTTCCTCCTTTTCTGAAAAATTCAATCCCTTTTTGTTAGAAGGAGAAGTAGATGATTCACCTTTTTCATATGTACTTGATTCATTAAGGAATTTATCATTATCTTTTAGAGCATTAATTTTAAAAAGATCATACTCAGTCTTCAGTTTCTCAAGCTCTGTTATTTTCTGAATAAAGATGTTCTTTTCTTTTAAAGCTTCATTAAGTTTAACATCCACATCACAGTAATCATTTTCAAGTTCATCAAAAGATTTCCTCAAATCCTAAAGTTCTTGACTTACAAGATTAAACCTCTTTTCAAGCTCTGAAAAATCATCTGACTTTGTTTCAGAAAATCCAGTTGACTCAGACTTCTGACTACCTGAATCAGAATTCTGATTAACAGACTCAGATGTCTGACCTTCAGACTCAGAGTTCTGACTCCAAGAATCAGAGTTCTGACTAGAAGCTTCAGACTTCTGATTAACTGTTTCGGAAACCTTACTTGTATCAAATATGCTTTCAATGTCATGATGTGAAAAACTTGGCTGTTTATTTTTGTAACTGACATTTAAAGGATCATACGTGAATTTAATGTCATTGTATTTTGGTTTCTCATCTGTTGATGTAGGAATTCCTTTCTTAATCCTATCTTCTGAAACAACTGACTTCTCTATTTTTGAATCAGAAACTATCTCCTTTGTCTTTTTAGAGATTGGTTTCTGCAAATTATCAGAACTTGTTATAGAACTTGCAGGTCTGATAAAAACTTCAACAATTTCTAGGATTTTTGGTTTAGGAACTTGAAGTTTTTCAAAATCATACAAGTTGACCGGAGCTCTTTTTAAAACAACATTTTCTTCCAATCCCAGTCCCTTCTTTGGATTGTAAAATCTTGTATCTTTAACATTACTTGTTAGAAGATTTAATGCTTGCTGAGTCTGACCTCTTTTCAAATTTAGATCTTCTAATTCTTTGATTTTTGTGTATAAATTTTTCTTTCCTCAAATAGCATATCAAATTTTATTTGTAAATCACCCTTTTCATCCTTAATCTTTGAAAATTCATTTTTTTATTCAAAAAGCTTTTTTAACAATTCAGAATTTTCATTTTAACTTTCTGTTTCTCAGCCTCAGATTCCTCATATTGTTCTCTTATTACTTCTTTTTCAATTCTGAATTTGTTAACCAGACTTCTTTCACCTTTTATCTGTTTTCTAAGATTAACAAATTCAGTTTTCATGTCACCAATCTGTGTCATTAAGTCTATTTCAAGTGCAGAATGTACCTCAGTAGATGACTCAGAATCAGCATCCTCATAGTCAGAATCGTCCTCATTCTTCATTTTGGCCATGTAACTTTGCATCTGTGAAAAATTAATATGATCATCTTCATCTGAAGTGTAGTACAGCCAATTCTCCTGTTCAGCCAACATAGCAATCTCATCATCTCTCTTCTTTGCAAGCTGAGCCTTTTTGGTATAGTACTCATAATCTTTCACGATCTTTACTCTGCAGTCCTTAGCATAGTGGCCAGATTTTCCACACTTGAAACACAAATTGTTTTCTTTTCTCTCTTCCTTCTCTTCTTTCTTCTCTTCACTTCTCTCTACTTTCTTCTCAAACTTATTTTCTCCTCTGTCTTCTCTTTTCTTATAATCTGAACTCCCCTGTTCTCTCTTGTAATTTCCCTGAAATCTACCTTTGTTAGAGACCACTCTAACAATCTAGAGTGGTCTCTACTTTGTTAGAGTACTTTTTTTCCCATACCTCTTGTTGAAAGTATTTGTCAACAAGGCTAGTTTCTCAGCCATTATCTTGATATCTTCATCATCCTCTGATCCTTTTTCCTTGTCAGATTCTTTCAGCTTTGGTATCTCAGATAGATATGCAGTCTTCTTGGGTGCTTTGATAACTTTGGACTTTGATAAAAATGCTAACTGATCAGCAACATTTTTCTTCTCTTCCACAACTAACTTGACAGAGTCTTCATGTTGATTTAGAACACAGAACAGATCATTGAGGTCTTCCTCACACATATCTTTATTCATTTGCAGACTTATAGCAAATGATGACCATTCTGAGTTTAGACTGTTCAGAAATTTGTAATTTATTTCTGACTTTGTTTTCTTCAGCCCATTTCTTCTCAAATCATTCAGAATAGTACAAAATTTACTGTACAGCTGAGTCAAACTTTCTGACTCTTTAGCCTTGAACCTTTCATAGGCATTTATACTCTGATTTAACTTTGCTTGAATAGACCTCACAGTTCCTAACATCTGTCTTTCCAGTTCATCCCACATTTCCTTAGCAGATGATCCACTGTCAATCATGTTAAGAACTTCACTTGGAACAGCCAAAGTCATCAACGTAATTGCTATTTTGTCTATAGCATGTCTGTTTTTCTGTTCTGCTGTATACTGAGAAAAACTCTTCTTCACCCTTGTAGCTGGAATTTCTGGAGTTGTCTCTGTTCCAGGAGTTGCAGCGACATCGACATACACTTCGATAGGACCTTCACGGATAGAGACCATTAGATTTTCATCTATGTTATCCAAGAATTGGATCATTCGGATTTTCCATTGCTAGTACTCTTCAGGTATTAGAACCGGTGGTTTTGTTTTAGATCCCATGGCTAGATACTCTTTAGAAGACATGATTGTAAGAAAGCTTCAACAGAAAGACAAATCCAAATTCCTTGATCGAAAAACACAATTAATTCAAGAATTGCTAAGAATTCAAGAACAATGAGTAGCAGCGGAATCAATTTTCGAATTGATCAAGAAATCTTCAAGAACACAAACAGAAAACCCTCAAGAATGCGATCTCGATCGAATTTGTTTGTTGACAGGCTCTGATACCAATTGTAAGTTCAGGATCCAATCTTACAATCAATATAACAATGAATAGAATAGTAATTGAGAAGTAATTTGATCAAGAACACTTGTATTCAATGAAGAACAGATTTACAGATCTTAGAGAGAGCGTATCTCAAAGATTACAAAATATGAATACAAGAATATGCGGGAAAAGTTATGCCAAAGATTAGTTAGCTTACAGTTGCTAACACCTATATATACTACAACGGAAACACTAAAGCTACAGTACATATAAGAAAGACTAATAGGAACAATACACGTGTCCTAATTAGTTAACTAAGTACAACGGAAAGTATCTAGTTATGAGTTCTGAACAGGTTGTTCAGAACTTCTGAACATTCATCTGATGAAGCTTCTCAGAACTTCTGACTCTTCTTCTCAGACTTCAATACTTAGAAAACTATCAGAGCATTCCTTCTGAGCCTTCTTGGTCAGAACTCTGACTCTTCTCTTCAGAACTTCTGAGCCTTCTTATCAGAATTCAACACTTGGTTTATTGACAAAACACAAATCTAACATTTGTTTCCGACAACCCACCCGAGAATGTTTTTGAACCACCTGAACTGTCTCACTCTTTTGAAACTTTTTCCCCAAGCTTAACAGAAAATGTTAGGGAAATTAATGTGTTGAATAGAAGTTCAAGGGCTTGTTTTCAATTCTTTATTTTGAGCCTAGTTAGTGAACGGGCCGTGGGCTTGTTACCACGGGCCCGCCATATATAATGTTTTGTTTAGCCTTTGTTTTAGGCTAGTTGTCTATTTTGTTTTCCTGAATCGTATTGTAATTCTCTCTACAATTGAAAGCTAATTGGATGACCAATTGAAATCATAACACCTGTTCTTACATACTGATTTCTTCATTGTTCGTTGCACGGATCTGAGACTCACAATTGGTATTAGAGCAGACGGACAAATCGATTCAAAGTGTTCTTCTTGAATTCTGCATCATTCTTATTAGTGATTCTGCACGTTTTCGCAATCTAATTCGGTCATCTGAGTGATTTTTTAAGCAAATTAAGGTTCATAAGTTTTGGTTGTGTTCTTGCTAAAAATAGAATTTTTACCATCAAAACTTGTTGTTTTTGCTTCAAAATCGATTTGGGTATTGTTATTTTTGTGTTTGGTCGAGTTCCTAACCTTTCAGGACGATTTTGAGCAACCCTAGTCGATTCTCAATCGAATTGGAAATTCCAGCCGCTGTTTCCGGATACTCCAGCCGCTGTTTCTGGACAACACTCAGCTTTCCGGAACATCGCCAATTCTTTCCGGATACCACTCAGCTTTCCGGGTAAGTTCCTTTTTCATAATCTTTTCGGGTACAATTGTTCTGGAAACCCAAAGTTTCCGGTAAAATATTTTATCCGGACAACTTAAAGTTTCCGGTAAAACATTTTATCCGGACAAGTCAAGGTATCCGTTAAAATTGATTACATCCGGAAACCTATCATCCGATAAGCATTACATCCGGAAACCTTTCATCCGGTAAGTTCTTTTGTGTTTAAGAATTTCATTCGGAAACCTTACATCCGGTAACCCATTGTTATCCGGAAACTTTAGTTTGTCCGGACACTCTTACTTTTCCGGAAACTTCTGTGTGTTTATCTGTTTTTCACTCAATCTGATCCGGACACTTCCAGATCAGACATCACATCCGGATGCCTATCCGGTAAGTTCAGTTCTGTTAAATTCTTACCTGTTTCTAGTACAAATCATTCGTAGAGCCTGCGTGAGGATACCACTCGTAGTGCCTTGCGTTAGGTTATCACTTTGAATCGAACAAATCGTCTGACGATCACTCTAGTGCAACATAAGATGTCTTATTCACCTCAGTCAAAGGAAAAGTCAAGTCAGGTATGTGAATCTAACCAACAAGATTTCTTTAATCAAATGCAATCACTTGCTGAACGGGTAGATTCCTACAAGGCCACCTCTGCTGAACAACTGCTTGAGAGCAGATCTCTATCTGAAAAGCTAGATGTTCAAAAGAGAATAACTGAGAAATAAAAGTCTGAAAATGCTATTTTAAAAGAAAATTGCAAAAATCTTTCAATAGCACCTAAGGACTTAAGGGCCAAAATATCTGAACTTCAGTCTCAGCTTGATCAGAGTATGAATGAGAAAGCATAAATTGTTTATCAATGTTCTGCTCTTCAAATTCAGCACAAGGAGTTTGTCGCTAAAATACTTGATCTTGAAACCAAACTCCATAAAAGAGGTCAAACTGATCAGACCATCCATATGAATAAACCCAAAGAGTTCACGTATTTTAACAAAGAATGGGGAATTGGATATGATAACCCTCACTATTTGAAAAAGGGTATTTACACAACACCAACTTTGTATGATTTGGCTGTTTCGGAATAGACATAAAGTATCCGGAATATGCGATCAAATGGATTGGTCTTTTTGAACCTGAAAAGGAAGAGGAAACTGAGGAATACAAGTGCACAAACACGTCCAAAATGTAACTTCCGTTTTGTTATGAACCTTTGAATTATTCTTATCAGAAGAACAAAAAGTACCTCTCGAATGACTACTTTAATTGCTATAAGGTTGTAATGCCCAAGGATTCCTCCAAGAATGATGAGGTCCAAGCAACCGAAACCAAGACTGAGACGGATGAGTTCAAACTCTATGTTCCTCCTCTAATCTTGGAAGCAAAGATAGTCGAATTGGAGGAGTCACTCGAGAAAGAAAGGTCGAATTTTCAAAAGGAAAACCAAGCGCTAATCAAGGAACTTGAGAATTTAAAATCGGTCAAAACCGAAGCTGTGTCGGATGAAGGACATGAAATACTTCGGTGTGAAATTAATAAGCTCACATCAAACCTAGCTGCCTTGGCAACAGATGCGATGAAGGAGCATAAGAGAAATGGTCAACTCCAAGAGCAGATTGACCAACTCCAGTCTGATAAGCAGATTTCACCCGAACTCTCCTCAAACTCATCTGATACGTCTTCGTGTAAAGCTTTCATTGGCAAAATATTTTCTACACAAGACAGTCACGATTCTGAAGATAAGTGTGTTTTAAGGAATTTGAAATCTGATTTTTTCTTAGCTTTCGCACCAAATTCCCCAAAGCACAATGACACTAAGTGTTCCTCGCCTTCCTCGACCGATCCAAGTCCTGTAATTCCGGATGTCGATTTTTCTGAATTCATGAATCCCGAAGGCAATTCTGATGAAGAGTTTGAGTCGTTCCCTTTCGACAAACCTCTTCCAAATCATGCTGATTTTTTGTCGCCTGTAGTTAATCGACCGGCCAATTTTTTAAAGGGTGATTGTTCAAAAACAAAAACCCCAGATGTGATTAAGATTTCCAAAACTAAGTCTGTTTCTCAAAAACAATCACAACCGAGGCAAAAGACCGAGCGATTGCCTACCAAAAATACTACTTCCTCAAAAGCCACTGACCATACTATCCATGTTGGTTCAGATAAAAACGGTCGCGCTAAAAAGGATAACCAAAAGTGGCTAGCCAAGGAATCTATCGAGGATGATGCATCAAAGTCTTTCAATACTGTGTTTTACCCTAGAATGAACAAAAACGATTGTGCTTGGAATCATAGGAATGATTTTGTTAAAAGAGATGTTAATTTTCCGATGGAAATTTATTCCATTCAGCAAATGATTCAATTGTCGCATGATTGTTTGTGTTGTTCTAGTTGTGGTTGGAATGACTTTGATGATATTAATAATAATGATTGGTTTGGGTCATATCATATATATAATCATACAACCAAATGCAAACCCCGTAAAAACAAAAAGAAACACTTTACACAACGGGGTTCCTAATCAGAGGTTAAACCACAGTGAGATAGGAAACCCACTACAAAACGGGTCACTCCTACTGAGGTTAAACCTACACCTAAGAGGCAACCTGTGTCAAAGCAAGTTCCTACGAAGGGTGTCAAACCTAACCCTCCGGGACCCATGCAAATATAGGTACCCAAAGTCCGCTAAACTTGTCTTGCAGGACGGTCATGTGTGGTACTTAGACTCTGGATGCTCCAAGCACATGACCGGAAGGAGGGAGCTTCTCACGAACTACAAGGAACAATATGGCGGAGACGTAAGATTTAGGAATCATGACAAAGCACATAGACGTTCGGTACCATTTCATTAAGGATCACATTAAAAGAGGTACAGTCGAACTCTACTTTGTAAATACTGAGCATCAGTTAGCAGGCATGTTTACAAACCCCTTGGACGAAAAATGTTTTAATACTCTTGTGTCCAAGTTAGGGATGCTAAATCTGAAGACTTGATCTGTTTGTGTGCCCGAAACAAGTGCCATACATCTACAAGAAACTGTCTACTCATCATCCGTTGTTTACACTCCCGATGATTGAGCATACACTTTCTCGCACTTGTATTCTACTTGTCTCAGTTACACAGTTAGATCGAGTCTCTGTATTTATCAGGTAGATTTCGTTTGTTTTCTTTCTTTCAACGTGTGTTTCTTTCATTTCATATTGTCGTCTAGTTTCATTGTTTTTATATATGTGCTTTCACGAGTGTTCATATGTTCAGGGGGAGCACGAACCGGTATTAGGTAAGTTTACTCTATTGTTGAGGGGGAGTGTCACACACATTTTTTTCTAAACTGTCACAAAAGTTTTTGTGTGTGTGGACATTCCCGTGTGCATTTCACACTACGCGCACATTCTGAGGGGGAGCATATCGTCTTATGTTCATCGTTTGAGGGGGAGCGACACAAACTTTTTTTCTTTCAAAGTGTAAAAGTTTTTTTGTGTGTCGGTCTCTCGTTGCACACACTTGCACTATCCGAGGGGGAGCAAATAATTCCCCATGCTTAGTTTGAGGGGGAGAGAGAGAAGGTTCTTTCAAAATCTAAAGAGTATAATTTTTATGAAACTTGAAAGGCCAGAAGACATTTTATCTGAAATCACATTCTGTCCGGATTGGTTTCCGGATAACCATCTGTCCGGATAGGATTCTGGACCGGACACTATCCGGACCGGATAGGTATCCGGGTTGACCCATCCGGATTGGTTGACCATATAAATGATATCCGGATTCTTGTTTACCATTATTTTCCGGAAACCTCAAAACCCTTTTCTCTCCTACGGAAAACCCCACGGATTTCTCATACTCGTCGCATTCGATTTCAAATCCACGGTATATGTTCATTAACCTCTGTCGATTACTATTGTGCAATTGTTGTATCGAGTTTCCACCGCTTGATGTTTAAATCTGGAGATCCACAGGGTTTACAAAACCCAATGATACGGTCGTATCACTCGGGCTTAATCCAGTCACATAAGCCCGAATTTTTTGCTTTGTAATGCTCAGTACACACCTTAGATATGATATACTTGCTTAGATTCGTGATTTGCTCGCAATTTTGGCATGTTCTGTGTATTCGTAGGTCGTCTGGATACTCTCAGAGTATCAGGACACATTCAAACGCTTCCGGACACCTTCATGATATAGATATTTTATCCGGACACTCTCAACGTCCGGTAACCCTAGTTTTCCGGAAACCTGAGGGTTTCCGGTAAGTTCAACTATCCGGAAAGTTGAAGTGTCCGGTACCAAAGACATCCGGAAACTCCTACCCGATCCGGAAACCATCTTTGTTCGGAATATCTAATTTGTCCGGAAACTCTCAACTCATCCGGAATCCTTTGATGTCCGAATACACTTTGTCCGGACACTTTTGTTTTCCAATGCGTTTGTCTGGACACCCCCTGTGTTTATCAGTCCAGTACTTGTTTTCTCACTGCCTGTCCTCAAAGGTATGCGCCGACACTTGTTCATCCGCCTTCGTTACTAACTTTTGGTCTTTTACAGATATTCTATGGCGGATCAAGAACAACAACAACATCCTGAAGAACAAATACCTCCTCAAGAGGAATTTATCGACGAAGCAGCTGATAATGCTTTGGTCAACCCTGACCATGGCATCGAGATGGAAGCCAACAATCATCAGTTGTACACCCCTGAGTTCCGACCACAGGAGCAACACCGTGTGTTCATGGACATCCTACTAGGTCACCCTCTCCGTGAGGCCCTCACTACAACAGCCGACGTCCCTACACTATATCTTTATCAAGTATGGCTCTCTGCCCAAGTCGTTACGGCTGCCAATTCTCACACCATCACGGTGCGGATCGACAACCACCCCTTCACGCTCACACCTAAGTCCTTCTGGCGTCTACTATCACTACCCGAAGCCACCGCCGGCGGACATCAATGCTACGACCCCGTGGTGAATGATGCAACTCTGGGTGCCCAAGTACGCGCACTCGGCTACACCCATGCTCTCGATCCACCTTCAGCATTCACCCGCAAATATCTGGCGCCCATCTAGTACACGCTGTTCACCATTCTGAACAGGTGTCTCTCATCCAGATGGAGGGGCATCGACCAGTGCTCATCCGATTTCTTGCGCCTGTTCCATGCTATTTGCTACAACAGACACGTCGACTTCACGATGATTATATGGCGCGAGATGGTTCAAGCCATTCGGCAAATCGGCGGTATGAAACAAAAGAAGTTCCTACATTATCCTAGATTCCTATCACTGGCGATCCGACAACACATGGACGCGAATCCAGGGATACCGCGACGCATTAATCATCCGGTATGTCCTCCTTTCCATTTGCAATATATGGTGATTCGGAACCCGTCCAACGCCATAGCCATGCCTATACCTGAAGCCGTCCTGGCACACGCGAACCCCAATGCACCGGGAGTGGTAGAATATAGGAGAGAGTTAGCTGCTCCCATGGTCCAGCCAGCGCCGGAGGGACCTCCCCAGGGAGATAGACCAGAGAGACGTGAGGGTCCTAGGACAAGAGGATGAAGGACCCGGGCAACAGGGGCTCCCGGGCGGGGTGTGTTGAGAGTACGCGGGAGGGAAACAAGTGAGGGCGGTGCATTGGATTCGCGGCCCCGTACTACCCAAACCGGACCAAGGCATCAACCCATTCCCACCACCCGAACGACGACCGAAGCCGGTACATCGTCAAGACCGATGCTCCACCGTGACTCTGAGCCTTACATCCCTGACCCTCCTTGGCCTACCCGACATGTAGAAGACGTGGAATCTGACTCCACAAAATCCGATATGGATCGTGCTATACACGCATCTTTGATACCTCCCCGTATCGGAACAAACCCAGACTTCACCGAAGGAATCCCATCTGACTCACCTACACCCCCACCTTTCCCTACTACTCAACCTGATATGGGAGATACAAAGAGAACCGAGGCAGTATTAGGTGATGAGTTAGAACATGTGAGACGGGGGTAATTGAGGTCGAAAGAGAACCAAGAAAGATTAAGCCGTAAAGATAAAGAGGCTTCTGAGCGACCCCATACCAGTGTCACCCGGGTAGCCACATCTGCTATCCCGTCTCATACGTTGGGACAGGGTATTGAAGAAGCCGCCGTGGACCCAGTGGCGCAATTGCACAACCTTCTCAGCCACTCACTCATCTCTCAAAAGACGGGTGTTTCAACTTCTCACGGGGATGAAGCACAACTTCTACCGGTCTCTCGCTCGGAGGGTACTGGTATTGAAACAAGAGACCAGCCTCCCCCGGTCTCGACTTCTTTGAGTGCACTATTGAGTCCAGAG
The DNA here is from genome assembly GCA_033807775.1 of Saussurea involucrata. NCBI lineage: Eukaryota > Viridiplantae > Streptophyta > Magnoliopsida > Asterales > Asteraceae > Saussurea > Saussurea involucrata. The sequence goes on along the minus strand of CM066326.1, from coordinate 42,652,986 downwards.
CCACTTGTTATTGAACATTCTTCGGCTAGGACACAAGATACGATCCAACAAATCGGTGCTCTTGGTGACCCGACCGGAACTTCCGTAGGATCTCCGCCTTTAGGTGGAATCCGAGGATCGGAAGGAAATCCTACCACGGACACACCATCACCAACCGTAAGCATATGTGGCTCTGCCTCTAAGGTAGACGCCTCAACCGGTGCTCTAAGTGACCCCATAGTGATTTTGCCCGACTTTGTGTCAAAGGGACATCTGGACGGCGCCCTAAAGGCTGTCCGCGAGGCCATGGAGCAGCGATTCACCAATGAGCTCGACAAACTAAAGACTCTGATCAAAGGTAAAGAGAAGATGGTTCAACCTAAAACTGCACCGACACCACCACCGGCTACCGTTCAGCCAAATCTTTCGGTGGACACCCTAAAAACCATGCTTCTAGCTCAGCTGCTCCAGCAATCCGAAACCGACGCCTCTACCGAAGCAGACATGATCTCCGTTCTGAAATCACAGGTCAATGCTCCTTCATCATCCATTACTACTAGATTGGACCAGCTTGACACGACTCTCAAGGACGTTCAACAAGCGCTCAAAACGCTTTCCGAGAGAGTCGCCTCCGTCGAAGAAACCTGCAAGAGTCAAGCTGGCGGACTCAAGAGAAGGCACGATGACCAGGATGATCCTGATGACCGTGAGGGGGAGAACAAGAGACAAAGATTAACTGAGTCTGCCCCAATCATACCTGAAGCTACTGTGGTTCAACCGGAACCTTCAACTGCGGCAACTACAACTGAATCCGGACCCGAAGCCGAGTTGCCTGCCGAGTTGCCTTTAATCGAAATGGTAATGGATATGGACATCTCCGATGACGAAGACCCGATGGTTGAAAAGCCTGAGGGAACAACACAGGAATTGGTCAACTTTGATACATCAGATGGGTCTACACTCAATCTTAGTGATCCAAACACCGAGATCGACCTGGAGACCAAAAATGCATGGTACGAAAAAGCCGCCAGTGTTGTAAATCTCCAGGTAAACCTGATCTTCCCTACTGATGAAGACGATAATGTTGACTACGACCAATTTCTGCTGCAAAATCTGTATGGTTCACCCGTTCACTCTACTCAAGCCGTCGAAACTTCTACAAGACCCAAGACTACATCTGCTGAAATTCCGACATCTCCTCAACTACCGACAACTTCTGATCTTCCTCCTCCTCAACAGCAACCGATCCGATGGGGGAAGATCACGATATTCATTCCTCACCTGGAGGAATCTCTCAAAAGGCTGTTCGTTCACAGTTAGCCATGTCCGAACAAAGCACAAGATCACCGAAGTGCTCAACGTCCAAACAGGTAGAATTCTGAAAGTTATGATTCCCATCTTCACCGTTCGACGAGAAGAAGGAAATGAATGGATATTTTCCGAAGCTGATTTCAAGAATCTCCGACCGTTCGACTTCTATGCTATCCTGAAAGACCTCCGTACCAGAACTATCCGACCGCTTCAAGTAACCAAAACGCTCGAAGCAGTTCGTCGATTCCTATTCCGTACCATCATGATGTCCTATCTCACGGACTTCCAAATGGCAATCGAGAACAAAGCTAAGAAGGTAAACCTTATAAAGCCGATTCTGAAAGCGCCCAAACTGAAGATGTATCTCGAGAACGCACTGCTTCTGGAACCAGAATTTGGGATAGTCTACATCAACGATCGGAATGAAAAGAGATTTCTTCGCTTCAGTCAGGTAGACAGATTCTGCGATGGCACGCTCTTAAAAGCTCAAGATGCTCTTCGAAGAATCATCACGTATGAATCCGAAAATCAAAAGGTTTCGTAAGTTCCCAATCCGAATGAAACAACCGCTCGAAAAGCCTTAGAAGTGATTGAAGAATGCATCGACTATCGCCGTGCCATTCGAATGTTCGAGGTACACTTCGCGCTCCGAAAGAGATATGTGGATAACTGGCACGAACTCGAACATCGATTCAAAGGGGGAGATTGTTAGGGCAATTAATGTGTTGAATAGAAGTTCAAGGGCTTGTTTGGAATTCTTTATTTTGAGCCTAGTTAGTGAACGGGGTGTGGGCTTGTTACCACGGGCCCGCCAATATGTAATGTTTTGTTTAGCCTTAGTTTTAGGCTAGTTGTCTATTTTGCTTTCCTGAATCGTATTGTAATTCTCTCAACAATTGAAAGCTAATTGGATGACCAGTTGAAATCATAACACCTGTTCTTACATATTGATTTCTTCATTGTTCGTTGCACGGATCTGAGACTCACATAACACTTTATAACATTTTTTGGGAAATTTCACATCCTCTTTTGAAGCCTTAAACACTAAGATGAGACAACTAGTCGACGAGTTGAAAAATCAAAGTCAGGGTTTCTTACCAAGTGATAATGAAAAATCAAAATGTGTTGGTAAGGATAAGAGTGATTTTGAGAAAGAGTTGTAGATTTTTTAGGCAAATTTCAAGCACATGAGCAAGCCTTCTTTACTTCCTAGTAGTAAAGAGGTGCTTCTAGATGCTAAAATTCCTAACGTAATGATTTTTGCTCATTTTGTGCAGCCTTCTTTTTATGATCACAATGCTCCTATCGGGATCATGCCATGGACCATTGGGAGGATTTGTGTGATTAAGAGCTTGGGAATTTTTCCTAGATCGTGTTCTTTGGTGATGGACTTGTTGGAAAAAGCTTTGTTATGGTGGAGGTGTCTATTATCTTGAACCTACTCTACTTTTTGAATATGCACATGTGGGGTGGTGAACCACATCCTACATAACCTTGTTGCAAACTATCGTCTTACTCTCAACTACAATTTTGTGCATTTTATTTTACACTTTTGTGTGTGTGATTTGAGTCTCTTCATTTTCGACTAGTATCAAGAATTTTTGGGATCAGAAAAAAACAAGTCTCATGCATCTTATATCCTTAAACTTGAAGTTTCATAGTTCGAATAATCATACCACCACTAGCAGATTTCTAGAACTAAGCAACCAATTCCCCGGTATCCATATTGATTAAACTTTGAAACTCTAGAAATGACATGGGACTTTTTTCTAAAAACGTGGTCGATACACTTTTCCTTTGTTGCCTTACCCGAGCATTTGAGTCTTATTACTCCCTCCATAGTGAAGATATTGAGTATTTTAAGTTTGGAGGAAGAAACTCAAGTGTTGAAAAAAAAAGCTAAATCCTTCAAAAAATTGGAAGGATAAAAAAATACAAATAGCTGAGTTTGACACGTTGAGGTAAACAAGTTGGGCAAAACACATCAAATACATAGTTTGAAATATTTTTCTTTGATGTAACCCAAAAAGACAAGTTTGGGTGAAGATGAAAAATGTAAGGATAGTGAGAAGCCTTAAACAAAAGAAGATTTGGATCTTCTATTTTTGGAGATGTTCCACGATGACATTGATCCTTCTGTTGGAACCATTAGAGTTTCTGAAGAACCATCCTCTGTCGGACAAAATCCTACAGGTATGACTCTAACTGGTCCAAATAATGCTTCATCTTCTTCTATAAATACTACAGATGCAATTGCCGAAGCAGAAGAAAGTGCAGAAGATGAAACATCAAGAAAACCGACCACAGAAGCTGCACAAACCACAGAAGAACCAATTACAGAGGAAGTTGAGGACCAAGACTATACGTCCTCAGAGGAACAAACTCCACCACCACTCATACCAATCATTCAGCAAACGGTAGGATCAACTACCAAGGCACGAAAAACGACAGAGGCTACACGAGAAGAAGAAACATCAGAAGCCTCTGAAGGAAGTTTTGATGACATTGATGATCATCTTCCACGCACAACTCAGTGGACAAAAAGCCATCCTCCAAGCCAAATAATTGGAGAACCTTCTGACTCAGTCAAAACAAGGTCTGCCACTGCTAATTTTTGTTTCTTTACAAATTTTATTAGTGTGATAGAACCAAAGAAGATTTCTGAAGCCCTAGATGACCCAAACTGGGTAGACGCCATGCAAGAAGAACTTCTGCAATTTGAGCGTAACAGAGTCTGGACTTTAGTACCTCTGCCAAGAGGGAAACAGGCCATTGGGACTAAATGGGTCTACAGAAACAAGAAGGATGAAGATGGAGTGGTCATCAGAAACAAAGCAAGATTAGTAGCAAAAGGATATAGACAAGAAGAAGGCATAGACTACGATGAGACTTTTGCCCCTGTTGCACGGCTCGAAGCAATAAGAATATTCTTAGCCTTCGCAGCCCATAGAGGTTTTAAAGTCTATCAGATGGACGTAAAATCAGCTTTTCTAAACGGTGAAATCCAAGAAGAGGTTTACGTAAATCAGCCACCAGGTTTTGAAAGCTCAAAGTTCCCAAGGCATGTATACTACCTTGAAAAGGCTCTATACGGACTAAAACAGGCTCCAAGAGCGTGGTACGAACGACTTTCCACCTTTCTTCTAGAAAATGGCTACAACAGAGGTACAACAGATACTACATTATTTTATAAACGCAAAAATAGTGAGATAATGCTTGTACAAATATACGTAGATGATATAATTTTTGGGTCTATAAATTCAGAAGAGTGCAAAATTTTTGAAAAACTCATGCAGAGTGAATTTGAAATGAGTATGATGGGAGAATTAACATTCTTCCTCGGACTTCAAGTCAAACAATCTTCAGAGGGAATTTTTATAAATCAAGCCAAATATGTCTCTGACATTCTTTTAAAATATAATCTCTCTGATACCTCTGCAATGCAGACTCCAATGGCCACTGGAAATAAGTTATACTTAGATCCAAATGGTATTTCTGTAGAATGTACACTCTACAGAGGCATGATTGGATCTCTGTTATACTTAACAGCAAGCAGACCCAACATTATGCATGCCACATGTCTTTGTGCACGTTATCAAGCTAATCCAAAGAAATCACATTATGATGCTGTAAAGAGAATCTTTAGATACCTGAAGGGGACCAACAATCTTGGTCTCTAGTATCCACAGAACTCTGGTTTTAGTCTTAAAGCTTATACAGATTCAGACTATGGAGGATGCATGCTCGACAGAAAGAGTACCTCTGGGAGTTGTCAATTCCTAGGTGGTAAACTAGTCAGTTGGACCTCCAAGAAGCAGAATTGTGTCTCCACATCCACTGCAGAAGCTGAATACGTTGCTGCTGCTAGCTGTTGTTCTCAGGTTCTATGGATGAAGACTCAGCTAAAAGACTACGGCCACATCCTATTCAAAATACCCATATTCAAAAATTGGATGATCAGAAAGTTAATAGAATTCAAGTTATAAGATTTTTTCTCTCATAGAGCTTCTGCTGGCTCTCACAGAGCTTCTGCAAGTTCCATCAGAGCAACAAAACCTCTGTGAGTAAAATTTCTTGACAAAATCCTATTGATCCTCTCCAATGTCTTTACAAACGTTTTCGTTCAAAGAAGAACCTACAGAGTCATGATAACAATGAGATATATGAGAAGAGGTTAAAAATCAAGATTTTCAAAATCACAGAGCTTCTGTAAAACACAAAAGTTCTGCCATTTTGTTCTCTGGGCATTTCTGTAGTAATAACGGTTACTTTTACTGAGAGTGAAACTCATGTGGCTAAAAACAACCTCACGCGCCTAGCATTAATGGGTCGCGCACGATGTCCTGTCATATTCTGACAAGGCCTACGTGTCCCATTTTCATTGGGCGTACATGGAACGTTTTTATTTGGAAAGTTGAACCCGCCGCTCAAACTCGAGTACGGATTCCAAATGTTAATCCTTTGCCATATATTTTACTCTTTCGATTTCTACCGTTTTACCCTCCTATAAAAACCAAGCTTACCCTCTCATAAAACCTTTTACAAACTCTTATCTTCTTCTGCGGCGAAACCCTGCAAAAGCTTGCAAAAACCTTGTTTTTAAAATCAAATGGCTTCATCTTCTAAAGCTATCTCCCAATAACTCTCTCCGGCGAACTCACCGGAACACTCACCTGCCCATTCTGAACATTCAGAAAACCCCAACCTTGCAAGAACTATTGAACAACAAGATTCCGGGGACTCAGCAGAATTTGCTCCGACGACACACTTGCAAAACTTCATAGCAAAAGATCACTTCGAAACCATACTTCCTATCAAATCAAACAACTGCTATTTGGTCCCCTCACCCACTGCTTTCGGCGAAGCCCATGCTATTCTCCTGAACATAATGGAAAATCACATCCTCTTCCCTCTACTCTCAAGAACCCCAAACAAAATTCCAGTCCGTTATCTGAACCAATTTTGGCAAAGCTGCCGATTTGATAAAGACGATTCTCTTATCAAAGGGTACATTTCAAGACCTGATAAATCTGAGCATCTTGAAATAAAGTTCAACAGAACAATGTTCTCACTTGAATTCAACCTACCAACGAGCGGTCTTTTGGGATTGAAGAGTTATGCAGAGCAACCAACAGACGAAGAGCTCTGTGGCTTCGTGGAAATGCTTGGGTACAACACCCAACTACGGAAGAGAAATGACTTCGGCAGAGGAAGATTACCACCTCCGTGGAACACTTTGTTCTCTATTCTTAACAGGTGCCTGACAGGGAAAATAGGGAGTATTGACCAGAGCTCACATCAAATCTTGAGCATCATGATTGGGGTTTACTATGATCTTCCACTAGATTATGCGACCATAATGATGCAAGAGATCATAAACACCATCGACAGAAAGAACAACACGATCCCAACTTTCTACCACCTCTGCAATTCCAACGAATATTGGGAGTACTGTTCGAACCTCTACTGCTAATCCAAAACTGGCCAATGGAAGGACCAACTCCCAAACAGTTCCCGATGAACAAGAATACCCCCACTGATCATACTGATGGCTACTCGCACTACAGACCTCTGTCAAAGAAGCTTTTGCGCTACGCATCGAATAAATCCCTTAAGAAAGAGTATATACGCGATCATAGAACTCCTAAACCGAGTCCTATGACACCCCCGCGTTTAGGTGTCCCCCTAGGAACAATGATAGCAAAACCTCTTTCTACTCAAGAAGAAAAGGATCAGAAGTTAGCAAAGCACATGGCTATTCAACTCAGCTTTATAGCCAAACGTGCAGAACTTATGGGAAAGAAGTCTTCATCAAAAACCTCTGCATCTACTCCAAAAGTAAAAAGAGAAAAACTGCAGAAGGCACCTCAACAAGCGCTGCAGAAGATCAACCTTCACCTTCTCATGCCACAGAAATTGGCTCCTCTGCTCCTCCCTCTTCCCCAAAAATGAAGAAGAAAAGAAGATCGAAATCAACAGAGGAAGGGGCACCAAAACCTAAGAGAAGGAAAACCAAAAAGAAGCATGGTAAATCACTTGAAAAGTTGGTTACCATTGTAGAAGAGGAAACTGCAGAAGAAGAAAATGCAGAAGAAAGAACTGAAGAAGAAGTTGCAGAAGAAGGAATGGCTACAGAAGAGTATCAATCACCCTATCAATCTCCAGATAGATTTGCTCACCAAGGAGACCTGAACGACTTCTTACAGAACCCTGACATTGCCAACACCCTAAATACAGCAGGGTGGACGGCACAACCTCTCGACCACCACTCTCCAGAAGAACAAGACTTCTTCATTTCTGGCATTGACACACATCTGCAAGAAGATGACACAACACCCAAAGATCAACCAACCAACACCCCTGTTATTTTACAAAACCCGTTCATTCAAGGATTGGACGTCCACAGAAGAAGTCCAAACCCAGCTTCAGAAGAAATAGAACAAACAGAAGCTGAGTGGAATAGAGGTGAAATTACAGAGGCTTCTGAGAAAATGATGGAAGAAGAAAAAGAAAAAGGGGGCGAAGTTGTACAAAAAGAGGGATTTGCAACAACAGAGACAGGAATAGAGATCTTAGAAACAGATTCAGATGAAGAAGAAGCTGTCTGGATACGTAAAGGTCTCTATCATCCACACGTCATGATATTATACGGATCTCATCAAATGTATGACTTCTTACGACCAGAGCAAGGAACTTCAACAGAACCTAGGGAAGAAGCACCAAGCCGAAGGATAGCTACAAAGGATGAAATGATAGACAATGATGTAGTGCTTGGATGCTTCACAGAGGAAGAAGCAAGAAAAGATGCCTGGATAAATAGAGGTACACAACCAAAACCAACTCCCAGTGCAACCCACATTTCTAACTTCGCAGGTCTAGCTGCAGAAGGAGATATTGAAAAAGAGCAGCACAGCTCGATCCTAACCCAACCCATCCAGCCAGAGGTTACTCTTTCAACCTCTGTGCCCACAGAAACCGGGGAATCCATTCCTAGGGAGTCTCCTCAAAGAGACTCACCTATTGTTCGTGATCAATCGCCCCAGATCACCCTAGAACACCCTACAGAGGAATTCGTTTCCTCTGCCACGCACACATTAGGACCAAAACTTCTTTCAGAGAGAAGTAGTGAGCACAGAGACGAAGAGACTCTAGACAAGTCTCCTAGTCAACAGAAGGACATTCCAATACCCACCTCTGGAGTGGATTTAGACACTATTCTTCACAGAACTTCTGTAGAGATCGAAACTCAGGTTTCTTCTCGAGGATCAGAAGGAAATCCTTCCACCCCCATCGTACAAACAAGGGTGAACGAAGGTGTCCCAGGAACAGGGACTCACTCTGGAGACGAATGTGTTCCTCCAGAGGTTACACAAGGAACACAAGTATCAAGGGATGAGTTCCAAACCCTTGTCACCTCTGTGAACCAAACAATGAAAGAGTTGCAAAGCTCTTTCAAATCCTTTACAGAGACAACATCTACGGCTATCCTAAATCTGAACACCAAAATGGACAATCTGTCCACAGAGGTAAAAACCGCCATCTCGCAGATGAAGTCTTCTACCGAAACTACTGCGAAAGCTACAACTACTTCTGCAGCTCAAGAATTTGGAACAGCTGCAACTTCTGCGTTCAAGGACTCTGTCAAACACTTTCTTGAACAAATGAATATGCAATCCAATAGAGCAGAGGGCATTACTCCTGCAGATCTACAGAATGCCCTAAAACAAGTACAAGCAGAGGCAATACGCAACACGACAATGATGCAACCAAAAGACTATATGACCAGAGCACAACTTACAGAGCTCGGACAGAACGTCATTAACCAGGTCACAAAAGTCATTGTCTCCTTCACAACTGCAAATGCCAACTATGTCAAGGATTTCAGAAAGAGTGTCGGCAGAATGCGTTTCAAAACAGAAGCAGAGCTTGCGACATTGATTGGCCTCTGCGATGATGTCTGTGAAAAGTTGATGGCAGCAGGAGCTGAATTACCGAAGAAGCCCAACACTTCTTGCAGAGCAGAGGGTACTTCTGATAAAAGTCAGGATGATTCTGATGATGACCAACCTGGTCCATCAGATAATCCTGAGGGGGAGAATCTAAGAGAGAAAGCTACGAGCAGAGGAATACAAAGTCCACCAATCGCAGCAGAACCAATCAGCCAAGCCCCTCCAGAACAAACCCAACAACAATAAATCCAATAGACCACAGAGAAAACACCCATCTCTGTGGAATCATCTCCTGACGAAACCAAAATTCCAGAAGCAGATCAGCAAACCACAGAGGCAACAACCGCCCCTGAGGTAATCATTTTGGAAGAAACAGATGAAGAAACCACAGAGAAAACACCCACCTCTGTGGAAACACCCCAAACCATACCGAGAAGAAAGTCGATTGCCACCAAACCAAAAAGAGCAACGACCTCTGCTTCTGACGTTCTGAAAAGGATGCACACAACAATGAGTGATCGTATGGCGCAGAGAGAAGAAGAAAGGCACAGGTTCACTTCATCAACAGAAACTGAGCTCACAGAAGAAGTCAACAAACAACCTCCAACAGAGGTTACAGAGCAACTCAATCCAACAGAACCATCGCCACAAAAGTCCTCTAAATCACAAATGTCAAAACCCACAGAGGCAACCCCCATCAAGCCAACAGAAGTGCCAACCTCCAAACTTACAGAAGCAACAGTTTCTGCCCTGCCAAAAGCCAAAGATAAGGGCAAAGGAATACTGACAGAAGAGCAAAAGAAGAAAACATTGCCAAAGCCAACAGAGAAACTAATGAAGAGTGCGTTTGATGCCTTTCAAACCCCAAACCCTGAAGAAGTTGACTGGGCACATGGATTGAAGCCTCTGTCAGACATTCCTCTATCTGGTAGAGCCACAGAAGTTGTTCAACAGATGGAGAGTCTCAGAAGACGAGTACCACAACCTGGTCCAACAAATGAAGAGATGGAAGAAGTGGTCTACAAATACCTCTATAAACAATCCTTTCAGACCAATTATCCAACAGATCATGTGACAGATCCAAGGATCAGAGAAGAATTTGAGAACATCTTCACAAGGACAAAGCCAAGAACCAAAGCAGATGTCTTCTCAATCCACAAGATCAAAAAGGTAATCTTCTTCAAATTCTCCTTCACAAGAACCTATCCAAAGGTCAGGTACAATCTCTACAAAGTCAGAAGAGAAGACAATTCAGAAACTACCTTCGCTGATGTTGATTTAAGAAATATCAATCCTTATGATCTACCTGACCTTCTGCAATGGACAAAGGACAACTACAACACAGAGGCAAACACCAGAGCCTATCAAGTGTTGAGAAAAGCGATGAGGGAAAAGCTTCTGCTCTACAGCATGATAGATTTCCAGCTGGGAAAAGATCTTGGTCTCAAGCATCTGGATTTACGACCACCACAGGATCGCTGCCCACCGGACGCCGTACCTAGCTCAATCATCACTGAACCAAGGTTTGGTTTAGTATTTCAAAACCCTCAAGGCAAAACTAAACTATTTGTATGCATGGACTGTCAGAAGTACGCAACAAGTACTCTAAACAAGTTCAGAGCAAGCCTTGTGAAATACAGAGGTACAAAGAAAATGGATAAAGATGCTGCAGATACTATCCTCAGAGAGATTGACGCAACAATCCACCTAAGAGAACTCTGTATCAGCTTCTACAAAGAGATCAGAAGAGTCGGAAGAGACAACAGAAGCTACAACGATTTCAAAGATGCCAAAATCTGATTCTCAGACCTCCAATCTCTGCAAACAAAGTTAAAGTTTATCTTTCATTGTACTCAAATGTAAAATGCCTCTGGCATATTTCTAAATGAAAGAAATTTCGAGGTATTGTTTAACCTCTGTCTTATCTAACTTAGCCTAACTTAACTCAAATTCAAATTTTTTATTTTTCACTACTTAGGGGGAGATTGTTAGCTTCAATCTTCCTAATCATAGAAGTATTTAGAAGTAGTGAAAAATAGGCTAAGTGAAGAAAGCCTCTTACAGAGGCTCTGCCGACATTACCGAGAAATCAAGGTCAAGAAGCTACAGAAGCAGCAGAGGCTTCCTACAGAACCTCTACTGTACTCAAAGAAGACCCAAGACTCAGAAACAAAGGTGAAGACTGCTCCACAGAGGACCAGACCACAGAACCTATGTAACTCATTACAGAGCCTCTGTGGTCCACACTGAGACTTGAAGATATTTATAATATCTTGCTACTGTTACAAGACCCGTTCATCAACTTGCATGGTAGCATGCCTTGTCCAACGTCGACGTGTCAAACTCTGATTGGACTCAGTAGGGCTTAGTACATATTAGACGTCTGCTGCATTAAATGCAATACAACACGTCTGACTGTTCATGCCATCCTTGCAACTGTTCACGACATCCGTTCTATTATTCATACGTACCTTTTGAATAGTAGCATATGCTTTATGGTCCCCTTTAGAGTAGTATATAAGGAAGACTCATGTTGAGTTCTTCCTTACACACAAAAATACACCACTTCAATCGAACATCAAGAACACAAAAGCTTATTCACCTTAAAAGTCATATCTGTTTTAAAGCTTTTCTTACTCACGGTTTATAAACCTGTTCTTGATATATATATTCAGTAAACTTTGAGATATAATATTCTGTTCACTGCTTATTTATATTTTGTTCTAAATCTATCAAACTTATCTGTTAGTTCTTTAAAATACGCTTCCGCATCAAACATTAACTTAACTAATAGATCTGATAATCTTGTTTAAAGCAAAACGGGAACCAACATGTCTGTTTATCAGCTTTTCGAAATGATCCTTGTACTTAGATTGTTATTTTTGGATAGCTAACCTCATCTCCAGCCATTCAGAAAGACCATACCTTTTTACAGTGTCAGCGAGAAAGGTTTCAAATTGGCCATCTTCTCTGAAAAGTTTGATGTCAACAATAGGTACTCCGATAGAGGTTCTTCCAGAGATAAATACCTTGTTGATCTTTGCTGGACGATATCTGAAGTGAATTTTCTCTTTACACCAGATCAGGGTGGTCTGAGTTTTCTTTTCCACGATCTTCTGGGCTTCTTCCCAAAGTCTACGTTGAACTTGAATGGGAACACGTTTCAGCTTGGGGTCTTTGACAGATTCTTAAGTAAGCTTGATGGCGTATTCTCTGTCTTTTTCATCAGCTTCCTTTCTTTCAGCGATGAGGCGTTCAGCTCTGAGGTGTTCCTTGTATTCAGCTTTTGAAATTCTGAACTTTAGAGGAACTGAAGGCAGTTGATCACGCCTTAGAATGATTCGCTGATCCTCGAATCGCTTTATTATTTCCTCTCTTTTCTTCTGTTCTTCTTCTCTTAGCTTTTGAGGAGCTAAGGAAGGTCTGTGTCTATGTGAGAGAGTCTGTTCTTCAGGTTCATCAGTCTCAGAGATCAAATCCAAGTCTGGGATTATTTCTTCAGCGGCAGTTGGTATTATTGGTGAAGTCGCAGTTGTGGAGCCTTCAGCGATATCCTTAAACAAAGGAGAGGACTAGTTGAAACACAGCGATCTTACGAGTAAGAACTTGGGTAGAATCAGATAGAGAGAATTGGTTCAAGTGTATAGGCTTGGGTAAAGGAATTGATAGTGTATGATAGAGGAGGGATAGAGTAAGAGATGTTTAGTGTACCTGACAAACCGGCTTTTCAAGCAAGATCATCAGATTGTCATCTTCAGCGACGCTTTTGCCTTTGCCTTTCTCAGCTCCAGAGGCTGAGGGCTTTGTCTTTGTCCGCTCCCCTGAAGGTTCATTTATCGAGATTCCCTTAAGAGCTTTGATCTTTGGAGCAGGTTTGACGATAAAGAAGTCATCGTCATCTTCGTCATCATCATCATCATTCTTTGGAGAAGAAGATGGTTCATCATCAGGGATGTCGACGGCTTCATCATCTTCTGCTTCGGATTCTTCAGCGTCTTCTTCGAGTTGCTCCCCCTCATATACAGAGGCGAGCTTCTCGGTTCCCTCAGGGTTTTCATCTCCCTGAGGTCCAGCGGCTGCTTCAGCTTCAATAGTCTTCTCACCCTCTTCAGTGAAGGTGAGGTCTTCGTTCTTCTCTCCCCTGATAGATTCATCATGGGAAAGGTCTTCAGTGCTTTTGGAAGGGTTTTCAGCGCTCTTCTCCCCCTCTTTTTCATGATGACTGGGGGAGGAATGGGTAGATTCAGCAGCGTTGGTAGGTTCTCTGTCTTCTTGGCCAGAGAGACCTACACAAGCTTCAATCTTTGCTAATCTGTCTTCAAGGCCAGAAATAGCAGGATTGATCTTCCCGAGCTCAATGCGATCTGTCGCTGTAAAATGTTCAAGTTCAGGGACAGGGGCATGAGCAGGAGTATTTGCCTTGTGCAGCAGCTGTTCGATCATAGTCTTCATCGAACCAACGTCAGTCTTTACAGAGCTTAAGTCAGTCGTCAGAGTGTTGACATTTGTCTTCACAGCAGACATATCTCCCTCTAGTGTTCCAACCGATGTCTTCAGCGTTGTAAATTCGCTGGACATGGACGAAACTGAGCTTTTGAGAGAGGTGTAGTCTGTGTAGATATCAGCGAGCACCTTGGCGAAGTCGTTGAGAGTCTTATCAAGTTGCTTCATGTCATCTGTGGAAGCCTTTTTCTCCACCACCGTTGTCAGCTTGTTCGGATTCTCTCCAGCGTTTGTTACAGCTGAAGAGTTATTGGAGAGAGTAGTGGTGAGACCTGTCAGCTTTGTCTCCACGGACTTCAGATAGGCGTTGATATCTCCCAAATTAGGACCTGTAACAGATAAGAACTTGTGAACAAAGGAAAGCTCAGAAGTTCGGGGTTTAGTCACAGTGTTTATGGGTTGTTGATTACCTGCAGGAGGATTGGTGAATTCATCAAAGTCACGGGTGCCTGAGTAAAGTTCCATGTCGTCTTCGAACGTGCCCGTGGATTGTCCTGCAGGTCCTCTCTTCATCATTTCTGGATTATCAGCTTTAGCTTCCGTAGAAATGATGGCATCTCCAGTGATAACTGGAGGAGAGACCAAATGAGTGGAGGGAGAAGCGAAGGATAAGATTGGAGGTTGGGTTCTAAGTTCAGCGTTGGAATCGCTGAGAATCACTTCATCAGTCTTTTGAGAGACTGAGGGAGGTTGGGAAGTTTCCAAGTCTGTAATCTCAACGTTTGGAGACGCTGAGATTGGGATTGAAGGGATGGCTTGTTCAGGTGTGGCAGAGCGTACCACTGAACGTTCCTTCAGCTCTGCAGAAAGAGCTGAGGAGTCTTCAGCATGAGATTGCTGGGGTTGCTCCTTTGTTTTCTTGATCCTTTTAGAATCAAGTGGGGTGTGAGAGTGTTTCCTTTTAAGAGGAATGGAAGTAGCAGCAGGGGTATCAGCGGTGGGTTTGTCCGCTGAAGGAGCTGCAGAAGTAGAAGAAGTATGAGGGTTAAGAAGAGTTAAGAGTGTGGAAAGACGTACCTCATTTACGGTTGGTTTAAAGTCGAGTATCTTTGGACCGACCTGAGAAAGTTTCAGGTCACCATCAGTTGGGTAGGTTTCCTTCAGGCCACATTGGAAGATGGCGCTGATGAAACGTGGGTAAGGAACCCATGGAGGTCTGTCAGCGACGGTGTCCACTCGTAGAACCAGGTCATCATAGATGATCGATGCCCAGTCTATGTTGAGACCTTTCAGCAGTGCATAACCCATTGCTTGCTGAGGTTTAGCGGCTTGGTCGGAGGAGCCACTCTTTGCAGTCATGCAGCTTATCAGATGAGCGAAGATGAAATTCATCTCGCTGGGCATTTTCGATTTCTTGATGATCGTCAGCTTCTTCTCGGGCTTCATGTCTCTGCCTATTTCCCATACATAGCCCATTGCATCGAAGAATGCAATGATGGCTTCCCTGTCTGAGTTTTTCTTGGGGTCAGGGAGGGGAACAAAAGGTTTTTCCTTGGTAGCGATGGGAAGGCTGAGAGCTTTGCGAATAATGGCTGGGGTGATCTTTATGGTGCCATATTCGATATCGCAGAGGATGCAATCTATTATTTTGGAGGGATCTTTGGCTGAAGGTAATTGAGTGTGTCTCGCTGAGTACCAGAATTGTGAGAGCAAAAGCTGATGTGCAGGAGGTGTTATGGTCAAGGCTGTGGAGATGCAGTAATTCTTCAGAAATTTCACAGCATCATCTAGATGTGTGACTTGCTTTCGAGGAGGAAACTCGAGAAGCGCAGAGAGGTTGTTCACCTTAGTCCAATCCAGTTTATCAAGTTCAAACTTGACTTGTGGAGCCTTGAGGAATTCCACTTCCTCAGAGTCAGTGGAGATGTTCTCAGCGGTAGCAGGAATGTCAGATGAGGCCATTTCTTTGTATTTAACAGTTCAACCAAAGATGTTAACAAATAAGAATGATCTTAATGTGGAAAGAATTTCCAATAAGATGTTTCAAATTTTATCCATTTCATTCAGACACAAATGTCTTAATGAAAATTAGGGTTTTTCTTGATTTTTGAAACGAAATGTAAAACCCATTTTCTTGTTTTCCAGTTTTCTATGAAGAAATAGATTCTGGAAACGAATGAAGAACAAGTTTAAGATTTTGCATTTAAACTTGAAGAACAACCATGAAATGGTTGTGTTCATAAAACCACGAAAGAAAATGATTTCATTTTACGAAGTTCTTTTGTTTGATCTTGTTAAAACAATGAGAAGATCGGAAACAAGTTATACGCATTCGGTAATAAATAAGAACATATTAACCTTGATGTTTGATGAAGAAGATGGTGAACAGTTCTTGAAGTTTGAAAGCACAAATGCAACAGTGAATTCTTTCTTGCGGAGGAATATTGATCGCGTAAAAGAAAAATATAAACAAAGAGTTTGTTTATATAGAGATTTTAGAAAGAGAAAATCTTGAGCGGGAAAAGATTTTCATCATGACACGGACACGCGTTTGCATTAGATTGGAAGTATGAACGAGACGTGCAAACGTGTGTCAGGAAGAGAAAACGTGCCGGGGTTTATCCGTTGCCATGACGTAACAACTGTCCTTTCATATTCTTGGTTGTCTCTGAGGTTTTGAAAAACTCATAGATACTTTTGAAAACATGAAGTACTGAATGAAAATATTCAGTGAAGGTTTTAAGAAATTTCAAAATATCGCTGTTAAGGAAGAGATATTCAGCGATGCATTTTGTTTTGAAATCTTGCATTTTCATGCGATTGTCAGAGAGAGAACATACCTTGATATCAGTGAATCAAGTTTATTCAGATAGAAGATGATAGAATGGGTTATACAAGTTGATTTTATCCTTTCGCTGATTAATGTGAACCGCTGAAGATTTTATCCTTCAAAGTTCAGCATTCCAAGCTCGCTGATGAGAAAGTTGAATCTTGTCTCATCAAGAGGTTTGGTAAATAAGTCACCTAACTGATAATCAGTTGGGATAAAATGAAGTTCTGTATCACCATTCATCACATGATCTCTGATAAAATGATATATGATTTCTATATGCTTGGTCTTTGAATGTAGTACTGGATTGTTTGCTATAGCGATGGCACTTGTGCTGTCGCAATAGATTGGAATTTTAGAGAGCTGAAGATCATATTCTAGTAGCTGATTTCTCATCCACAAGACTTAAGAACAACAGCTTCCAGCGGCTACATATTCAGCTTCAGCTGTGGAGGTGGACACTGAATTTTGCTTCTTACTTGTCCAACTTACCAGCTTTCCACCCAGGAGCTGACATCCTCCTGTGGTGCTTTTCCTATCCATTTTGCAACCTGCAAAATCACTATCTGAATAGGCGGTTAGATCAAATCCTGAATCTTTGGGATACCAAAGACCTAGATTCGCTGTACCCTTAAGATATCGAAAGATTCGCTTTACAGCTTTCATATGAGATATCTTAGGTTCAGCTTGATATCGTGCACACAAGCATGTTGCAAACATAATATCGGGTCGGCTAGCAGTAAGATACAATAGTGAGCCGATCATCCCACGGTACAGCGTGACATTGACAGGAACACCCTTAGTGTCCTTATCAAGTGTCAGCGGTGGTGCCATATGGGTTTTCATAGCTGAACTTTCAGTTAAGTCGAATTTCTTCAGCATATCTTTAACATATTTTCCCTGACTAATGAAAGTTCCTTTTTCAGTTTGCTTAATCTGAAGACCAAGGAAATATGTTAGTTCACCCATCATGCTCATTTTATACTCATCTTTCATTCTATCAGCGAAACGAGTACAAAGCTCAGGGTTAGTAGAACCAAATATAATGTCATCAACATATATTTGAACTAGAATGATATGACCTTTCACTTTTCTAAAAAATAGCGTTTTGTCAATCTTACCTCGCTCAAATTTTTCAATATGGAGATAAGTGGAAAGAGTGTCATACCATGCACGGGGAGATTGCTTCAAGCCATAAAGTGCCTTATCCAGTTTATAAACATAATCTGGACGCTTAGGATCTGAGAATCCTGGAGGTTGTTCCACATACACTTCTTCATTCAGCTTTCCATTTAGAAACGCTGACTTGACATCCATCTGATGTACTTTGAAGTTCTTGTGTACAGCATATGCTAAGAATAGACGAATAGATTCAAGTCTTGCTACTGGAGCAAATGTTTCGTCGTAATCTATGCCTTCCTCTTGTCTGTATCCCTGAGCAACAAGTCGAGCTTTGTTGCGGGTTACATTACCATGTTCGTCCAACTTGTTTCGATAGACCCATTTAGTGCCTATCACAGTTTTGTCAGTTGGTCTTCGAACAAGTTTCCAAACTTTGTTTCTTTCAAATTCAGTCAGCTCTTCTTGCATGGCGCTGACCCAGTTTGGATCTTTGAGGGCATCATCTACTTTCTTTGGTTCAGTTAGTGAAATAAAATTTACAAATAAACAAATATTACCTGCACTTCGTCGAGTCTGAATCCCAGCGTTTGGATCACCAAGAATTTGATCAATTGGGTGATTTATAGTCCATCGCTGAGCCGGAGCGTGAGACACTGACTCAACTTGAACTTGAGGAGCTGAAGATGAAGCTTCAGCGACGTCGGGAGTATCAGCCAAGAGAGGAATTGATGAAGTTGTCATTATATTCACTGATTGCTGAGAAGTAGATGGAATGTCTGAAACATTTGGATCAACTGCAGGTATAGTGTTTATAGGAACAGCTGAGACCCATGATGTTTCAGCTTCACTATTCTGCATGTTTGGAATGATAGTGGGACTATCATCTTCTACTGGATGAGCATGAGGAGTGGGAAAATCTTCTGAATCACCAAGATGAGAAAACATCCATTGATTCAGTTCTTCTGTATCAGTGTTCGGTTTAGAGTTCGCTGAACGGGATTCGTCAAACGTGACGTGAATAGTTTCTTCTACAATTTGTCTTCTTCGATTGAAGACTCTGAAGGCTTTGGAAACTGAGGAGTATCCAAGAAAGATTACATCATCAGCCTTAGGATCGAACTTTACAAGAGCATCTCTATTGTTCAGTATGAAACACTGACATCCAAAGATGTGAAGAAAGCTGATTGAGGGCTTTCTCGCATGAAAAAGTTCATAGGCTGTTTTACTGAATCTTTTGACTATCAGCGACCTGTTTTGCGTAAAACAAGCAGTGTTGACAGCTTCTGCCCAAAATTGAGTAGGCAGGTGAGAATCGCTGAGCATTGAACGTGCAACTTCAATAATTGTTCTATTTCTTCTTTCAGTGACTCCATTTTGTTGCGGTGTTCTCACTGACGAAAAGTTGTGAGAAATACCCTTACTCTCAAGGAAGGAATCAAGAGAACTGTTTTTGAATTCAGTTCCATGATCACTCCTTATTGAGCGAACGGTCAGATTGTTCAGGGTTTCCATCTTCCGAACAAAGGTGATGAGTTCTTCAGGGGTGTCACTCTTAGAACGGAGAAACATTACCCAAGTGAAGCGAGAGAATTCATCAACTATAACCAGCGTATATTTCTTTCCATCGATGGATTGTTTGTTAACAGGGCCAAACAAATCCATATGGAGTAGTTGTAGAGGAGATGATACTGAAGAAACTTGCTTTAACTTAAAGCTTGCTTTGGTCTGCTTCCCTTTTTCACACGCTGGACATAACGACTCTTTGACGTATGAATGCTGAGGTAGACCAGTGACTAACTCTTTTGAAGAAAGAGTGTTCAGTGTCTTGAAATTTAGATGAGATAGCCTCTTATGCCATAGCCAGTTGACATCAGATGAGGCCTTTGAGAAGAAACAGGAGTTCTCAGTGGTTGTTGAGTCCATGTTTATTACATAAACATTTTCCAAACGATAACCGCTGAGAGCTATCTTCTCCTTTTTGTCAGAGACAAAGCAGGATTCCTTAGTAAAGATTACTTTGTTATCCATGTCGCAAAGCTGACTGATGCTTAGAAGATTATCTTCATCCCTTCAACATATGCGACTCTTCTGAAGGAGGTTGTACCATTTGAAAGTACACCATACCCTCGGGTATGTCCTTTTCCATTTCCACCGAAAGTCACAGAGGGACCCTTCTCTTCTTTGTATTCAGCGAGCAGGCTTTTCTTACCAGTCATGTGTCTAGAGCATCCGCTATCGAGATACCAGATACCCTTCTTAACCTGCAATACAAAGGAATATTAGTTTTTCTTGGGTACCCACTTAACCATGTATACACGTTTGTCAGTGGAAGTGGTTGGAATGGAAGGTTCAGCAGTCTTCGCAGCATTTGAAGATTCAGCTTTGTCTTTCGTCACATTGGTTAATTTCTTAACCTCAGTGGTAGAATTCACCTTGACCTGATTTGCACCAGGGTTGGTCTTCTTTGCCTTGGGGGCAATCTTCACCTTAGCTATCTTTTCAGCTTTGGTGGCTGTGGGGCACTTACTAGCAATATGATCAGTGAGTCCACAGTGATAACATTTCCTATAGCTAAAAGTAGTTCTAGGACCATTTGTATGCTGAGCTTTTAATTTAGAATTAGAAGTACCAGCACCAAGTATACTATTGGCTTTAGAAATGGGACGAACATTCAGTTCTTCAGATTTCTTACCAAGGACATCCAATCTGAGTCTAGGAGTAGATCGCTGAATAAATCCAGATATCTGCTTCCTTGATCCAGAGGGATGAGCCACTGAAGCTTTAGAAGCATTCGGTTTTGGTACTAAGGTACCCTTCTGAGGATTCTGGTAAATAACAATTCCTTTACCTTTGTCTTTACAGACAGAGGTAGGTTTTGAATAAACCATTTTCTCCTTGCCTTTTGAGGAGGTAGGAGTTTCCTCAGGGATTGGTGTAATGGACGAGGAGCACTGAGAAGATGAAGTATCAGCGACTGAGGATACGAACATTCCAAATTTAAGCATTGAACGCTCAGTGGTTGGTTTTGAAGTTTCATATTTGTAACCCAAACCACGTTTATCACTCAGTGGAATTTGAGACTTTATTATCTCAGTGATCTTTGTTGAAGAATTACACCATCCTTCAACAGTAGCTTTTTCTGCCTTTAATGCAGCGATAACTTCTGCTCGTTCGATTTTGACTAGTTGATTTAAATATACTTGATCTTTAAAATCTTCTTCAATTTTAGAAAGCTTTTCTATTTGAAGGTGGCAGTTTTTAAGCTTTTCAGCGAGATCAAGATTTTGGTTTTCAACCACAGTTTTGCCGTTCATGGCTTCGTATAAACTTCTAGTCAAGAGATCGATCTTACGGAGACTATCAGCTTCATCAATATTTGCAATATTGGTAAAGAAAGAAGGTGATACCTGAATAGCAGATGTTGAAGTGGAGGGAATGTCTGAACTTTCTTCCTCTTCTTCAATCTTGGCCATGAGACATTGATTTGCTTCATCATCTTCAGAGTCAGATGATGATGCTTCTTCATCAGAAGCAGCCCAATCATAGTCAGCCATCAGGCCTTTACCTTTCTTCTTAAAGCTTTTCAGCTTCGCATATTTTTCTTTCAGCTTTGAGTATTTGTCATCTTTATTCCTTGGAACAAAGGATTTCTTTGTAAAAGCTGAGGGTCTAGAAACTTTCTTAGACCTGCACTCGTTAGCAAAATGTCCTATTTTTTCGCAGTTAAAACAAGTAGCAGTAGCCTTATCAACAAAAACTGATGATTTAGGCTTGTCAGTTATGGAAAGAGGTTTGTTCTTTCTAAACATTTTCTTCTTGGCAAATCTCCTGAACTTCTTAGTTAGGAGAGCCAAAGATTCATCATCTGAAAAATCAGAATCTGATGAACTTTCAGAGTTACTTTCTAACTCAGTGACAGTGATCGAGGGTCGCTGAGTAGAAGGTTCCTCTGAGATTAAAGCAACATGGGTGTTTTTGGAATCTTTTACAAGATTCTTCTTAAGATGGCTTGATTGCTCATGATTCAACAACGTGCCATATAAGGTAGCAAGGGTCATTGATTTTAGATCCTTTGACAGCTTGAGACACATAGAATAATTGTCCCAGCTTTCAGGTAAACATTCTAGAAACTTTGTCAGCACCTCAAAGTTAGAATATTCCTTACCAACAGTTTTCAGATCTATAATTAAACAATTAAAACGTTGGTGAACTTCAGAGAGAGTTTCATTCTTACCAGAAATGAAGCTTTCGTATTGTCTTACCAGGTTGATCTTTCTTGAGTCCTGGACTTCAGACGTTCCTTCATACTGAACACATATTGTGTCCCACATGGCTTTTGATGTTTTCAGGTTCATGACGGAATGGTAGACTTCGTCAGGAAGTGCCATGGATAGTATGGATCTAGCTTTTGTATCTATAGCCACTTTCTTCTTATCTTCGTCGGTCCACATGTGTATTTCCTTAGGAATCTGCCTTTCTGGAATAGCAGGTCTATTTGCAGTGGCTGGAACTGAAGGATCAATTGTTACAGGGATGTATGGGCCGTTTTCAAGATAGTAAGTCATAGTAGGGTCTACACCTTCTAAGAAAAGTGTCATCCTATTTTTCCATAAGTTGAAGTTGTCTCTGGAAAATCTAGGGGGTTTTGCAAGAGAACCATTGTCTATATAATTTGTGTTTGTGTTGGTGGCCATTTTCAAATAATAGCAAGGAAGAGAAATATCTTAAGATTAGATCTTGTTTATGAGATTAAACAAATCCGCTCTGATACCACTTGTTGGTCCCGAAGGCCTATACAAGTTTGTAGAAAGGGGGGGGGGGTTGAATACAAACACACAGATTTTACTTTTCTAAATTGTTTATTGATAAATAATTAACAATTTACAGCTTGTTGCGGAAACAAGATTAAGGATAAACCTAAATCTAAACAAGTTGGAACACTAAGGTTTCTTGCACTAAGAGAGATAAGGAAATTACTAATAATAACCTATCTTGAGATAATAGATTTGAACTTGTCCAGAGTTAGCAAGTAACTTCAAATGAAGTGAGTTCATCTCTTTATATACTGCATGCATTTAATGCAAGTCAGTATATACTTTACACGTGTCATCAGCTGGTTGGTTGTATGTCATTGACCTTGGTTGACAACCTTAGTAGCCACATGGATGAACAGTGTAGTATCAGAGTGGTTGTACGATTTCAGATATTCGGAGGTTCTTTTCTGACATTTCGTACGGAGTCGTGCAAGGGTGGATAAGACAAAAGTTCTTTGTATGGAGGACTTCATGATCAGCTTTCGTTGATTCAGCGATCTATCATTTAATATCAGCAAATGATAGAGTTCAGCGATAGCTGAAGTCTTGTACTTGATACTTCACGTTTAGTGGACAAATCTGAGTCTTCGCTGATCCGCATCAGTTCATTAGGAGACTTGTCGCTGGTTCTTGAGCTTGATCTTCGACTTCAGCGTAGAACCTTTGTTGACGTGAAACTTGTCTTCAGGGATCATAAGTAAACAACTAACTTATCAGCGATCATCATAATGACTGAACAGACTCAGAGCATTTATGGTGAACAGTTTCGCTGAATGTTTTTAACTTAAAGAGCGAGAGTTCCTATCAGCGGTACTGGAAGATCTTAGTACTTATCAGCGATAGTGAAACTCTGATACATATTGTTTACTTACAATTTTCACTAAGTATATAAGAGATGGTCATTATCAAATCACTGAGGGTTTGGATCAACATCTTCACATCTCTTTGAATTTTCTGAACATTGAGTGCTCTGACTAACCCACTGTGCATCCTTCTGATCAAAATCTCATTCAATCTCCTTTCTTCTGACTCAGAGTCCACCAAACTAACTTTGACATATGGGACAATATCTGTACATGTGTTCACAACCACTGAACTCTCAACTGTTTCTTCTGATCTCAACACAGGTTCCTCAATAGCTTCAGTTTCATCATAATTATCTTCCATTTCTGCATCTAAGTTCAATTCCTCTGTTTTATCAGAATCATTACCATCCATACATTCCATCTCCATATCCTCTGTATCTGAGCTTGTAATCTGAACAATCTGAGTATCCACTTTCTGAATATTTGACTCTGTCTGAACCAACTGCATATCTGCTATTTCAAAATCTTCTATACCAATATCATCATCAGAACTCAACCTTTGCTTTTTCTCCCCCTTTTGATGATCATGAAACTCATTATCATCAAACTTTCTTTTGAGGTTCTAAACAGGAACATCTTCAGGTTCAGCTTCTGCTAGTGGAACAAGATCAAGTGGTTTAGAAGTTGAAGCCAAAGAAGTACTAAGTGCTTTGAATATAGATTATTGCATACTCTGCATTTGGTTAAACAGATCTTTTTGAAACTCAGACATAATATCCTTGATCTCCTTTTTATGAGATTCCAAGGATACCTTTACATCATCTATCTTAGTCTCAACAGATTTCATCTTCCCCTCCAACATTGTTTTCAACTCCTTTACCTCATCATTCAGTCCATCCACCTTTTCCTCCAATTTTTTTACTTTTTCCCCCATCACCATGTTTTGTTTCTGAATCTTTACAAATTCAGAAGATTCTAACTGTGAACCTGAACCAACAGATGGTCCAGTTTTCATGTGTCTAGAGGACTCATGGCCTGTAGATAACACTAAGTAATCTTGTACAACAGATGCACATTTTAATGAAGCTTTTGTAATGTTCACCTCACCAGGACTTCCATCCAATCCTTGACATCCAAAATTAGGAGTGTCTATGAATGTTTGGTCAGGAATACGAAATTCCTGATTTGTGCAAGTGTTGGAAGGAATTTCAGGCTCAATATGGATAGGACTGTGATATCCAGACTCAATGTGATGAAGAATAGGTTGGGATTTATCACCTCCCTCCAAATGAGTTTGGGATGGTTCCCCTGATTTATATGAAACAGTAGAAGCTTGAACTGCTTCTGAGTGGGTATAGATGGGTTGTTCAAGATCCACCACTAGGTCCATGGTGATTTTTTCAATATTGTACACCAAGAGTCGTGTCTCAATAGCAGATGTGGTTACCTGGTTAAGATTGGCTAGTACAGAGGCATCTCTTTCTGTTTGAACCTCTGGTGACATTCTCTAATCCTCACCACTCTCATTCTGTTTTTCTTAACATATTCTAACCAAGCTCTCAGAATTTTGCCCCTCATTTCTCTCAGAATGTTCACCCATTTGAACATCCTCCCCCTCTCTAACATGACTAGACCCCTCACCTCTCCTCTCAGGTTGGTCCTCATGGGTAGGGATTTGAGGTACTTCAATTCCCATAGAGGTGCAATAAGCTTTTAAAATCTCATTCTCCCTTGGAATGTAATTCCTAAGTGATCTTGGCAAGAGTTTGTGATTTGGATAATTTTGAATAGTAGCGGAAGACATCTTACCCAAATGGAAAATAGGACCATGCTGCTCCTCTGATCTTCTTGGAATGGTTCTGTTTTCTTGCATTGCATACCAAATCACAAGTTGCCAATACCTTATGTAAGGTATATATGACAGGGGTGTATCCTTTGTTTTCGTTTGAATAGCCTTCTGATTTTTCTCAAATGTATTCTTCATGTCTTCCCAAAGTATACCAGTATAGTCATAATGCCTATTCTTCACTAAACCTTGAAAAATTTGAAGAATCTGTTTTGAAGCTTGATCTGCAGAGCTATTCTTCCCTGACAAACACTTATTCACCACATGAAAGAAACATGCCCAAATTGGTGGCAATTT
Organism: Saussurea involucrata; assembly: GCA_033807775.1. Taxonomy (NCBI): domain Eukaryota; kingdom Viridiplantae; phylum Streptophyta; class Magnoliopsida; order Asterales; family Asteraceae; genus Saussurea; species Saussurea involucrata. The sequence continues at coordinate 42,627,589 of CM066326.1, read as the reverse complement.
GTTCCTTCTGAAACTACTAAGAGTCCTTAACCCCTCATTGTATCCTAACCTCATAAACTCCGCAATCAATTCTCCTGTTAAAGGTGAGTCTTCAAAGTCTGTCCTTTGTTGTACATCATCTTTTTCTGGTAAATTGAGCATTTCCCTCAATGCAGGGATTGATAAAGTGATTGTTACTCCTCCAATTTCAGATACAAGTTTATTCTCTTCTAACCTAAGATATTTCCACCATTGTTGAATATACTGGACAGGGACAGATTTGTGTCTTGTGAACCATTTCTTGTAGGGATGATATTTGAATAACTCCATTATTATCCTGTGTTCAGGCTTAAATCTATTTTCCTCAAACAATAATACACAATTATTTTCTGACAAATTCAACCATTCTCTTTCAGGAACAATTCTTTCCACTAAATTTGGTCTTCTTGACATTATTGACCCTGCAGCACTCTGTTCATGTTCGACATTCATATTTCCCTCATCTGCATTCCCCTCAGATTCAGCCATTTCTTCATCTTCTGCATTTATTTCATCGTTTCCTACTGCTTCTTCTTCAATAGGTCTATTTTGAACTTCATCATTGTCCGAATCAGATTCCTCCATTAAAGACTCAGTACTATGCAGAGATATATGATCACTTCTTCGAAATCCAGACATGATTTAAGAAGAAAACAAATTCAAAGAACTCTGGAATGATTCGTATCTCACTTTTCTCTCTGAAATTTGAAAGAATTTGAAAGACGGAATTTAAGACATATTTAAAATCCGCGAAGTTGAAAGGTTTGACGGAAAAACGAGGTCAAAGTTATAACGGAGTCAACACATTTGAAATGCCACAGAGGATTTAAATGAAATGCGTGGCATAATCAACCAAATATGAAGCTGACACGTGTTATTGGATAGAATATTGACACATGTCAAAGATCTGAATAACACGCTCAGATGATTTTCGTTCCTTTATCAGAGATCTGATTATTCTACTCAGAGTTCTGAGTCCATGATTCAGAAGAATTTGCCTTGTAACCAAACTTATTTAAAATCAACTTCTGACAAATGTAAACGCTTTAATTTTTCAGAAGAGGTTTGAACAGATAGAAAATCATTTTATCGTCAGAATTCTGTTCAAATAATGATGATTAGTGAAACTCATTTAAAATCTTATATCTGAATAAGAAAAGTTTGAGATTCAGATATAGTTTGAACAAGTGGAAAAAAAAATTATCATTAAAAGCTTGTTCTTCTTAGAATGATCAGAGATAAGAAATGAAAACAAACATTTTAATCAGCATGAAATGATTTCCAAAAGATATTAATTCTCCCCCTTGACTTTAGCATGTACTTAATAAAGATGAGATGAGATATAAAGAGTAATAGAAAAAAGATAATCCACAAAAATTGAAGTACTTGTATTTCTCAGAAATGAAATCTTGAAAGTTGGATTTCTGAAGTAATGACGCAGAAGTCTGAACTCAAGAGTCAGAATTCTGAGTACAAGACTCAGAGTTCTGAGTACACTACTCAGAAAATCTTACTTAGCAGGATTTAACATTTCTGAAAATCAACTAACAAGTAAGATCAATTAGTCAGATTAAGCATTCCTATTTTACATATGAGAAATGAGAATCTTTTGTGATCAAGAGGCTTTGTGAACAAGTCAGCCAATTGATACTTTGTATGCACAAAGTGCATCTCTATTGTTCCCTTTTCCACATAGTCCTTTATAAAATGATACCTCACATCTATATGTTTAGTCTTTGAATGATGAACAGGATTCTGAGTAATAGCAATTGCACTTTCTGAGTCACAGTAGATAGGAATTTTGTTGAGCTGATACCCATAATCCATGAGTTGTGTTCTCATCCACAAAGTTTGAGAGCATGAAGCAGCAGCAGCAACGTACTCTGCCTCAGCAGTTGAAGTGGATACACAATTCTGCTTCTTTGATGCCCAACTCACTATCTTATCCCTTAGAAAGTGACAAGCACCAGATGTACTCTTTCTGTCCATTCTACTTCCTGCATGATCAGCATCAGTGAAAGCTGTTAGTTTAAAGTCAATTTCATTTGGATACCATAAACTAAGATCAGGTGTTCTTTTGAGATATCTGAGAATCCTTTTGACAGCCAACATATGTGATTCTTTAGGATTGAATTGAAATCTTGCACAAAAACAGGTAGAAAACATGATGTCTGGCCTACTTGCAGTCAAATATAGTAATGATCCAATCATGCCTCTATAAAGTTTGTTATCTACTGAAACATCTTTGAGATCAGCATCCAACTTTATGTTTGTTGCCATAGGAGTTCTCATAGAAGCACAATCAGACATTTTGAACTTTTTCAGGATGTCCCTTACATATTTTCCTTGATTTATAAAAATTCCATTTGGTAATTGTTTGACTTGAAGTCCAAGGAAAAAATTAAGTTCACCCATCATGCTCATTTCAAATTCAGATTTCATGATTTTAGAAAAATCATCACACATTTTTGCACTTGTAGAGCCAAATATTATGTCATCAACATAAATTTGAACAAGAATCAAATCATCACCTTGTTTCTTTAAAAACAAAGTTGTGTCAATCTTACCTTTCTTGTAACCTGAACCTAATAAGTGTTGAGTAAGAGTGTCATACCAGGCTCTTGGTGCTTGTTTTAGACCATATAAAGCTTTATCTAAAATATAGACATGGTCAGGAAATTCTGAATCAACAAAACCTTCAGGTTGATGTACATACACCTCTTCATTAAGTATACCATTCAGAAATGCTGATTTGACATCCATCTGATATACTTTGAAATTCTTGTGAGCAGCATAGGCCAAAAATAACCTGATGGCCTCTATTCTTGCCACTGGTGCAAATGTCTCATCAAAATCAATTCCTTCCTGTTGACAGTATCCCTTAGCAACCAATCTTGCCTTGTTTCTGATGACAACACCTGACTCATCCTTTTTATTTCTGAATACCCATTTAGTTCCAATGATAGATTTACCTTCTGGCCGTGGAATGAGTCTTCAGACTTTGTTCCTTTCAAATTGAAGCAATTCCTCTTGCATTGCTGAAATCCAATCTGGATCCTCTAGGGCTTCATTAGCTTTCTTAGGTTCAATAACACTTAGGAAACCTGCAAACATTGCTTCATTTGCAGTAGCTGATCTGGTTTTTACTCCTGCTGATAGATCACCAATCACTTGATGAATGGGATGATTTTTAGTCCATTTGTTGGCACTAGGAAGCACATCAATCTCTGAATAATTGTTGTTTGTATCATTCTCATCAACGATAGCTTGTAATTCTGAACTGTCCCCTTGTTCTGATAAATTTGAGATCAAATCTTGAGCAATGAAGTCAGAGTTCTCAGTGACTTGTTCAGAGTTCTGAATACGAGGTTCATAAGTCTGAATACAAGGTTCAGAATTCTGAGTATTAGGGTCAGATTTTTCATTACTTGTATTTATCAGAGTTGGACAATCCTCAGATGGACCTTTATTAGAAATTACAATTGTTTGAACTACTTCTGAAGTTCTTCTTTTCATTTCATTGATCATCTTAGGGTTTTCAAACTCTGCATTAGAATCAAAAGTCAGTTCAAGAAAAGCATCCTTAAACAGTGAATTGAGTTCTGAACAAATAGGATTAGAGTTTGTAACAGAAGTCATTTTTGTCCTGTTCTTCATGAGTTCTGAACTGTCTTGTTCAGAAGTCTTCATTCTGACTTCATCAAATGTTACATTGATGCTTTCCATCATCCTCTTGGTTCTTCTGTTGTAGATTCTGAATGCTTTGGAAGTTAATGAATAACCAACAAAGTATCCTTCATCTGCCTTTTTATCAAACTTACCAAGATTTTCTCTGTCTTTAAGGACATAGCATCTGCAGCCAAAAATATGAAAGAATTTGATTAATGGTTTTCTTTTGTTTATCAGTTCATAAGCAGTGTTGTTTAATCTTTTATTGATTAAAGTTATGTTCTGTGTAAAGCAAGCAAATGCAATTGCTTCAGCCCATAAGAAAGTTGGAAGATTTGAATAAGCCAGCATGGTTCTTGCAGCTTCAACTAGAGTCCTGTTTTTCCTTTCAACAACACCATTTTGTTGAGGAGTTTTGATGGCAGAGAAATTGTGAGAAATCCCAGAACTTTCTAAAAACTTCTGAAGAGTCTCATTTCTGAACTCTGTTCCATTATCACTTCTGATTTTCTGGACTGAAAGCTGTAAGAGAACTTGAATCCTTTTGATAAAGTTTATCAATGTAGTAGCAGCTTCTGACTTAGCTCTTAGGAATTCAACCCATGTGTATCTGGAATATTCATCAACAATTACAAGCATATACTTGCAAGATGAGTCCATTTCCAATGGTTCTTTGCAAGATGAGTCCATTTTTAATTTGTGAGAACTCTTTTTCATCTTGCCCATTTCACAAGCTGAGCATAATGATTCCTTTTCAAATTTAATCTTTGGTAATCCTTTAACCAGATGTTTTGTAACAAGATTATTCAGATCTTTGAAGTTTAAATGAGAACATCTTCTGTGCCATAGCCAGCATTCATTTACAATTGAGTTTGATAAAAGACAAACAAGATTTAATGTTTGTATTTTTGAAAAATTAACCACAAATAAGTCCATGTGCCTTTTGGCCCAGAAGACTTTAAGATCATTCTCAGTTAAAATCATGCAACCTGTTATTTTGAACTTGATTTGACAAAGACTGTCTAAAAACTGACTTATGCTGAAAAGATTATGTTGTAAGCCTTCAACATAGAAAACTTTTTGAATTGTCAGATCTCCTTTTGTTAAATCCCCATAACCTTTAACTTGACCTTTGCTGTTATTTACAAAGTTGACTGCTCCTCCAGCCTTTTCTGTGAAATTTGATAGAAAAGACTTCTGACCTGTCATGTGTCTTGAACTCCTGAATCTAAAAACCACACATGACAGCCCTACAACAACAATCAGTTAGATTTAGGTACCCATTTTGGAATGGGTCCTTCTTTGTTAGCCTTTTTATCTGATTTAACAAAAGTATGTTTGACTTTCCATTCAAAGTCTTTCTTCAAACACCACTTTCCTTGAACTTTTATGAAGTCAGAACATTTTATGTTCACAAAATTGTTCAATTTCTTCTTAAAAGTTTTAAATTTAGATGTTGAAGAAGTTTCAGCCTTCTTTTCTTTCACATTAAACCTTTTTTCATTCTTTCCTGTGATTTTAATATGAGGCTTCACTTCTTTTATTATTTCTCTTTTCTGAGTTTGAGGAACAGAAACATTTTTCTTTTCTGTATTCTGAATGTCATTTCTTACATAGGAAACAAAAGTTATTGTGATTGGACATTTCTGAGAATATTGGAATGAATCACTTTCGCATTGAACACAAATAAGATTTTTCTTTGCAAGTAACAACAGATCTGTACTGTAAGCCTTTTCATTTTTATTGCTGGTTTTCAAAGTACAAGTACATTTATCACAATAACTCTGTGCTTTTGGTACAGTTACAGGAACCAATCCATTCATCTCAGAAACTCTTTTCACACCATCTTTCCTTTTGCTTTCCTCTTTTTCTGAAAAATTCAATCCCTTTTTGTTAGAAGGAGAAGTAGATGATTCACCTTTTTCATATGTACTTGATTCATTAAGGAATTTATCATTATCTTTTAGAGCATTAATTTTAAAAAGATCATACTCAGTCTTCAGTTTCTCAAGCTCTGTTATTTTCTGAATAAAGATGTTCTTTTCTTTTAAAGCTTCATTAAGTTTAACATCCACATCACAGTAATCATTTTCAAGTTCATCAAAAGATTTCCTCAAATCCTAAAGTTCTTGACTTACAAGATTAAACCTCTTTTCAAGCTCTGAAAAATCATCTGACTTTGTTTCAGAAAATCCAGTTGACTCAGACTTCTGACTACCTGAATCAGAATTCTGATTAACAGACTCAGATGTCTGACCTTCAGACTCAGAGTTCTGACTCCAAGAATCAGAGTTCTGACTAGAAGCTTCAGACTTCTGATTAACTGTTTCGGAAACCTTACTTGTATCAAATATGCTTTCAATGTCATGATGTGAAAAACTTGGCTATTTATTTTTGTAACTGACATTTAAAGAATCATACGTGAATTTAATGTCATTGTATTTTGGTTTCTCATCTGTTGATTTAGGAATTCCTTTCTTAATCCTATCTTCTGAAACAACTGACTTCTCTATTTTTGAATCAGAAACTATCTCCTTTGTCTTTTTAGAGATTGGTTTCTGCAAATTATCAGAACTTGTTATAGAACTTGCAGGTCTGATAAAAACTTCAACAATTTCTGGGATTTTTGGTTTAGGAACTTGAAGTTTTTCAAAATCATACAAGTTGACCGGAGCTCTTTTTAAAACAACATTTTCTTCCAATCCCAGTCCCTTCTTTGGATTGTAAAATCTTGTATCTTTAACATTACTTGTTAGAAGATTTAATGCTTGCTGAGTCTGACCTCTTTTCAAATTTAGATCTTCTAATTCTTTGATTTTTGTGTATAAATTTTTCTTTCCTCAAATAGCATATCAAAATTTATTTGTAAATCACCCTTTTCATCCCTAATCTTTGAAAATTCATTTTTTTATTCAAAAAGCTTTTTTAACAATTCAGAATTTTCATTTTAACTTTCTGTTTCTCAGCCTCAGATTCCTCATATTGTTCTCTTATTACTTCTTTTTCAATTCTGAATTTGTTAACCAGACTTCTTTCACCTTTTATCTGTTTTCTAAGATTAACAAATTCAGTTTTCATGTCACCAATCTGTGTCATTAAGTCTATTTCAAGTGCAGAATGTACCTCAGTAGATGACTCAGAATCAGCATCCTCATAGTCAGAATCGTCCTCATTCTTCATTTTGGCCATGTAACTTTGCATCTGTGAAAAATTAATATGATCATCTTCATCTGAAGTGTAGTACAGCCAATTCTCCTGTTCAGCCAACAAAGCAATCTCATCATCTCTCTTCTTTGCAAGCTGAGCCTTTTTGGTATAGTACTCATAATCTTTCACGATCTTTACTCTGCAGTCCTTAGCATAGTGGCCAGATTTTCCACACTTGAAACACAAATTGTTTTCTTTTCTCTCTTCCTTCTCTTCTTTCTTCTCTTCACTTCTCTCTACTTTCTTCTCAAACTTATTTTCTCCTCTGTCTTCTCTTTTCTTATAATCTGAACTCCCCTGTTCTCTCTTGTAATTTCCCTGAAATCTACCTTTGTTAGAGACCACTCTAACAATCTAGAGTGGTCTCTACTTTGTTAGAGTACTTTTTTTCCCATACCTCTTGTTGAAAGTATTTGTCAACAAGGCTAGTTTCTCAGCCATTATCTTGATATCTTCATCATCCTCTGATCCTTTTTCCTTGTCAGATTCTTTCAGCTTTGGTATCTCAGATAGATATGCAGTCTTCTTGGGTGCTTTGATAACTTTGGACTTTGATAAAAATGTTAACTGATCAACAACATTTTTCTTCTCTTCCACAACTAACTTGACAGAGTCTTCATGTTGATTTAGAACACACAACAGATCATTGAGGTCTTCCTCACACATATCTTTATTCATTTGCAGACTTATAGCAAATGATGACCATTCTGAGTTTAGACTGTTCAGAAATTTGTAATTTATTTCTGACTTTGTTTTCTTCAGCCCATTTCTTCTCAAATCATTCAGAATAGTACAAAATTTACTGTACATCTGAGTCAAACTTTCTGACTCTTTAGCCTTGAACCTTTCATAGGCATTTATACTCTGATTTAACTTTGCTTGAATAGACCTCACAGTTCCTAACATCTGTCTTTCCAGTTCATCCCACATTTCCTTAGCATATGATCCACTGTCAATCATGTTAAGAACTTCACTTGGAACAGCCAAAGTCATCAACGTAATTGCTATTTTGTCTATAGCATGTCTGTTTTTCTGTTCTGCTGTATACTGAGAAAAACTCTTCTTCACCCTTGTAGCTGGAATTTCTGGAGTTGTCTCTGTTCCAGGAGTTGCAGCGACATCGACATACACTTCGATAGGACCTTCACGGATAGAGACCATTAGATTTTCATCTATGTTATCCAAGAATTGGATCATTCGGATTTTCCATTGCTGGTACTCTTCAGGTATTAGAACCGGTGGTTTTGTTTTAGATCCCATGGCTAGATACTCTTTAGAAGACATGATTGTAAGAAAGCTTCAACAGAAAGACAAATCCAAATTCCTTGATCGAAAAACACAATTAATTCAAGAATTGCTAAGAATTCAAGAACAGTGAGTAGCAGCGGAATCAATTTTCGAATTGATCAAGAAATCTTCAAGAACACAAACAGAAAACCCTCAAGAATGCGATCTCGATCGAATTTGTTTGTTGACAGGCTCTGATACCAATTGTAAGTTCAGGATCCAATCTTACAATCAATATAACAATGAATAGAATAGTAATTGAGAAGTAATTTGATCAAGAACACTTGTATTCAATGAAGAACAGATTTACAGATCTTAGAGAGAGCGTATCTCAAAGATTACAAAATATGAATACAAGAATATGCGGGAAAAGTTATGCCAAAGATTAGTTAGCTTACAGTTGCTAACACCTATATATACTACAACGGAAACACTAAAGCTACAGTACATATAAGAAAGACTAATAGGAACAATACACGTGTCCTAATTAGTTAACTAAGTACAACGGAAAGTATCTAGTTATGAGTTCTGAACAGGCTGTTCAGAACTTCTGAACATTCATCTGATGAAGCTTCTCAGAACTTCTGACTCTTCTTCTCAGACTTCAATACTTAGAAAACTATCAGAGCATTCCTTCTGAGCCTTCTTGGTCAGAACTCTGACTCTTCTCTTCAGAACTTCTGAGCCTTCTTATCAGAATTCAACACTTGGTTTATTGACAAAACACAAATCTAACATTTGTTTCCGACAACCCACCCGAGAATGTTTTTGAACCACCTGAACTGTCTCACTCTTTTGAAACTTTTTCCCCAAGCTTAACAGAAAATGTTAGGGAAATTAATGTGTTGAATAGAAGTTCAAGGGCTTGTTTTCAATTCTTTATTTTGAGCCTAGTTAGTGAACGGGCCGTGGGCTTGTTACCACGGGCCCGCCATATATAATGTTTTGTTTAGCCTTTGTTTTAGGCTAGTTGTCTATTTTGTTTTCCTGAATCGTATTGTAATTCTCTCTACAATTGAAAGCTAATTGGATGACCAATTGAAATCATAACACCTGTTCTTACATACTGATTTCTTCATTGTTCGTTGCACGGATCTGAGACTCACAATTGGTATTAGAGCAGACGGACAAATCGATTCAAAGTGTTCTTCTTGAATTATGCATCATTTTTATTAGTGATTCTGCACGTTTTCGCAATCTAATTCGGTCATCTGAGTGATTTTTTAAGCAAATTAAGGTTCATAAGTTTTGGTTGTGTTCTTGCTAAAAATAGAATTTTTACCATCAAAACTTGTTGTTTTTGCTTCAAAATCGATTTGGGTATTGTTATTTTTGTGTTTGGTCGAGTTCCTAACCTTTCAGGACGATTTTGAGCAACCCTAGTCGATTCTCAATCGAATTGGAAATTCCAGCCGCTGTTTCCGGATACTCCAGCCGCTGTTTCTGGACAACACTCAGCTTTCCGGAACTTCGCCAATTCTTTCCGGATACCACTCAGCTTTCCGGGTAAGTTCCTTTTTCATAATCTTTTCGGGTACAATTGTTCTGGAAACCCAAAGTTTCCGGTAAAATATTTTATCCGGACAACTTAAAGTTTCCGGTAAAACATTTTATCCGGACAAGTCAAGGTATCCGGTAAAATTGATTACATCCGGAAACCTATCATCCGATAAGCATTACATCCGGAAACCTTTCATCCAGTAAGTTCTTTTGTGTTTAAGAATTTCATTCGGAAACCTTACATCCGGTAACCCATTGTTATCCGGAAACTTTAGTTTGTCCGGACACTCTTACTTTTCCGGAAACTTCTGTGTGTTTATCTGTTTTTCACTCAATCTGATCCGGACACTTCCAGATCAGACATCACATCCGGATGCCTATCCGGTAAGTTCAGTTCTGTTAAATTCTTACCTGTTTCTAGTACAAATCATTCGTAGAGCCTGCGTGAGGATACCACTCGTAGTGCCTTGCGTTAGGTTATCACTTTGAATCGAACAAATCGTCTGACGATCACTCTAGTGCAACATAAGATGTCTTATTCACCTCAGTCAAAGGAAAAGTCAAGTCAGGTATGTGAATCTAACCAACAAGATTTCTTTAATCAAATGCAATCACTTGCTGAACGGGTAGATTCCTACAAGGCCACCTCTGCTGAACAACTGCTTGAGAGCAGATCTCTATCTGAAAAGCTAGATGTTCAAAAGAGAATAACTGAGAAATAAAAGTCTGAAAATGCTATTTTAAAAGAAAATTGCAAAAATCTTTCAATAGCACCTAAGGACTTAAGGGCCAAAATATCTGAACTTCAGTCTCAGCCTGATCAGAGTATGAATGAGAAAGCATAAATTGTTTATCAATGTTCTGCTCTTCAAATTCAGCACAAGGAGTTTGTCGCTAAAATACTTGATCTTGAAACCAAACTCCATAAAAGAGGTCAAACTGATCAGACCATCCATATGAATAAACCCAAAGAGTTCACGTATTTTAACAAAGAATGGGGAATTGGATATGATAACCCTCACTATTTGAAAAAGGGTATTTACACAACACCAACTTTGTATGATTTGGCTGTTTCGGAATAGACATAAAGTATCCGGAATATGCGATCAAATGGATTGGTCTTTTTGAACCTGAAAAGGAAGAGGAAACTGAGGAATACAAGTGCACAAACACGTCCAAAATGTAACTTCCGTTTTGTTATGAACCTTTGAATTATTCTTATCAGAAGAACAAAAAGTACCTCTCGAATGACTACTTTAATTGCTATAAGGTTGTAATGCCCAAGGATTCCTCCAAGAATGATGAGGTCCAAGCAACCGAAACCAAGACTGAGACGGATGATTTCAAACTCTATGTTCCTCCTCTAATCTTGGAAGCAAAGATAGTCGAATTGGAGGAGTCACTCGAGAAAGAAAGGTCGAATTTTCAAAAGGAAAACCAAGCGCTAATCAAGGAACTTGAGAATTTAAAATCGGTCAAAACCGAAGCTGTGTCGGATGAAGGACATGAAATACTTCGGTGTGAAATTAATAAGCTCACATCAAACCTAGCTGCCTTGGCAACAGATGCGATGAAGGAGCATAAGAGAAATGGTCAACTCCAAGAGCAGATTGACCAACTCCAGTCTGATAAGCAGATTTCACCCGAACTCTCCTCAAACTCATCTGATACGTCTTCGTGTAAAGCTTTCATTGGCAAAATATTTTCTACACAAGACAGTCATGATTCTGAAGATAAGTGTGTTTTAAGGAATTTGAAATCTGATTTTTTCTTAGCTTTCGCACCAAATTCCCCAAAGCACAATGACACTAAGTGTTCCTCGCCTTCCTCGACCGATCCAAGTCCTGTAATTCCGGATGTCGATTTTTCTGAATTCATGAATCCCGAAGGCAATTCTGATGAAGAGTTTGAGTCGTTCCCTTTCGACAAACCTCTTCCAAATCATGCTGATTTTTTGTCGCCTGTAGTTAATCGACCGGCCAATTTTTTAAAGGGTGATTGTTCAAAAACAAAAACCCCAGATGTGATTAAGATTTCCAAAACTAAGTCTGTTTCTCAAAAACAATCACAACCGAGGCAAAAGACCGAGCGATTGCCTACCAAAAATACTACTTCCTCAAAAGCCACTGACCATACTATCCATGTTGGTTCAGATAAAAACGGTCGCGCTAAAAAGGATAACCAAACGTGGCTAGCCAAGGAATCTATCGAGGATGATGCATCAAAGTCTTTCAATACTGTGTTTTACCCTAGAATGAACAAAAACGATTGTGCTTGGAATCATAGGAATGATTTTGTTAAAAGAGATGTTAATTTTCCGATGGAAATTTATTCCATTCAGCAAATGATTCAATTGTCGCATGATTGTTTGTGTTGTTCTAGTTGTGGTTGGAATGACTTTGATGATATTAATAATAATGATTGGTTTGGGTCATATCATATATATAATCATACAACCAAATGCAAACCCCGTAAAAACAAAAAGAAACACTTTACACAACGGGGTTCCTAATCAGAGGTTAAACCACAGTGAGATAGGAAACCCACTACAAAACGGGTCACTCCTACTGAGGTTAAACCTACACCTAAGAGGCAACCTGTGTCAAAGCAAGTTCCTACGAAGGGTGACAAACCTAACCCTCCGGGACCCATGCAAATATAGGTACCCAAAGTCCGCTAAACTTGTCTTGCAGGACGGTCATGTGTGGTACTTAGACTCTGGATGCTCCAAGCACATGACCGGAAGGAGGGAGCTTCTCACGAACTACAAGGAACAATATGGCGGAGACGTAAGATTTAGGAATCATGACAAAGCACATAGACGTTCGGTACCATTTCATTAAGGATCACATTAAAAGAGGTACAGTCGAACTCTACTTTGTAAATACTGAGCATCAGTTAGCAGGCATGTTTACAAACCCCTTGGACGAAAAATGTTTTAATACTCTTGTGTCCAAGTTAGGGATGCTAAATCTGAAGACTTGATCTGTTTGTGTGCCCGAAACAAGTGCCATACATCTACAAGAAACTGTCTACTCATCATCCGTTGTTTACACTCCCGATGATTGAGCATACACTTTCTCGCACTTGTATTCTACTTGTCTCAGTTACACAGTTAGATCGAGTCTCTGTATTTATCAGGTAGATTTCGTTTGTTTTCTTTCTTTCAACGTGTGTTTCTTTCATTTCATATTGTCGTCTAGTTTCATTGTTTTTATATCTGTGCTTTCACGAGTGTTCATATGTTCAGGGGGAGCACGAACCGGTATTAGGTAAGTTTACTCTATTGTTGAGGGGGAGTGTCACACACATTTTTTTCTAAACTGTCACAAAAGTTTTTGTGTGTGTGGACATTCCCGTGTGCATTTCACACTACGCGCACATTCTGAGGGGGAGCATATCGTCTTATGTTCATCGTTTGAGGGGGAGCGACACAAACTTTTTTTCTTTCAAAGTGTAAAAGTTTTTTTGTGTGTCGGTCTCTCGTTGCACACACTTGCACTATCCGAGGGGGAGCAAATAATTCCCCATGCTTAGTTTGAGGGGGAGAGAGAGAAGGTTCTTTCAAAATCCAAAGAGTATAATTTTTATGAAACTTGAAAGGCCAGAAGACATTTTATCTGAAATCACATTATGTCCGGATTGGTTTCCGGATAACCATCTGTCCGGATAGGATTCTGGACCGGACACTATCCGGACCGGATAGGTATCCGGGTTGACCCATCCGGATTGGTTGACCATATAAATGATATCCGGATTCTTGTTTACCATTATTTTCCGGAAACCTCAAAACCCTTTTCTCTCCTACGGAAACCCCCACGGATTTCTCATACTCGTCGCATTCGATTTCAAATCCACGGTATATGTTCATTAACCTCTGTCGATTACTATTGTGCAATTGTTGTATCGAGTTTCCACCGCTTGATGTTTAAATCTGGAGATCCACAGGGTTTACAAAACCCAATGATACGGTCGTATCACTCGGGCTTAATCCAGTCACATAAGCCCGAATTTTTTGCTTTGTAATGCTCAGTACACACCTTAGATATGATATACTTGCTTAGATTCGTGATTTGCTCGCAATTTTGGCATGTTCTGTGTATTCGTAGGTCGTCTGGATACTCTCAGAGTATCAGGACACATTCAAACGCTTCCGGACACCTTCATGATATAGATATTTTATCCGGACACTCTCAACGTCCGGTAACCCTAGTTTTCCGGAAACCTGAGGGTTTCCGGTAAGTTCAACTATCCGGAAAGTTGAAGTGTCCGGTACCAAAGACATCCGGAAACTCCTACCCGATCCGGAAACCATCTTTGTTCGGAATATCTAATTTGTCCGGAAACTCTCAACTCATCCGGAATCCTTTGATGTCCGAATACACTTTGTCCGGACACTTTTGTTTTCCAATGCGTTTGTCTGGACACCCCCTGTGTTTATCAGTCCAGTACTTGTTTTCTCACTGCCTGTCCTCAAAGGTATGCGCCGACACTTGTTCATCTGCCTTCGTTACTAACTTTTGGTCTTTTACAGATATTCTATGGCGGATCAAGAACAACAACAACATCCTGAAGAACAAATACCTCCTCAAGAGGAATTTATCGACGAAGCAGCTGATAATGCTTTGGTCAACCCTGACCATGGCATCGAGATGGAAGCCAACAATCATCAGTTGTACACCCCTGAGTTCCGACCACAGGAGCAACACCGTGTGGTCATGGACATCCTACTAGGTCACCCTCTCCGTGAGGCCCTCACTACAACAGCCGACGTCCCTACACTATATCTTTATCAAGTATGGCTCTCTGCCCAAGTCGTTACGGCTGCCAATTCTCACACCATCACGGTGCGGATCGACAACCACCCCTTCACGCTCACACCTAAGTCCTTCTGGCGTCTACTATCACTACCCGAAGCCACCGCCGGCGGACATCAATGCTACGACCCCGTGGTGAATGATGCAACTCTGGGTGCCCAAGTACGCGCACTCGGCTACACCCATGCTCTCGATCCACCTTCAGCATTCACCCGCAAATATCTGGCGCCCATCTAGTACACGCTGTTCACCATTCTGAACAGGTGTCTCTCATCCAGATGGAGGGGCATCGACCAGTGCTCATCCGATTTCTTGCGCCTGTTCCATGCTATTTGCTACAACAGACACGTCGACTTCGCGATGATTATATGGCGCGAGATGGTTCAAGCCATTCGGCAAATCGGCGGTATGAAACAAAAGAAGTTCCTACATTATCCTAGATTCCTATCACTGGCGATCCGACAACACATGGACGCGAATCCAGGGATACCGCGACGCATTAATCATCCGGTATGTCCTCCTTTCCATTTGCAATATATGGTGATTCGGAACCCGTCCAACGCCATAGCCATGCCTATACCTGAAGCCGTCCTGGCACACGCGAACCCCAATGCACCGGGAGTGGTAGAATATAGGAGAGAGTTAGCTGCTCCCATGGTCCAGCCAGCGCCGGAGGGACCTCCCCAGGGAGATAGACCAGAGAGACGTGAGGGTCCTAGGACAAGAGGATGAAGGACCCGGGCAACAGGGGCTCCCGGGCGGGGTGTGTTGAGAGTACGCGGGAGGGAAACAAGTGAGGGCGGTGCATTGGATTCGCGGCCCCGTACTACCCAAACCGGACCAAGGCATCAACCCATTCCCACCACCCGAACGACGACCGAAGCCGGTACATCGTCAAGACCGATGCTCCACCGTGACTCTGAGCCTTACATCCCTGACCCTCCTTGGCCTACCCGACATGTAGAAGACGTGGAATCTGACTCCACAAAATCCGATATGGATCGTGCTATACACGCATCTTTGATACCTCCCCGTATCGGAACAAACCCAGACTTCACCGAAGGAATCCCATCTGACTCGCCTACACCCCCACCTTTCCCTACTACTCAACCTGATATGGGAGATACAAAGAGAACCGAGGGAGTATTAGGTGATGAGTTAGAACATGTGAGACGGGGGTAATTGAGGTCGAAAGAGAACCAAGAAAGATTAAGCCTTAAAGATAAAGAGGCTTCTGAGCGACCCCATACCAGTGTCACCCGGGTAGCCACATCTGCTATCCCGTCTCATACGTTGGGACAGGGTATTGAAGAAGCCGCCGTGGACCCAGTGGCGCAATTGCACAACCTTCTCAGCCACTCACTCATCTCTCAAAAGACGGGTGTTTCAACTTCTCACGGGGATGAAGCACAACTTCTACCGGTCTCTCGCTCGGAGGGTACTGGTATTGAAACAAGAGACCAGCCTCCCCCGGTCTCGACTTCTTTGAGTGCACTATTGAGTCCAGAGCCACTTGTTATTGAACATTCTTCGGCTAGGACACAAGATACGATCCAACAAATCGGTGCTCTTGGTGACCCGACCGGAACTTCCGTAGGATCTCCGCCTTTAGGTGGAATCCGAGGATCGGAAGGAAATCCTACCACGGACACACCATCACCAACCGTAAGCATATGTGGCTCTGCCTCTAAGGTAGACGCCTCAACCGGTGCTCTAAGTGACCCCATAGTGATTTTGCCCGACTTTGTGTCAAAGGGACATCTGGACGGCGCCCTAAAGGCTGTCCGCGAGGCCATGGAGCAGCGATTCACCAATGAGCTCGACAAACTAAAGACTCTGATCAAAGGTAAAGAGAAGATGGTTCAACCTAAAACTGCACCGACACCACCACCGGCTACCGTTCAGCCAAATCTTTCGGTGGACACCCTAAAAACCATGCTTCTAGCTCAGCTGCTCCAGCAATCCGAAACCGACGCCTCTACCGAAGCAGACATGATCTCCGTTCTGAAATCACAGGTCAATGCTCCTTCATCATCCATTACTACTAGATTGGACCAGCTTGACACGACTCTCAAGGACGTTCAACAAGCGCTCAAAACGCTTTCCGAGAGAGTCGCCTCCGTCGAAGAAACCTGCAAGAGTCAAGCTGGCGGACTCAAGAGAAGGCACGATGACCAGGATGATCCTGATGACCGTGAGGGGGAGAACAAGAGACAAAGATTAACTGAGTCTGCCCCAATCATACCTGAAGCTACTGTGGTTCAACCGGAACCTTCAACTGCGGCAACTACAACCGAATCCGGACCCGAAGCCGAGTTGCCTGCCGAGTTGCCTTTAATCGAGATGGTAATGGATATGGACATCTCCGATGACGAAGACCCGATGGTTGAAAAGCCTGAGGGAACAACACAGGAATTGGTCAACTTTGATACATCAGATGGGTCTACACTCAATCTTAGTGATCCAAACACCGAGATCGACCTGGAGACCAAAAATGCATGGTACGAAAAAGCCGCCAGTGTTGTAAATCTCCAGGTAAACCTGATCTTCCCTACTGATGAAGACGATAATGTTGACTACGACCAATTTCTGCTGCAAAATCTGTATGGTTCACCCGTTCACTCTACTCAAGCCGTCGAAACTTCTACAGGACCCAAGACTACATCTGCTGAAATTCCGACATCTCCTCAGCTACCGACAACTTCTGATCTTCCTCCTCCTCAACAGCAACAGATCCGATGGGGGAAGATCACGATATTCATTCCTCACCTGGAGGAATCTCTCAAAAGGCTGTTCGTTCACAGTTAGCCATGTCCGAACAAAGCACAAGATCACCGAAGTGCTCAACGTCCAAACAGGTAGAATTCTGAAAGTTATGATTCCCATCTTCACCGTCCGACGAGAAGAAGGAAATGAATGGATATTTTCCGAAGCTGATTTCAAGAATCTCCGACCGTTCGACTTCTATGCTATCCTGAAAGACCTCCGTACCAGAACTATCCGACCGCTTCAAGTAACCAAAACGCTCGAAGCAGTTCGTCGATTCCTAGTCCGTACCATCATGATGTCCAATCTCACGGACTTCCAAATGGCAATCGAGAACAAAGCTAAGAAGGTAAACCTTATAAAGCCGATTCTGAAAGCGCCCAAACTGAAGATGTATCTCGAGAACGCACTGCTTCTGGAACCAGAATTTGGGATAGTCTACATCAACGATCGGAATGAAAAGAGATTTCTTCGCTTCAGTCAGGTAGACAGATTCTGCGATGGCACGCTCTTAAAAGCTCAAGATGCTCTTCGAAGAATCATCACGTATGAATCCGAAAATCAAAAGGTTTCGTAAGTTCCCAATCCGAATGAAACAACCGCTCGAAAAGCCTTAGAAGTGATTGAAGAATGCATCGACTATCGCCGTGCCATTCGAATGTTCGAGGTACACTTCGCGCTCCGAAAGAGATATGTGGATAACTGGCACGAACTCGAACATCGATTCAAAGGGGGAGATTGTTAGGGCAATTAATGTGTTGAATAGAAGTTCAAGGGCTTGTTTGGAATTCTTTATTTTGAGCCTAGTTAGTGAACGGGGTGTGGGCTTGTTACCACGGGCCCGCCAATATGTAATGTTTTGTTTAGCCTTAGTTTTAGGCTAGTTGTCTATTTTGCTTTCCTGAATCGTATTGTAATTCTCTCAACAATTGAAAGCTAATTGGATGACCAGTTGAAATCATAACACCTGTTCTTACATATTGATTTCTTCATTGTTCGTTGCACGGATCTGAGACTCACATAACACTTTATAACATTTTTTGGGAAATTTCACATCCTCTTTTGAAGCCTTAAACACTAAGATGAGACAACTAGTCGACGAGTTGAAAAATCAAAGTCAGGGTTTCTTACCAAGTGATATTGAAAAATCAAAATGTGTTGGTAAGGATAAGAGTGATTTTGAGAAAGAGTTGTAGATTTTTTAGGCAAATTTCAAGCACATGAGCAAGCCTTCTTTACTTCCTAGTAGTAAAGAGGTGCTTCTAGATGCTAAAATTCCTAACGTAATGATTTTTGCTCATTTTGTGCAGCCTTCTTTTTATGATCACAATGCTCCTATCGGGATCATGCCATGGACCATTGGGAGGATTTGTGTGATTAAGAGCTTGGGAATTTTTCCTAGATCGTGTTCTTTGGTGATGGACTTGTTGGAAAAAGCTTTGTTATGGTGGAGGTGTCTATTATCTTGAACCTACTCTACTTTTTGAATATGCACATGTGGGGTGGTGAACCACGTCCTACATAACCTTGATGCAAACTATCGTCTTACTCTCAACTACAATTTTGTGCCTTTTATTTTACACTTTTGTGTGTGTGATTTGAGTCTCTTCATTTTCGACTAGTATCAAGAATTTTTGGGATCAGAAAAAAACAAGTCTCATGCATCTTATATCCTTAAACTTGAAGTTTCATAGTTCGAATAATCATACCACCACTAGCAGATTTCTAGAACTAAGCAACCAAATCCCCGGTATCCATATTGATTAAACTTTGAAACTCTAGAAATGACATGGGACTTTTTTCTAAAAACGTGGTCGATACACTTTTCCTTTGTTGCCTTACCCGAGCATTTGAGTCTTATTACTCCCTCCATAGTGAAGATATTGAGTATTTTAAGTTTGGAGGAAGAAACTCAAGTGTTGAAAAAAAAAGCTAAATCCTTCAAAAAATTGGAAGGATAAAAAAATACAAATAGCTGAGTTTGACACGTTGAGGTAAACAAGTTGGGCAAAACACATCAAATACATAGTTTGAAATATTTTTCTTTGATGTAACCCAAAAAGACAAGTTTGGGTGAAGATGAAAAATGTAAGAATAGTGAGAAGCCTTAAACACCAACCGTCCAAAGTCTTGTGGATCTAAGTTTGCAAAGTCAACTATCATTTGATGGGTGAATTATAGCCTAGCCTATGTAAATCAAATTGCAATAAAAAAGTATAGAGTGGAAAAATTAGGAAAAACTATGGATGCTATTAGTTAAAGGGATTTGAGATGCAAAATAAAAATAAAATAAAAAAGGGATTTGAGATGCAAAGTCAACTATCATTTTATACCATTTTGGGGAAATTTCACATCCTCTTTTGAAGCCTTAAACACTAAGATGGGACAACTAGTCGACGAGTTAAAAAATCAAAGTCAGGGTTTCTTACCAAGTGATAATGAAAAATCAAAATGTGTTGGTAAGGATAAGAGTGATGTTGAGAAAGAGTTGTAGATTTTTTAGGCAAATTTCAAGCACATGAGCAAGCCTTCTTTACTTCTTAATAGTAAAGAGGTTATTCTAGATGCTAAAATTCCTAACGGAATGATCTTTGCTCATTTTGTGCAGCCTTCTTTTTATGATCACAATGCTCCTATCGGGATCATGCCATGGACCGTTGGGAGGATTTGTGTGATCAAGAGCTTGGGAATTTTTCCTAGATCGTGTTCTTTGGGTGATGGACTTGTTGGAAAAAGCTTTGGTATGGTGGAGGTGTCTATTATCTTGAACCCACTCTACTTTTTGAATATGCACATGTAGGGAGGTGAACGACATCCTACATAACCTTGATGCAAACTATCGTCTTACTCTCAACTCCAATTTTGTGTCTTTTATTTTACACTTTTGGGATCAGAAAAAAAACTAGTCTCATGCATCTTATATCCCTAAACTTGAAGTTTCATAGTTCGAATAATCTTTCCACCACTAGCAGATTTCTAGAACTAAGCAACCAATTCCTCGGTATCCATATTGATTAAACTTTGAGACTCTAGAAATGACATGGGCTTTTTTCTAAAAACGTGGTCGATACACTTTTCATTCGTTGCCTTACCCGCTTTGAGTATTATTACTCCCTCCATAGTGAAGATATTGAGTATTTTAAGTTTGGAGGAAGAAACTCAAGTGTTGAAAAAAAGAGCTAAATCCTTCAAAAATTTGGAAGGATAAAAAATATACAAATAGCTGAGTTTGACACGTTGAGGTAAACAAGTTGGGCAAAACACATCAAATACATAGTTTGAAATGTTTTTCTTTGATGTAACCCAAAAAGACAAGTTTGGGTGAAGATGAAAAATGTAAGGATAGTGAGAAGCCTTAAACACCAACCGTCCAAAGTCCTGTGGATCTAAGTTTGCAAAGCCAACTATCATAAGACGGGTGAATTATAGCTTAGCCTATGAAAATCAAATTGCAATAAAAAAAAAGAATAGAATGGAAAAATTAGGAAAAACTGTGGATGCTATTAGTTAAAGGGATTTGAGATGCAAAATAAAAAAAATAAAAAAAGAGTAAAACTGATGGTCCTATTTGTGATACTTAGTCTTCTTATGTATTTTGTATCTTCATTTGTTTTTATTTGTGTCCTTTTAGTTACTTGGAGACAATTAATAATTTAAGTTTAGGGGTATGATAACTCTCATTTTGAGTGTTATTTACATTCCGTCTGTGTGTGTTTTCTTCCATTTTAGTTGTCTTTTCTTTTTATTTGTTTGTGTTTTATTTTCATTTGGAGTTGTTGAGGATGTTTTTAGAGTTAAACACATCATTTTAGGTTAAAAATGTCACTGTTGGATTTGTGGGCATGCAGTGCCCACTACGGGCACTCTTGAAGAACACCATAGCCCAAACATTGCAAGTGGCACAAGTTGCTGAAGATGGAGGCACACATTTCAATCTCCATAAACTCTATCTCATTTACTATAAGTAGAAGAAGAGAAAGGAGTATCAATTGGTTCATATCATCCTCTCTTCTCAATTTATTTGCTTTCAATAAAACACCTCAAGCATTAGGCTTGAGGTGTAGTACTTTAAATTTTTTATTTTAATTCCGTACTTACTTTTCATATTTTATTAATGAAATTAGTTACTTCGTATTTCCTTTATTTTATTATGTCTTTTACTTTTAGTATGAGCTAAGCACCCTTTTGGGTATGGGTGTGAGTCGAACTTGAGACTAGTAGGCGACACTTGGGTGTTGCTACCGTTGCTAGCTCTTAAGCTTGGTCACTTGTGTTAGGACTTAAACTAAACGCAGATAAGGTGATCACCTTGAAGTGTTAATATTAGATCTTAGACATCGAGAGGGGCGGATCCGAAATACGGCTTAAGTGGTACACAAAAATTTGAGTAAGTCTTTGATAACCACATAGAGATACGTGTTATGCATGATTTACTAAGGTTCGAACTTTGGTCGAGATTTGTATCACAAAGAGATATGTGTGTAAATCTCCATACTGATTGAATTTTGATTTTTGAGTCATACATAGTCAAATCGGCAAGATTAAGAGTCGACAACAATGGTGACTTTATGGGAATTTTGTAGGACCGGTCTATAAAAATCCACTTTCGAGAGATCAGGCTTTTTATAGACATTTCGTACTACAAAGTGACTAACCATTTCGTCACTGCGAACATCTAAAGGAAAACTTACACCCATACCCATTTTATTTACTTATTTAGTTTTTGTTGTTCAAAACCCAAAACTCACTCAAAAAATATATTTTCTTCTTCTCTCATTGAAATCAATGTATCCTCGACTTAGGACTCAGAAATTTGAAATCCAATCCCTGTGGATGCGATACTCGGTACTTTTACCACTTTATTACTTGTAGTGATCCCAGTGTCGGTGTATACTTGCGCCCCCACTGTGGGAACATTTGTGCCACATTTCTAGGTACACGATTTCCAGCTACCAGTTGTTCAGAAACTTAATGTTGTTCTCAATATTGGAACGCAAGATGTTGTTCTTCTAAAGATCATTCAGGAGCAAGCAGAATCTTTCATAGGTCTCGGTCACTGATTCTCCTTTTCTTTGCTTGAAGTTGTCATAGCGTATGATACAGCTGTTGACCTTCAGTTAATTTCCAACCTTGTTGCCACTCATCATTTTAGACACTTGATCCCACATGCCCTTTGATGTGTATTTGTAGCAGTCGATGGACCTGTAGATGTCATTTGGAAGACTCTGAACAAGATAACGCTTTGTGTGCTTTTCACCATTGAATCTGTTCTTTTCGTCTTCGGTCATCTGAGCATATGTCTTTGGTACTGTAGTTGCTGGAGTACCGTTAGCTTGGGTTGGGACATCCGCCAATGGAATCTCCTGTGGGACGTCTGTCAAGGTTTGCATGATGTATTCATAGTTGTCCTTGGACTCTATAAAGATCATGAAGTTGTCCCTCCGTTGAGCATATTCACCTCGGTATAGGATCGGAGGCTTGGAGTCTGTGCCGATAACAAGGGCGTCTCGAGACATCTAAAAATGCACTAAAGTGATCTTCTGACATTATGTGATTCAATTCAAGGTAGTGACTTAACGCAAGGAACAACGAGTGAGTGTCCTAACGCAAGATCTAAGACTGATAGACTAGAAAAGTAAACTAAAGTAAGACTGACCAACAGATAAATCAAAATACTCAAGAGAGTATCCGGATAGGAATCCGGATAATAGTGTCCGGATCGGATGTGTCCGGATCCGGGGTGTCCAGTGCAGTGTCCGAGTGAGAAACCGGATAGCTAGGTTTCTGTAAACAGGTTCCGGATAGTAAGTAACCGGATAGTAATTACCGGGAAGTGAGTGCAATCCGGGTATAACCCGAAAGTGAGTGTCATCCGGGTATAACGAGACAGAGTCCGGACCAAATTATGTCTGGATAGAAATACCGGATAGTGAGTCCGGACGGGTGAAAGTCCGGATTGATTCAATGAAACTTACCCGGTTAGAAACCTGCAATCGTCCGAAAAGGGCGGCTGTGCGATTGATTCAGATCTAGGATGAACTAGGGTTCACGAAAAAGTTCCTGAAAGATTTGAAAAACAACCGAACACAATATAATTTTGACCACAAACACACTATTTTGATGAAAAATCAATGATTTTTAAGAACTCAGACACAAAAACTCAATAACACGATTTTTGCAAATTAACACTTCAAAACTTTGAATTAAACAATAAGACTTTGCAGAAACCTTAATGATACTTGGAGAAACGATTTTGAATGATTAAAACTCAACAATTTAGCATGAACCACAAACATGGAATTCAATAAAAACTTATGCTTCGATAAACATCCAGAAACTTGAATACCTTGAATCGATCAATGACTATCTGCTCTGATAACAATTATGGATCCCAGATTAGTGCAATGCAAGCAATAATCAATCAATAATGATCAACAATTAATAACAATAGGTTGTCATCCATATATTTCACATTTAGAGAATAATACATTCAGAGGGTTTTTACAATTATGAATATGAACGATTAACCTAAACTAGGTTTAAGAAAAGCTTTATATACCCCATTAGGGTATTTTCAAAATAAACCCTGAACTTCTACTCAACAAACTTTTCAGCCCTAACAGACACTTTTAACATCACCCGATCACCTGGAACTCCATGGGTCTCTTGTTCTTGTCCGCATAGTTATCTTGACGCCTTTGAGCCGCCTTCAACCGTTCTATAATATCCTTCACCTAGTTGGTCGTCTCTTGCACAATCTTTGGGCTGAAAAATTATTTCTCTCCTGCCTCCAAGCAACACAGGGAGTCCTACACTTTCGTCCATACAAGGTTTCGAATGGTGTCATACCAATGCTCGAATGATCACTGTTGTTGTAGGCAAACTCTGCTAATGGAAGATGAGAGTCCCAATTTCCTCTAAAGTCGAAACCACACAACCTCAACATATCCTCCAATGTTTGGATGGTCCTTTCGCACTGACCATCAGTTTGGGGATGATATGTGGTACTCGGTTTTATTTTTGTGCCTAACTCCTTTTGCAATCCGTCCCAAAAGTGAGAGGTAAAACGACTATCACGGTAAGACACAATAGACAACAATACTCCGTGTCTTGGAATTACTTCATCAATGTAAAATTCAACCTATCCATCAATAAGGTTTCCCGCATTGCTAAGAAATGTGCACTCTTGGTCAACTGATCCACCACTACCCATATGGTGTCGTGACCCCTCAATCTCCATAAACTCTATCTCGTTTACTATAAGGAGAAGAAGAGAAAGGAGTATCAATTCGTTCATATCATCCTCTCTTCTCAATTTATTTGCTTTCAATAAAACACCTCAAGCATTAGGCATGAGGTGTAGTACTTTAAATTTTGTATTTTAATTCCGTACTTACTTTTCGTATTTTATTAATGAACATAGTTACTTCGTATTTCCTTTCTTTTATTATGTCTTTTACTTTTAGTATGAGCTAAGGACCCTTTTGGGTGTGGGTGTGAGTCGAACTTGAGACTAGTAGGCGATACTTGGGTATTGCCACCGTTGCTAGCTCTTAAGCTTGGTCACTTAAGTTGGGACTTAAACTCAACACAGATAAGATGGTCACCTTGAAGTGTTAATATTACATCTTAGACCTCGAGAGGGGCGGATCCGAAATACGGCTTAAGTGATACACAAATATTTGAGAAAGTCTTTGATAACCACGTAGAGATACGGGTTCTGCGTGATTTACTAAGGTTCGAACTTCGGTCGAGATTTATATCACAAGAAGATTTGGGTGTAAATATCCATACTGATTGAACTTTGATTTTTGAGTCATACTTAGTCAAATCGGCAAGATTAAGCGTCGACAACAATGGTGACTTTATGGGAATTTTGTAGGACCGGTCTATAAAAATCCACTTTCGAGAGATCGGGCTTTTTATAGACATTCCGTACTACAAAGTGACTAACCATTTCGTCACTACGAACATCTAAAGGAAAACTTTCACCCACACCCATTTTATTTACTAATTTAGTTTTTGTTGTTCAAAACTCAAAAAAATAGATTTTCTTCTTCTTTCATTGAAATCAGTGTATCCTCGACTTAGGATCGGAACTTTGAAATCCAATCCATGTAGATATGTTACTCGGTACTTTTACCACTTTATAAGTTGTAGCGATCCTAGTGTTGGTGTATACTTGCGCCCCCACTGTGGGAACACTTGTGCCACATTTCTGGGTACACGATTTCTAGCTACCAGGTTTTTGGCGTCGTTGCCGGGAATTGGCGTATTTCCAGAGTTCCTTGAGTTATAAGTTGATTTTTTCCTTGGTTTTTCTTTCACCAAAATGAAAGGTTTTAATTGGGATGCCTCGTATTTTAATACTTTCGATTATTCATGGGAACAACATCCTAACGTTTTGACTAATCTTCAAGATTATAGCACCTATACTTCATTTTCACTTCCCTGTCAAGATTGGAATGACACGTTTATAAATACATTTGACCAATCATGTGTGGTGAATTTTGATTATTTTTGTGATTTTCAAGCGAGTGATCCTAATCATGGATTCACGTCCTTTGTTTCCGACAACCCACCCGAGAATGTTTTTGAACAACCTGAACCGTCTCACTCTTTTGAAACTTTTTCCCCAAGCTTAACAGAAAACTTTATAACAATTTTTGGTAAATTTCACATCCTCTTTTGAAGCCTTAAACACTAAGATGGGACAACTAGTCGACGAGTTGAAAAATCAAAGTCAGGGTTTCTTACCAAGTGATAATGAAAAATCAAAAATTTGTTGGTAAGGATAGGAGTGATGTTGAGAAAGAGTTGTAGATTTTTTAGGCAAATTTCAAGCACATGAGCAAGCCTTCTTTACTTCCTAATAGTAAAGGGGTGCTTCTAGATGCTAAAATTCCTAACGTAATGATTTTTGCTCATTTTGTGAAGCCTTCTTTTTATGATCACAATGCTCCTATCGGGATCATGCCATGGACCGTTGGGAGGATTTGTGTGATCAAGAGCTTGGGAATTTTGCCTAGACCGTGTTCTTTGGGTGATGGACTTGTTGGAAAAAGCTTTGGTTTGGTGGAGGTTTCTATTATCTTGAACCCAATCTACTTTTTGAATATGCACATGTGGGGTGGTGAACCACATCCTACATAACCTTGATGCAAACTATCGTGTTACTCTCAACTCCAATTTTGTGTCTTTTATTTTACACTTTTGTGTGTGTGATTTGGGTCTCTTCATTTTCGACTAGTATAAATAATTTTTGGGATCAGAAAAAAAAACAAGTCTCATGCATCTTATATCCTTAAACTTGAAGTTTCAAAGTTCGAATAATCTTTCCACCACTAGCAGATTTCTAGAACTAAGCAACTAATTCCTCGGTATCTATATTGATTAAACTTTGAAACTCTAGAAATGACATGCGCCTTTTTCTAAAAACGTGGTCGATACACTTTTCCTTTGTTGCCTTACCCGAGCCTTTGAGTCTTATTACTCCCTCCATAGTGAAGATATTGAGTATTTTAAGTTTGTAGGAAGAAACTCAAGTGTTGAAAAAAAGAGCTAAATCCTTCAAAAAATTGGAAGGATAAAAAATATACAAATAGTTGAGTTTAACACATTGAGGTAAACAAGTTGGGCAAAACACATCAAATACATAGTTTGAAATATTTTTCTTTGATGTAACCCAAAAAGACAAGTTTGGGTGAAGATGAAAAATGTAAGGATAGTGAGAAGCCTTAAGCACCAACCGTCCAAAGTCCTGTAGATCTAAGTTTGCAAAGTCAACTATCATAAGATGGGTGAATTATAGCTTAGCCTATGGAAATCAAATTGCAATAAAAAAAAGAATAGAGTGGAAAAATTAGGAAAAACTATGGATTCTATTAGTTAAAGTGATTTTGAGATGCAAAATAAAAAAAATAAAAAAAAAAGTAGTAAAATTGAAGGTCCTAATTGTGATACTTAGTCTTCTTATGTATTTTGTATCTTCATTTGTTTTTATTTCGGTCCTTTTAGTTACTTGGGGACAAGTAATAATTGAAGTTTGGGGGTATGATAACTCTCATTTTGAGTGTTATTTACATTCCGTCTGTGTGTGTTTTCTTCCATTTTAGTTGTCTTTTCTTTTTATTTGTTTGTGTTTCTTCCTTTTACTAATTTATTTTCATTTGGAGTTATTGGGGATGTTTTTAGAGTTAAACACATCATTTTAGGTTAAACATGTCACTGTTGGATTTGTGGGCATGTAGTGCCCACTGCGTGCACTCTGGAAGAACACCACCGCCCAAACTTTGCAAGTGGCACAAGTTGCTGAAGATGGAGGCACACATTTCAATCCCCATGAACTCTATCTCATTTACTATAAGGAGAAGAAGAGAAAGGAGTATCAATTCATTCATATCATCCTCTCTTCTCAATTTTTTTGCTTTCAATAAAACACTTCAAGCATTAGGCATGAGGTGTAGTACTTTAAATCCGTACTTACTTTACGTATTTTATTAATGAAATTAGTTACTTCATATTTCCTTTCTTTTATTATGTCTTTTACTTTTAGTATGAGCTACGGACCCTTTTGGGTGTGGGTGTGAGTCGAACTTGAGACTAGTAGGCGACACTTGGGTGTTGCCACCGTTGCTAGCTCTTAAGCTTGGTCACTTAAGTTGGGACTTAAACTCAACACAGATAAGAGGATCACCTTGAAGTGTTAATATTAGATCTTAGACCTCGAGAGGGGCGGATCCGAAATACGACTTAAGTGATACACAAATATTTGAGAAAGTCTTTGATAACCACGTAGAGATACGGGTTCTACATGATTTACTAAGGTTCGAACTTCGGTCGAGATTTATATCACAAGGAGATTTGGGTGTAAATATCCATACAGATTGAACTTTGATTTTTGAGTCATACTTAGTCAAATCGGCAAGATTAAGAGTCCACAACAATGGTGACTTTATGGGAATTTTGTAGGACCCGTCTATAAAAATCCACTTTCGAGAGATCAGGCTCTTTATAGACATTCCGTACTACAAAGTGACTAACCATTTCGTCACTACGAACATCTAAAGGAAAACTTTCACCTACACCCCTTTTATTTACATATTTAGTTTTTGTTGTTAAAAACCCAAAACCCACTCAAAAAAATATATTTCTTCTTCTCTCATTGAAATCAGTGTATCCTCGACTTTGGACTCGGAACTTTGAAATCCAATCCATGTAGATACGTTACTCGGTACTTTTACCACTTTATAAGTTGTAGCGATCCTAGTGTCGGTGTATACTTGCGCCCCCACTGTGGGAACACTTGTGCCACATTTCTGGGTACACGATTTCTAGCTACCAAGTTTTTGGCGTCGTTGGCGGGAATTGGCGTATTTCCAGAGTTCCTTGAGTTATAAGTTGATTTTTTCTTTGGTTTTTCTTTAACCAAAATGGAAGGTTTTAATTGGGATGCCTCGTATTTTAATACTTTCGATTATTCATGGGAACAACATCCTAACGTTTTGACTAATCTTCAAGATGATAGCACCTACACTTCATTTTCACCTCCCTGTCAAGATTGGAATGACACGTTTATAAATACATTTGACCAATCATGTGAGGTGAATTTTGATTATTTTTGTGATTTTCAAGCGAGTGATCCTAATCATGGATTCACGTCCTTTGTTTCCGACAACCCACCCGAGAATGTTTTTGAACAACCTGAACCGTCTCACTCTTTTGAAACTTTTCCCCCAAGCTTAACAGAAAACTTTATAACAATTTTTGGGAAATTTCACATCCTCTTTTGAAGCCTTAAACACTAAGATGGGACAACTAGTCGACGAGTTGAAAAATCAAAGTCAGGGTTTCTTACCAAGTGATAATGAAAAATCAAAAATTTGTTGGTAAGGATAGGAGTGATGTTGAGAAAGAGTTGTAGATTTTTTAGGCAAATTTCAAGCACATGAGCAAGCCTTCTTTACTTCCTAATAGTAAAGGGGTGCTTCTAGATGCTAAAATTCCTAACGTAATGATTTTTGCTCATTTTGTGAAGCCTTCTTTTTATGATCACAATGCTCCTATCGGGATCATGCCATGGACCGTTGGGAGGATTTGTGTGATCAAGAGCTTGGGAATTTTGCCTAGATCGTGTTCTTTGGGTGATGGACTTGTTGGAAAAAGCTTTGGTTTGGTGGAGGTTTCTATTATCTTGAACCCAATCTACTTTTTGAATATGCACATGTGGGGTGGTGAACCACACCCTACATAACCTTGATGCAAACTATCGTGTTACTCTCAACTCCAATTTTGTGTCTTTTATTTTACACTTTTGTGTGTGTGATTTGGGTCTCTTCATTTTCGACTAGTATAAATAATTTTTGGGATCAGAAAAAAAAAACAAGTCTCATGCATCTTATATCCTTAAACTTGAAGTTTCAAAGTTCGAATAATCTTTCCACCACTAGCAGATTTCTAGAACTAAGCAACTAATTCCTCGGTATCTATATTGATTAAACTTTGAAACTCTAGAAATGACATGCGCCTTTTTCTAAAAACGTGGTCGATACACTTTTCCTTTGTTGCCTTACCCGAGCCTTTGAGTCTTATTACTCCCTCCATAGTGAAGATATTGAGTATTTTAAGTTTGGAGGAAGAAACTCAAGTGTTGAAAAAAAGAGCTAAATCCTTCAAAAAATTGGAAGGATAAAAAATATACAAATAGTTGAGTTTAACACATTGAGGTAAACAAGTTGGGCAAAACACATCAAATACATAGTTTGAAATATTTTTCTTTGATGTAACCCAAAAAGACAAGTTTGGGTGAAGATGAAAAATGTAAGGATAGTGAGAAACCTTAAGCACCAACCGTCCAAAGTCCTGTAGATCTAAGTTTGCAAAGTCAACTATCATAAGATGGGTGAATTATAGCTTAGCCTATGGAAATCAAATTGCAATAAAAAAAAAGAATAGAGTGGAAAAATTAGGAAAAACTATGGATTCTATTAGTTAAAGGGATTTTGAGATGCAAAATAAAAATAAAATAAAAAAAGTAGTAAAATTGAAGGTCCTAATTGTGATACTTAGTCTTCTTATGTATTTTGTATCTTCATTTTTTTTTATTTCGGTCCTTTTAGTTACTTGGGGACAAGTAATAATTGAAGTTTGGGGGTATGATAACTCTCATTTTGAGTGTTATTTACATTCCGTCTGTGTGTGTTTTCTTCAATTTTAGTTGTCTTTTCTTTTTATTTGTTTGTGTTTCTTCCTTTTACTAATTTATTTTCATTTGGAGTTATTGGGGATGTTTTTAGAGTTAAACACATCATTTTAGGTTAAACATGTCACTGTTGGATTTGTGGGCATGTAGTGCCCACTGCGTGCACTCTGGAAGAACACCACCGCCCAAACTTTGCAAGTGGCACAAGTTGCTGAAGATGGAGGCACACATTTCAATCCCCATGAACTCTATCTCATTTACTATAAGGAGAAGAAGAGAAAGGAGTATCAATTCATTCATATCATCCTCTCTTCTCAATTTTTTTGCTTTCAATAAAACACTTCAAGCATTAGGCATGAGGTGTAGTACTTTAAATCCGTACTTACTTTACGTATTTTATTAATGAAATTAGTTACTTCATATTTCCTTTCTTTTATTATGTCTTTTACTTTTAGTATGAGCTACGGACCCTTTTGGGTGTGGGTGTGAGTCGAACTTGAGACTAGTAGGCGACACTTGGGTGTTGCCACCGTTGCTAGCTCTTAAGCTTGGTCACTTAAGTTGGGACTTAAACTCAACACAGATAAGAGGATCACCTTGAAGTGTTAATATTAGATCTTAGACCTCGAGAGGGGCGGATCCGAAATACGACTTAAGTGATACACAAATATTTGAGAAAGTCTTTGATAACCACGTAGAGATACGGGTTCTACATGATTTACTAAGGTTCGAACTTCGGTCGAGATTTATATCACAAGGAGATTTGGGTGTAAATATCCATACAGATTGAACTTTGATTTTTGAGTCATACTTAGTCAAATCGGCAAGATTAAGAGTCCACAACAATGGTGACTTTATGGGAATTTTGTAGGACCCGTCTATAAAAATCCACTTTCGAGAGATCAGGCTCTTTATAGACATTCCGTACTACAAAGTGACTAACCATTTCGTCACTACGAACATCTAAAGGAAAACTTTCACCTACACCCCTTTTATTTACATATTTAGTTTTTGTTGTTAAAAACCCAAAACCCACTCAAAAAAATATATTTCTTCTTCTCTCATTGAAATCAGTGTATCCTCGACTTTGGACTCGGAACTTTGAAATCCAATCCATGTAGATACGTTACTCGGTACTTTTACCACTTTATAAGTTGTAGCGATCCTAGTGTCGGTGTATACTTGCGCCCCCACTGTGGGAACACTTGTGCCACATTTCTGGGTACACGATTTCTAGCTACCAAGTTTTTGGCGTCGTTGGCGGGAATTGGCGTATTTCCAGAGTTCCTTGAGTTATAAGTTGATTTTTTCTTTGGTTTTTCTTTCACCAAAATGGAAGGTTTTAATTGGGATGCCTCGTATTTTAATACTTTCGATTATTCATGGGAACAACATCCTAACGTTTTGACTAATCTTCAAGATGATAACACCTACACTTCATTTTCACCTCCCTGTCAAGATTGGAATGACACGTTTATAAATACATTTGACCAATCATGTGAGGTGGATTTTGATTATTTTTGTGATTTTCAAGCCCAGTGATCCTAACCATGGATTCACGTCCTTTGTTTCCGACAACCCACCCGATAATGTTTTTGAACAACCTGAACCGTCTCACTCTTTTGAAACTTTTTCCCCAAGCTTAACAGAAAATGTTAGGGCAATTAATGTGTTGAATAGAAGTTCAAGGGCTTGTTTGCAATTCTTTATTTTGAGCCTAGTTAGTGAACGGGCCGTGGGCTTGTTACCACGGGCCGGCCATATATAATGTTTTGTTTAGCCTTTGTTTTAGGGTAGTTGTCTATTTTGCTTTCCTGAATCGTATTGTAATTCTCTCTACAATTGAAAGCTAATTGGACGACCAGTTGAAATCATAACACCTGTTCTTACATATTGATTTCTTCATTGTTCGTTGCACGGATCTGAGACTCCCAATTGGTATCGGAGCAGACGGACAAAACGATTCAAAGTGTTCTTCTTGAATTCTGCATCATTCTTATTAGTGATTTTGCCTGTTTTCGCAATCTAATTCGATCATCTGAGTATTTTTTAAGCAAATTAAGGTTCATAAGTTTTGGTTGTGTTTTTGCTAAAAATCGAATTTTTCCCATCAAAACTTGTTGTTTTTGCTTCAAAATCGATTTGGGTATTGTTATTTTTGTGTTTGGTTGAGTTCCTAACCTTTTAGGAACGATTTTGAGCAACCCTAGTCGATTCCCAATCGAATTGGAAATTCCTGCCGCTGTTTCCGGATACTCCAGCCGCAGTTTCCGAACAACACTCAGCTTTCCGGAACTTCGCCAATTCTTTCCGGATACCACTCAGCTTTCCGGGTACAATTGTTCCGGAAACCCAAAGTTTCCGGTAAAATTTTATCCGGACAACTTAAAGTTTCCGGTAAAACATTTTATCCGGACAAGTCAAGGTATCCGGTAAAATTGATTCCATCCGGAAACCTATTATTCGGTAAGCATTCCATCCGGAAACCTTTCATCCGGTAAGTTCTTTTGTGTTTAAGAATTTCATTCGGAAACCTTAACTCCGGTAACCCATTGTTATCCGGAAACTTTAGTTTTTCCGGACACTCTTATTTATCCGGACACTTCTGTGTTTTGATCTGTTTTTCACTCAGTCTGATCCGGACACTTCCAGATCAGACATCACATCCGGATTCCTATCCAGTAAGTTCAGTTATGTTGAATTCTTACCTGTTTCTAGTACAAATCATTCGTAGAGCCTGCGTGAGGATACCACTCGTAGTGCCTTGCGTTAGGTTATCACTTTGAATCGAACAAATCGTCTGACGATCACTCTAGTGCAACATAAGATGTCTTATTCACCTCAGTCAAAGGAAAAGTCAAGTCAGGTATGTGAATCTAACCAACAAGATTTCTTTAATCAAATGCAATCACTTGCTGAACGGGTAGATTCCTTCAAGGCCTCCTCTGCTGAACAACTGCTTGAGATCAGATCTCTATCTGAAAAACTAGATGTTCAAAAGAGAATAATTGAGAAATATAAGTCTGAAAATGCTATTTTAAAAGAAAAATGCAAAAATCTTTCAATAGCACCTAAGGACTTAAGGGCCAAAATATCTGAACTTCAGTCTCAGCTTGATCAGTGTATGAATGAGAAAGCAGAAATTGTTTATCAATGTTCTGCTCTTCAAATTCAGCATAAGGAGTTTGTCGCTAAAATAATTGATCTTGAAACCAAACTCCATAAAAGAGGTCAAACTGATCAGACCATCCATATGAATAAACCCAAAGAGTTCACGTATTTTAACAAAGAATGGGGAATCAGATATGATAACCCTCATTATTTGAAAATGGGTATTTACACAACACCAACTTTGTATGATTTTGGCTGTTTCGGAATAGACTTAAAGTATCCGAAATATGCGATTAAATGGACTGGTCCTCTTGAACCTGAAAAGGAAGAGGAAACTGAGGAATACAAGCGCACAAACACGTCCAAAATGCAACTTCCGGTTTGTTATGTACCTTTGAATTGTTCTTATCAGAAGAACAAAAAGTACCTCTCGAATGACTACTTTAATTGCTATAAGGTTGTAACGCCTAAGGATTCCTCCAAGAATGATGAGGTTCAAGCAACCGAAACCAAGACTTAGACGGATGAGTTCAAACTCTATGTTCCCCCTCTCATCTTGGAAGCAAAGATAGTCGAATTGGAGGAGTCACTCGAGAAAGAAAGGTCGAATTTTCAAAAGGAAAAGCAAGCGCTAATCAAGGAACTTGAGAATCTAAAACCGGTCAAAACCAAAGTTGTGTCGGATGATGGACAGGAAATCCTTCGGTGTGAAATTAATAAGCTCACATCAAACCTGGCTGCCTTGGCAACAGATACGATGAAGGAGCATACGAGAAATGGTCAACTCCAAGAGCAGATTGACCAACTCCAGCCTGATAAGCAGATTTCACCCGAACTCACCTCAAACTCATCTGATACGTCTTCGTGTAAATCTTTCTTTGGCAAAATATTTTGTACACAAGACAGTCACGATTCTCAAGATAAGAGTGTGTTAAGGAATTTGAACTCTGATTTTTTCTTAGCTTCCGCACCAAATTCCCCAAAGCACAATGACACTAAGTGTTCCTCGCCTTCCTCGACCGATCCAAGTCCTGTAATTCCAGATGTCGATTTTTCTGAATTCATGAATTCTGAAGGCAATTCTAATGAAGAGTTTGAGTCGTTCCCTTTCTACAACCCTCTTCCAAATCTTGCTGATTTTTTGTCGCCTGTAGTTAATCGACCGGTCAATTTTTTAAAGGGTGATTGTTCAAAAACAAAGACCCCAGCTGTGATTAAGATTTCCAAAACTAAGCCTGTCTCTCAAAAAAATCACAGCCGAGGCAAAAGACCGAGCGATTGCCTACCAAAAATATTGCTTCCTCAAAAGCCACTGACCATACTGTCCATGTTGGTTCAAATAAAAACGGTCGTGCTAAAAAGGATAACCAAAAGTGGCTAGCCAAGGAGTCTATCGAGGATGCTGCATCGAAGTCTTTCAATACTGTGTTTTACCCTATAATGAACAAAAACGATTGTGCTTGGAATCATAGGAATGATTTTGTTAAAAGAGATGTTAATTTTCCGATGAAAATTTATTCCATTCAGCAATTGATTCAATTGTCGCATGATTGTTTGTGTTGTTCTAGTTGTGGTTGGAATGACTTTGATGATATTAATAATAATGATTGGTTTGGGTCATATCATATATATAATCATACAACCAAACGCAAACCTCGTAAAAACAAAAAGAAACACTTTACACAACGGGGTTCCCAATCAGAGGTTAAACCACAGCGAGATAGGAAACCCACTACAAAACGGGTCACTCCTACTGAGGTTAAACCTACACCTAAGAGGCAACCTGTGTCAAAGCAAGTTCCTACGAAGGCTGTCAAACCTAACCCTCCGGGACCCATGCAAATATGGGAACCCAAAGTCCGGTAAACTTGTCTTGCAGGACGGTCATGTGTGGTACTTAGACTCTGGATACTCCAAGCACATGACCGGAAGGAGGGAGCTTCTCACGAACTACAAGGAACAATATGGTGGAGACGTGAGATTTAGGAATGATGACAAAGCACATAAACGTTCGGTACCATTTCATTAAGGATCACGTTGAAAGAGGTACAGTCGAACTCTACTTTGTAAATACTGAGCATCAATTAGTAGACCTGTTTACAAAACCCTTGGACGAAAAATGTTTTAATACTCTTGTGTCCATGTTAGGTATGCTAAATCTGAAGACTTGATCTGTTTGTGTGCCCGAAACAAGTTCCATACATCTATAAGAAGTTGTCTACTCATCATCCGTTGTTCACACTCCCGATGATTGAGCATACACTTTCTCGCACTTGTATTCTACTTGTCTCAGTTACACAGTTAGGTCGAGTCTCTGTATTTATCAGGTATATTTCGTTTGTTTTCTTTCTTTCAACGTGTGTTTCTTTCATTTCATACTGTCGTCTAGTTTCATTGTTTTTATATCTGTGCTTTCACGAGTGTTCATGTGTTCAGGGGGAGCACGAACCGGTATCAGGTAAGTTTACTCTATTGTTGAGGGGGAGTGTCACACACAATTTTTTCTAAACTGTCACAAAAGTTTTTGTGTGTTTGGACATTCCCCTGTGCATTTCACACTACGCGCACATTCTGAGGGGGAGCATATCCTCTTATGTTCATCGTTTGAGGGGGAGCGACACAACATTTTTTCTTTCAAAGTGTACAAGTATTTTTTGTGTGTCGGTCTCTCGTTGCACACACTTGCACTATCTGAGGGGGAGCAAATAATTCCCCATGCTTAGTTTGAGGGGGAGTGAGAGAAGGTTCTTTCAAAATCCAAAGAGTATCATTTTTCATGAAACTTGAAAGGTCAGAGGACATTTTATCTGAAATCACATTCTGTCCGGATAGGTTTCCGGATAACCATCTGTCCGGATAGGATTCCGGACCGGACACTATCCGGACCGGATAGGTATCCGGGTTGACCCATCCGGATTGGTTGACCATATAAATGATATACGGATTCTTGTTTACTATTATTTTCCGGAAACCTCAAAACCCCTTTCTCTAATTCGAAAACCCCCACGGATTTCTCATACTCGTCGCGTTCGATTTCAAATCCACGGTATGTGTTCATTAACCTCTGTCGATTACCATTGTGCATGTTGTATCGAGTTTCCACCGCTTGATGTTTAAATCTGGAGATCCATAGGGTTTACAAAACCCAATGATACGGTTGTATCACTCGGGCTCAATCCAGTCACATAAGCCCGAATTTTTTGCTTTATAATGCTCAGTACACACCTTAGTTACGATATACTTGCTTAGATTCGTGATTTGCTCACAATTTTGGCATGATCTGTGTACACGTAGGTCGTCCGGATACTCTCAGAGTATCCGGACACCTTCAAACGCATCCGGACACCTTCATGATATAGATATTTTATCCGGACACTCTCAACGTCCGGTAACCCTAGTTGTTCGGAAACCTGAGGGTTTCCGGTAAGTTCAACTATCCAGAAAGTTGAAGTGTCCGGTACCATAGACATCCGGAAACTCCTACTCGATCCGGAAACCATCTTTGTTCGGAATGTCTAATTTGTCCGGAAACTCTCAACTCATCCGGAATCCTTTGATGTCCGGATACCCTTTGTCCGGATACCATAGTTTGTCTGGACACTTTTGTTTTCCAATGCGTTTATCCGGACACCCCCTGTGTTTATCAGTCCAGTACCTGTTTTCTCACTGCCTGTCCTCAATCTGTCTCAGCCGACGTCCCTACACTATATCTTTATCAAGTATGGCTCTCTGCCGAAGTCGTTACGGCTGCCAATTCTCAGACCATCACGGCACAAATCGACAACCACCCCTTTACGCTCACACCTGAGTCCTTCTGGCGTCTACTATCACTACCCGAAGCCACCGCCGGCGGACATCAACGCTACGACCCGCGGTCAATGACGCAACTCTATGTGCCTAAGTACGCGCACTCGGCTACAACCACGCTCTCGATCGACCTTCAGCATTCCCCCAAAAATATCTGGCGCCCATCTGGTATACGTTGTTCACCATTCTGAACAGGTGTCTCTCATCCAGATAGAGGGGCATCGACCAGTGCACAGCCGATTTCTTGCGCCTGTTCCATGCTATTTGCTACAACAGACACGTCGACTTCGCAATGATTATATTGCGCGAGATGGTTTAAGCCATTCGGCAAATCGGCAGTACGAAACAAAAGAAGTTCCTACCTTATCCTCGATTCCTATCACTGGTGATCCGACAACACATGGACGCGAATCCAGGGATACCGCGACGCATTAATCATCCAGTATGTCCTCCTTTCCATTCGCAATATATGTTGATTCGGAACCCGTCCAACGCCATAGCCATGCCTATACCTGAAGCCGTCCTGGCACACACGGACCCCAATGCACCGGGTGTGGTAGAATATAGGAGAGAGTTAGCTGCTCCCATGGTCCAGCCAGCGCCGGAGGGACCTCCCCAGGGAGATAGACCCAAGAGACGTGAGGGTCCTAGGACAAGAGGAGGAAGGGCCCGGGTAGCAGAGGCTTCCTGGCAGGGTGTGTTGAGAGTATGCGGGAGGGGAACAAGCGAGGGCGGTGCATTAGATTCGCGGCCCAGTACTACCCAAACCGGACCAAGCCATCAACCCATTCCCACCACCCGAACGACGACCGAAGCCGGTACATCGTCAAGACCGATGCTCCACCGTGACTCCGAGCCTTACATCTCTGACCCTCCTTCGCCTACCCGACACGTAGAAGACGTGGAATCTGACTCCACAAAATCCGATACGGATCGTGCTACGGGTGCTCACGGGTTGGGTTGGTCGGGTTGAAGGCACTTTGACAATCCAACCCGATCATTGCGGTTTGAAAAATCTCAACCCAACCCAACCCAAACCGTTTGGGTTGGGTTGGATTGGTCGGGTTGGAACTTTTATGGATCATTTCACTATTTTACTAAGTGGTCGTGTCTAAACAAATTACTAAATGTTTCTAAATATTTAAATGTTCAACCGTTTTCTAAATCGTCTAATAAAATATTTCTTATAAATATTTTGTTTATAAATGCGACATCAAGAATCAATAACAAGATTACTAAAGTAACAAGTGACCAACAATTGTCTATTTATAAATTTTCAATAGTAACATTGCTTCGACAGTAACCAAATGACGGTACCAAAAATCTAAAATTAGATTTAAATGTTTTTCACGGGTTGGCGGGTTGGGTCGGTTTGGCTTGGGGTTAACCCGTTATCAACCCAATATATGTGGGTTGGTGAAAAATAGTATCGATTATACATCAGGTTGGCTCGGTTTGAGTTTTTTTGCCTCCGGTTGGGTTGGGTTAGCCGGGTTGGTCTGGCTGGTCGGAAATTTGAGCACCCCTAGATCGTGTTATACGCGCATCTTTGATACCTCCCCGTATCGAAACAAACCCAGACTTTACCGAAGGAATCCCATCTGACTCACCTACACCCCCACCTTTCCCTACTACTCAACCTAATATGGAAGATACAAGGAGAACCGAGGGAGTATTAGGGGATGAGTTAGAATATGTGAGACGGAGGGAATTCAGGTTGAAAGCGAAACCAGAAAGATTAAGCCGTAAAGATAAAGAGGCTTCTGAGCGACCCCACACCAGTGTCACCTTGGTAGCCACATCTGCTATCCCGTCTCATCCGTTGGGACGTGGTATTGAAGAAGCCGCCGTGGATCCAGCGGCGCAATTGCACAACCTCCTCAGCCACTCACTCGTCTCTCAAAAGACGGGTGTTTCAACTTCTCATGGGGATGAAGCACAACTTCTACCGGTCTCTCGCTCGGAGGGTACTGGTATTAAAACAAGAGACCAGCCTCCCCCGGTCTCGACTTCTTTGAGTGCACTATTGAGTCTAGAGCCACTTGTTATTGAACATTCTTCGGCTAGGACACAAGATACGATCCAACAAATCGGTGCTCTTGGTGACCCGATCGGAACTTCCGTAGGATCTCCGCCTTTAGGTGGAATCCGAGTATCGGAAGGAAATCCTACCACGGACACACCATCGCCAACCGTAAGCGTAGGTGGCTCTGCCTCTAAGGTAGACGCCTCAACGGGTGCTCTAAGTGACCCCGGAGTGATTTTGCCCGACTTTGGGTCAAAGGGATATATGGACGGTGCCCTAAAGGCTGTCCGCGAGGCCATGGAGCAGCGATTCACCAATGAGCTCGACAAACTGAAGACTCTGACCAAAGGTAAAGGGAAGATGGTTCAACCTGAAACTGCACCGACACCACCACCGGCTCCCGTTCAACCAAATCTTTCGGTTGACACCCTAAAAACCATGCTTCTAGCTCAGCTGCTCCAGCAATCCGAAACCGACGCCTCTACCGAAGCAGGCCTGATCTCCGTTCTGAAATCATAGGTCAATGATGCTTCGTCATCCATTACTACTAGATTGGACCAGCTTGACACGACTCTCAAGGATGTTCAACAAGCGCTCAAAACGCTTTCCGAGAGAGTCGCCTCCGTCGAAGAAACTTGCAGGAGTCAAGCTGGCGGACTCAAGAGAAGGCACGATGACCAGGATGATCCTGATCACCGTGAGGGGGAGAACAAGAGACAAAGATTAACTGAGTCCGCCTCCATCACACCTGCAGCTACTGTGGTTCAACCAGAACCTTCAACTGTGGCAACTACAACCGAATCCGGACCCGAAGCCGAGTTTCCTGCCGAGTTGCCTTTAATCGAGATGGTAATGGATATGGACATCTACGATGACGAAGACCCGATGATTGAAAAGCCTGAGGGAACAACACAGGAATTGGTCAACTTTGATACATCAGATGTGTCTACACTCAATCTTATTGATCCAAACACCGAGATCGATCTGGAGACCGAAAATGCATGGTACGAAAAAGCCGCCAGTGCTGTAAATCTCCAGGTAAACCTGATCTTCCCTACTGATGAAGACGATAATGTTTACTACGACCAATTTCTGCTGCAAAATCTGTATGGTTCACCCGTTCACTCTGCTCAAGCCGCCGAAACTTCTACAAGACCCGAGACTACATCTGCTGAAATTCCGACATCTCCTCAGCTACCGACAGCTTCTGATCTTCCTACTCCTCAACAGCAACAGATCCGATGGGAGAAGATCAAGATATTAGTCAAGTCCGAACAAAGCACAAGATCACCGAAGTGCTCAACGTCCAAACAGGTAGAATTCTGAAAGTTATGTTTCCCATCTTCACCGTCCGACGAGAAGACGGAAATGAATGGATATTTTCCGAAGTTGATTTCAAGAATCTCCGACCGTTCGACTTCTATGCTATCCTGAAAGACCTCTGTACCAGAACTATCCGACCGCTTCAAGTAACCAAAGTGCTCGAAGCTGTTCGTCGATTCCTAGTCCGTACCATCATGATGTCCTATCTCACGGACTTCCAAATGGCAATCGAGAACAAAGCTAAGAAGGTAAACCTGATAAAGGAGAATCTGAAAGCGCCTGAACTGAAGATGTATCCCGAGAACGCACTGTTTCTGGAACCAGAATTTGGGATAGTCTACATCAACGATCAGAATGAAAAGAGATTTCTTCGCTTCAGTCAGGTAGACAGATTTTGCGACGGCACGCTCTTCAAAGCTCAAGATGCTCTTCGAAGAATCATCACGTATGAATCCGAAAATCAAAAGGTTTCGTATGTTCCCAATCCGAATGAAACAACCACTCGAAAAGCCTTAGAAGTGATTGAAGAATGCATCAACTATCGTCGTGCCATCCGAATGTTCGAGGTACACTTTGCGCTCCGAAAGAGATATGTGGATAACTGGCACGAACTCGAACTTCGATTCAAATGGGGAGATTGTTAGGGCAATTAATGTGTTGAATAGTAGTTCAAGGGCTTGTTTGCAATTCTTTATTTGAGCCTAGTTAGTGAACGGGTCGTGGGCTTGTTACCACGGCCCCGCCATATATAATGTTTTGTATAGCCTTTGTTTTAGGCTAGTTGTCTATTTTGCTTTCCTGAATCGTATTGTAATTCTCTCTACAATTGAAAGCTAATTGGATGACCAGTTGAAATCATAACACATGTTCTTACATATTAATTTCTTCATTGTTCGTTGCACGGATCTGAGACTCACAGAAAACTTTATAACATTTTTTGGGAAATTTCACATCCTCTTTTGAAGCCTTAAACACTAAGATGGGACAACTAGTCGACGAGTTGAAAAATCAAAGTCAGGGTTTCTTACCCAGTGATAATGAAAAATCAAAATGTGTTGGTAAGGATAAGAGTGATGTTGAGAAGGAGTTGTAGATTTTTTAGGCAAATTTCAAGCACATGAGCAAGCCTTCTTTACTTCCTAATAGTAAAGAGGTGCTTCTAGATGCTAAAATTCCTAACGTAATGATTTTCGCTCATTTTGTGCATCCTTCTTTTTATGACCACAATGCTCCTATCGGGAATATGCAATGGACCGTTAGGAGGATTTGTGTGATCAAGACCTTGGGAATTTTGCCTAGATCGTGTTCTTTGGTGATGGACTTGTTGGAAAAAACTTTGTTATGGTGGAGGTGTCTATTATCTTGAACCTACTCTACTTTTTGAATATGCACATGTGGGGTGGTGAACCACATCCTACATAACCTTGATGCAAACTATCGTCTTACTCTCAACTCCAATTTGGTGTCTTTTATTTTACACTTTTGTGTGTGTGATTTGATTCTCTTCATTTTCGACTAGTATCAATAATTTTTTGGATCAGAAAAAAAACAAGTCTCATGCATCTTATATCCTTAAACTTTAAGTTTCATAGTTCGAATAATCTTTCCACCACTAGCAGATTTCTAGAACTAAGCAACTAATTCCCCGGTATCCATATTGATTAAACTTTGAAACTCTAGAAATGACATGGGCCTTTTTTTCTAAAAACATGGTCGATACACTTTTCCTTTGTTGCCTTACC
Source organism: Saussurea involucrata (assembly GCA_033807775.1). Lineage (NCBI taxonomy): Eukaryota > Viridiplantae > Streptophyta > Magnoliopsida > Asterales > Asteraceae > Saussurea > Saussurea involucrata. The sequence continues at coordinate 42,585,115 of CM066326.1, read as the reverse complement.
CGAGCCTTTGAGTCTTATTACTCCATCCACAGCGAAGATATTGAGTATTTTAAGTTTGGAGGAAGAAACTCAAGTGTTGAAAAAAAGAGCTAAATCCTTCAAAAATTGGAAGGATAAAAAAATACAAATAGCTGAGTTTGACACGTTGAGTGTAACAACCCAAATCCCATATACACAACAATTCACATAATGTAACATAACATTCATATAACAAAAGAAACATCATATTACAAGTTCGGTCCCGCAGTCTTTTACAAATAAAAGAAACATTCTACTACATATTTTAAAACAAAATGAGGGTTAGACCTGATGGTCTATGTGAGAAATCCCTGTTAGTTTGAAAACCATTTATATAAATTCATTCACATAAATCACGCAACACAATTACATATATCCAATTAAGCTCACATATCATGTACCTTCCCGTCTCATTCCTCCTGGCCATATTAGTGGTAGCAAGCCAACTAATAATATACAACGCTGCACAACATCTACACCCAAACAACGCTACACGGATTCTATAGCCAAACACACCGGTCCTAGACCCGGCCAACGTATTATAACACATTATAATACTCATGTAAATATAATACCTCACTATATTATAATTCACATATAAACACATAGTCATCAACTATTTCATTCCCAATCCACACATATACGTGTTCCATTTAAAAACGTTTTTAAAGTAAAACTCACCTGATTGCTTATCAACACGTTTCCAAGCCTTCTAAACAGGTTCAGTCCTTTACCCAGAATTCACAGGATCTGTGACACATGGATACAGATATCTTTTTACCACATAAAACACATAAGTCTTACTAAGGCTAAGAACTCTAAAGAACTCAAATCCTCAAATGTTCCCCTAAGGCGACTTAACACGGGGGTTTGGCTACTCGGCCAGCGGATGGGGTCAAGGGGCAGCGCCCTTGTAGGGTCTGGGGGCAGCGCCCCCAGAAAATTTTCAGAAAACCTTATTCAGTCCTCATTCAAAAACTAGTTAAAAATAACCAAACAGCTAAAGTATCTGGATACCACAAGTTACCCGGACAACACTACTTTTCCGGACAACATGGCTTTTCCGGACAACATAGCTTTTCCGGACCACATATACAATCCGGACGTCATCCGGACACCAAGGTAATCCGGATACCATCCGGTATCCAATTCTATCCGGAAATCATAGGAAAAAGGAACTTACCCGGATAAAAGACTCGTCCGGACTCCAACAAAGAACTACCCGGACACCTTCAACAAAGCTACCCGGACACAATCAACTTGTCCGGATACCTCTAATGTTTATCCCATTTCTACCCAGAATTCGGCTGAGGTTTACACCAGTTCGTTTTTGCTGATTCTAAACCGACAGAAACAATCTAATAGCAGTTATAAACATAATTTGTAAAGACACATACCTTAATTTCACTTCCAAATACCCAATTGATGTCTTAACCTAGCCTTTTTCTTTTTCTTCTCCTTTTTGCTCCCAAAACACATACACATCCTTTGATATTTTTGCTGAGTAATTAAGATTATCTGGATATTCTAAGGATAATATCTATCCACATTTACCCTTTTAGCCCTTACACTAATCAATAATAGCCTAAACACCCTTAACTTACAAATTAACCAATTTTTACCCTAAATATATTATTATAAACTTATTCAATTTAACGATAAGAGGGTTTAAATAACGACCTTACCCGGGGTATTACATCATCTCCCCCTTAAAAGAATTCTGTCCCGGAATTCAGTTAGGCAAAAAGGTGAGGGTATTTGGCTCTCATTTCCGATTCAGATTCCCACGTAGCATCTTGACCTTTATGATGTCTCCACTGAACTTTCACTTGTCTGACCTCCTTATTCCGCATCACTTTAACCTTATGATCAACTATAGCTTCTGGTTCTTCTACATAATTCAGTCTTTCGTCGACTTGTATCTCTGGTAGGGAGATTGCCTGATCTTGAGTAACCAGACACTTTCGGAAGTTTGACACGTGAAATGCGTTATGAATCCTGCTCAATTCTAGTGGAAGATCTAATCTGTAAGCTACTTCACCGATCCTTTCTGTGATAGCAAATGGTCCGATATACCTTGGACTTAGTTTACCTTGCCTTCCAAATCGGATGACTCCTTTCCACGGCGAAACCTTTAACATTACGTAGTCCCCAACTTGGAATTCCAATGGCTTTTGACGGCGATCAACGTAGCTCTTCTGTCTATCTTGAGCCACTTTCAATCTTTCTCGAATCTGAATAACTTTATCGGCTGTTAACTGAACTATTTCTGGCCCTGCTAACTGTTTCTCCCCCACTTCATTCCAACACAGAGGCGTTCGGCATTTTCTACCATACAATACTTCAAACGGTGCCGCTTGAATGCTGGAATGATAACTGTTGTTGTAGGCGAACTCGATCAACGGTAAATGTTTATCCCACGATCCCCCAAAATCAACAATGCAAGCCCGGAGCATATCTTCTAAGGTCTGAATCGTTCGTTCACTCTGACCATCTGTTTGGGGATGATACGCCGTACATAACTTTATCTGTGTCCCCATTTCCCTTTGAAAACTTCTCCAAAATCTTGAAGTAAAACGACTATCACGATCAGAAATGATTGAGATTGGAACTCCATGTCGAGTTACTATTTCATCAATGTACAACTTTGCTAATCGTTCCATCGAATCGGTTTCCTTTATCGGTAGGAAGTGTGCAGACTTTGTCAATCTGTCGACGATCACCCAAATAGAATCGAATCCCTTCGGAGTTCTTGGTAGCTTTGTGATGAAGTCTGTGGTAATTTGCTCCCACTTCCACATAGGTATTTCTAGCTGCTGTAGTTGACCGTACGGCTTTTGGTGTTCGATCTTTACTTTCTTACAAGTATCACATCTTTCCACATACCGAGCGATCCCTCTTTTTATCCCTGGCCACCAATAAAATTGCTTTAGGTCTCTATACATCTTGTTGGTACCTGGGTGAATAGCGAAACGGGATTGATGAGCTTCTTGTAAAACACGATCACGTAACCCACCCAATCGAGGTACCCACACTCTGTTTTCCAGACACAATAACCCCCGATCATCTTTCACTAGCAATGCTGACATCCCCGCTAATCGTTCTGATTTCAGATGTTCATCTTGATAAGCCTCTATTTGACACTTATGCAATTCATCAAATATGTTGGGTAGAAGCTCAGTTCGTAGGGAAATAACTTTTATCGTTCCCCCCCTTTCTTGAAGACTCAATGCATCAGCTACTACATTTGCCTTTCCCGGGTGATAAAGGATTTCGCAGTCATAATCGTTCAGCAATTCTAGCCACCTCCTTTGTCTCATATTCAGTTCCTTCTGATCAAAGAGGTGTTGGAGACTCTTATGATCAGTATAAATCTGACATTTGGAACCATACAGATAATGTCTCCAAATCTTTAACGCGAAGACGACTGCAGCAAGCTCCATATCGTGCGTAGGATACTGCCGTTCATGATCCTTCAGTTGGCGAGAAGCATAAGCTATAACCTTTCCGCGCTGCATAAGCACACAACCCAATCCCAGTTTAGACGCATCACTGTAAACGACAAAGTCTTCTGAACCTTCAGGTAGTGATAGAATTGGCGCGCTGCACAGTTTCTCTTTAAATATTCTGAATGCCTCGTCCTGTTCTGCTTTCCATTCGAACTTTAAATTTTTTCGGGTCAGCTTAGTCAAAGGTGTTGCGATACGAGAGAAGTCTTTTATGAATTTCCGATAGTAACCGGCTAAACCCAGAAAACTGCGTACCTCTGTTGCTGTCTTAGGCTGTTCCCACTTTTCAACTGCTTCCACTTTCATCGGATCGACTTGTATACCTTTCTCAGAAATCACGTGCCCCAGAAATTGCACTTTCCGTAGCCAGAATTCACATTTAGAAAATTTTGCATACAACTTTTCCTTCCTCAGTAGTTCTAGAATCAAACGAAGATGTTGCGTGTGCTCTTCCTTGGATCGAGAATAGATAAGGATATCATCGATAAATACAATTACAAATTTATCGAGATACGGCTTACATACCCGATTCATTAGGTCCATAAAGGCAGCTGGAGCGTTCGTCAATCCAAATGGCAATACTAAAAATTCATGATGACCATACCTCGTTCGAAAAGCAGTCTTTAAAACGTCTTCTTCTTTAACTTTCAACTGGTGATAACCGGACCTTAGATCAATCTTGGAGAAATAGCAAGCTCCAACTAACTGATCAAAGAGATCATCAATTCGGGGTAGCGGATACTTGTTCTTTATCATGCGCTTATTCAATTCTCGGTAGTCAATACACATTCTCATCGACCCATCTTTCTTTTTCACAAATAACACTGGTGCTCCCCACGGCGAAGAACTGGGTCTGATGAAGCCTTTATCGGATAGGTCTTGTAGTTGTGCCATCATTTCTTTCATCTCTGGAGGTGCCAAACGATACGGTGCACGGGCGACAGGAGTGGCTCCAGGAATCAGGTCTATACCGAACTCTACTTGTCTAACAGGCGGAAGACTGTTCAAGTCTTCAGGGAATACTTCAGGGAATTCACTAACAATAGGAATATCTTCCATCCTATTCTTTTCCGTCTTAATATCTATCACGTAGGCCAAGTAACTCTGACAACCCTTATTAACACACCTACGTGCTTTTAAAATTGATATCAAACAAGACTGATGATTTCTGCGATCACCATAAATCACTACTGGTCCCCTCCCAGGTAATACAACATTTATTAACTTCTTATAACATACTATATTAGCCTGATTCTCGGCTAACCAGTCCATTCCCACTACTACGTCAAACTCTATCAGGGTTATAGGAAATAATCGTATAGGCACTCCACACCCCTTTATATTAATCGCACAACTATCAAACACTTCACTAACCGACACTTGGTTATCATTTGCAGTATCTACTAATAGAGCATGTTCTAACATTTTAGGTTTCAAACACAGACAAGCAGCAAATGCAGGAGACACAAACGATCGGTTTGCACCGGAATCAAATAACACCTTAGCACGTGTAGAGTTTATCAAAAATGTACCTGTGACCACATCCGGAGTTTCCTCCGCTTCTTTCTCAGTCATTTGAAATGCGCGACCCCTGGTTACTGGCGGTTTCAGTCTTGGTACTACTGGTTTATCAATCACTGGCCTGCCCCGATGACCCACCTTGCTGTATCCTTCCCCGTGGACAGTTTGACTGAAGATGATCCGGAGAATTGCATAAGAAACATAACCGCATTACCTTACAATCCTTAATGACGTGTCCGGTCTTCCCGCACTTATAACACGCTCGTAAATCACCTTGGCAGTTTCCTTGGTGGACACGGTTGCACTTCTGACATGGTCTTTCCGCTGGTCGAAACGGCGGACGGCTATCATACCTCTGAAATCGGGACCTCTTCGGATCATGTTGTGGTCCTTCCCACTTTCTCTTCCCGATACTTTTATCACCAGCATCTCTTCTAATATCCCGCTCAACATTCTCCGCGGCATTAACTGCAGCCGATAAGGTATCGGGTCTTGTTGCAGACACTAACCTTCTAACTTCTGAGTTCAATCCAAAAATAAACCTTTTCGTCTTCATCGCCTCTGTAGCAACATAGTATTCTGCAAATCGAGACTTTTCCAGAAAGCTAGCAGTATAATCTCGAACAGATAAGTTTCCTTGTTGCAGATTCATGAATTCTCCTTCCAGTTGTTTGACGGCTGCTTGGGGACAAAATTGTTCCCTATAGGCTACCACAAATTCTTCCCAAGAGAGGGTAGAATAAACATCGGATCCTTTTGAATGAATAAAAGATTCCCACCAATACAATGCATCTCCTTTTAGTATAGCTGCCCCATACAATACTCTATCTTCATCCGCGCACTTGCTTGTTTTGAAAATGGCTTCAATTTCCTTCATCCATCTCATTGCTTTTACTGGATCCCAGTCCCCTGAGTACGTAGGAGGTTTGCAACTAAGAAACATTTTGTAATCACATCTTCTCATTACCGGTAAGACCGTAGGGGTGATTGGCATCTCCTCTTCATGAGTAGGGTCTGGTCCTTCTGTTTCAGTATTTTGAGTTTGGTTGAACATAGCTTGAATATTGTCTTGTAGTGTTCCCATTTCTGCCATTAGATCAGCCCTGGTAATGAAATCCGTACTATTTTGTTGGGTTCTGCCTCCGGCTCGACCTCCAGCTCTACCTCCAGTTCTACCCCCGACTCTGCCCCCCGTTCTGCCTCCCGTGTCCCCTGTTCCTACTGACGGATTAGTTCTGTTTGGATTTCTTCCTCCTCCTCGATTCGAATTTCTTGTACCGCTTGCCATTCTGTGGATTTAAACAGGGTTAATATACACATAAGCACATACCCGATATAACAAGGTATTCCAGTTCAGACATGTACCTGTAAGATCATAATTACACTGGCCAGGTGTAATATGAAATTACCTTACATGATGTTCCTTCTACCTTTTATACTTAGTATCCCGAGGTTCTACCATAATAAGGACATCTTACTTCACATGCAATTTAAGTATAGGTACAAATACTAATACCTAAATCCCTTAAACTAAGGCTCTGATACCATTTGTAACAACCCAAATCCCATATACACAACAATTCACATAATGTAACATAACATTCATATAACAAAAGAAACATCATATTACAAGTTCGGTCCCGTAGTCTTTTACAAATAAAAGAAACCATTCTACTACAAACTTTGTACTATTTACATACATCACATTTAATATTGTGATACAACTTCTAAACAAGCCAAAATCTTTATCTTATAATCCTTCACAAAAGCCATCCATTGATTCGTCTACTTACATGCTCTTACTTGATCCACCACCTGGAATACATATTTGAAAACAAAATGAGGGTTAGACCTGATGGTCTAAGTGAGAAATCCCTGTTTGTTTGAAAACCATTTATATAACTTCATTCACATAAATCATGCAACACAATTACATATATCCAATTAAGCTCACATATCATGTACCTTCCCTTCTCATTCCTCCTGGCCATATTAGTGGTAGCAAGCCAACTAATAATATACAACGCTGCACAACATCTACAGCCAAACAACGCTGTACGGATTCTATAGCCAAACACACCGGTCCTAGACCCGGCCAACGTATTATAACACATTATAATACTCATGTAAATATAATACCTCACTATATTATAATTCACATATAAACACATAGTCATCAAGTATTTCATTCCCAATCCACACATATACGTGTTCCATTTAAAAACGTTTTTAAAGTAAAACTCACCTGATTGCTTATCAACACGTTTCCAAGCCTTCTAAACAGGTTCAGTCCTTTACCCAGAATTCACAGGATCTGTAACACATAGATACAAATATATTTTTACCACATAAAACACATAAGTCTTACTAAGGCTAAGAACTCTAAAGAACTCAAATCCTCAAATGTTCCCCTAAGGCGACTTAACACGGGGGTTCCGCTAAAAATCCGGATACCACAAGTTAAAAATAACCAAACAGCTAAAGTTAAAAACTAGTTAAAAATAACCAAACAGCTAAAGTATCCGGATACCACAAGTTACCCGGACAACACTACTTTTCCGGACAACATGGCTTTTCCGGACAACATAGCTTTTCCGGACAACATATACAATCCGGACGTCATCCGGATACCATCCGGTATCCAATTCTATCCGGAAATCATAGGAAAAAGGAACTTACCCGGATAAAAGACTCGTCCGGACTCCAACAAAGAACTACCCGGACACCTTCAACAAAGCTACCCGGACACATTCAACTTGTCCGGATACCTCTGATGTTTATCCCATTTCTACCCAGAATTCGGCTAAGGTTTACACCAGTTCGTTTTTGCTGATTCTAAACCGACAGAAACAATCTAATAGCAGTTATAAACATAATTTGTAAAGACACATACCTTAATTTCACTTCCAAATACCCAATTGATGTCTTAACCTAGCCTTCTTCTTTTTCTTCTCCTTTTTGCTCCCAAAACACATACACACCCTTTGATATTTTTGCTGAGTAATTAAGATTATCTGGATATTCTAAGGATAATATCTATCCACATTTACCCTTTTAGCCCTTACACTAATCAATAATAGCCTAAACACCCTTAACTTACAAATTAACCAATTTTTACCCTAAATATATTATTATAAACTTATTCAATTTAACGATAAGAGGGTTTAAATAACGACCTTACCCGGGGTATTACATTGAGGTAAACGAGTTGGGCAAAACACATCAAATACATAGTTTGAAATATTTTTCTTTGATGTAACCCAAAAATACAAGTTTGGGTGAAGATGAAAAATGTAAGGATAGTGAGAAGCCTTAAACCCCAACCGTCTAAAGTCCTGTGGATCTAAGTTTGCAAAATCAACTATCATAAGATGGGTGAATTATAGCTTAGCCTATGGAAATCAAATTGCAATTAAAAAAAGAATAGAGTGGAAAAATTAGGAAAAACTATGGATGCTATTAGTTAAATGGATTTAAGATGCAAAATAAAAATAAAACAAAAAAAGAGTAAAATTGAAGGTCCTATTTGTGATACTTAGTCTTCTTATGTATTTTGTATATTCATTTGTTTTTATTTGTGTCCTTTTAGTTACTTGGGGACAAGTAATAATTGAAGTTTGGGGGTATGATAACTCTCATTTTGAGTGTTATTTACATTTCGTCTGGGTGTGTTTTCTTCCATTTTAGTTGTCTTTTCTTTTTATTTGTTTGTGTTTCTTCCTTTTACAAATCTATTTTCATTTGGAGTTGTTGAGGATGTTTTTAGAGTTAAACACATCATTTTAGGTTAAAAATGTCACAGTTGGATTTGTGGGCATGCAGTGCCCACTGCGGGCACTCTTGAAGAACCCCACCGCCCAAACTTTGCAAGTGGCATAAGTTGCTGAAGATGGAGGCACACATTTCAATCTCCATGAACTCTATCTCATTTACTATAAGTAGAAGAAGAGAAAGGAGTATCAATTCGTTCATATCATCCTCTCTTGTCAATTTATTTGCTTTCAATAAAACACCTCAAGCATTAGGCTTGAGGTGTAGTACTTTAAATTTTGTATTTTAATTCCATACTTACTTTTCGTATTTTATTTATGAAATTAGTTACTTCGTATTTCCTTTATTTTATTATGTCTTTTACTTTTAGTATGAGCTAAGCACCCTTTTGGGTATGGGTGTGAGTCGAACTTGACACTAGTAGGCGACACTTGGGCGTTGCCACCGTTGCTAGCTCTTAAGCTTGGTCACTTAAATTGGGACTTAAACTCAACACAGATAAGCTGATTACCTTGAAGTGTTAATATTAGATCTTAGATCTCGAGAGGGGCAGATCCGAAACACGGCTTAAGTGATACACAATTATTTGAGAATATCTTTGATAACCACGTAGAGATACGAGTTCTACATGATTTACTAAGGTTCGAACTTCGGTCGAGATTTATATCACAAGGAGATTTGGGTGTAAATATCCATACTGATTGAACTTTGATTTTTGAGTAATACTTAGTCAAATCGGCAAGATTAAGAGTCGACAACAATGGTGACTTTATGGGAATTTTGTAGGACCGGTCTATAAAAATCCACTTTCGAGAGATCAGGCTTTTTATAGACATTCCATACTACAAAGTGACTAACCATTTCGTCACTACGAACATCTAAAGGAAAACTTTCACCCACACCCATTTTATTTACTTATTTAGTTTTTGTTGTTCAAAACCCAAAACTCACTCAAAAAATATATTTTCTTCTTCTCTCATTGAAATCAGTGTATCCTCGATTTAGGACTCGGAACTTTGAAATCCAATCCATGTAGATACGATACTCGGTAATTTTACCACTTTATAAGTTGTAGCGATCCTAGTGTCGGTGTATACTTGCGCCCCCACTGTGGGAACACTTGTGCCACATTTCTGGGTACACGATTTCTAGCTACCAAGTTTTTGGCGCCATTGCCGGGGATTGGCGTATTTCCAGAGTTCCTTGAGTTATAAGTTGATTTTTTCCTTGGTTTTTCTTTCACCAAAATGGAAGGTTTTAATTGGGATGCCTCGTATTTTAATACTTTCGATTATTCATGGGAACAACATCCTAATGTTTTGACTAATCTTCAAGTTGATATCACCCACACTTCATTTTCACCTCCCTGTCAAGATTGGAATGACACGTTTATAAATACATTTGACCAATCATGTGGGGTGAATTTTGATTATTTTTGTGATTTTCAAGCGAGTGATCCTAACCATGGATTCACGTCCTTTGTTTCCAACAACCCACCCGAGAATGTTTTTGAACAACCTGAACCGTCTCACTCTTTTGAAACTTTTTCCCCAAGCTTAACAGAAAACTTTATAACATTTTAGGGAAATTTCACATGCATCTTATATCCAATTTTGGGATCAGAAAAAAAAACAAGTCTCATGCATCTTATATCCTTAAACTTGAAGTTTCATAGTTCGAATAATCTTTCCACCACTAGCAGATTTCTAGAACTAAGCAACCAATTCCCCGATATCCATATTGATTAAACTTTGAAACTATGGAAATGACATGGGCCTCTTTTCTAAAAACGTGGTCGATACACTTTTCCTTTGTTGCCTTACCCGAGCCTTTGAGTCTTATTACTCCCTCCACAGTGAAGATATTGAGTATTTTATGTTTGGAGGAAGAAACTCAAGTGTTGAAAAAAAAGAGCTAAATCCTTCAAAACATTGGAAGGATACAAAAAATACAAATGACTGAGTTTGACACGTTGAGGTAAACAAGTTGTGCAAAACACATCAAATACATAGTTTGAAATATTTTTCTTTGATGTAACCCAAAAAGACAAGTTTGGGTGAAGATGAAAAATGTAAGGATAGTGAGATGCCTTAAACACCAACCGTCCAAAGTCCTGTGGATCTAAGTTTGCAAAGTCAACTATCATTTGATGGATGAATTATAGCTTAGCCTATTTAAATCAAATTGCAATAAAAAAAGAATAGAGTGGAAAAATTAGGAAAAACTATGGATGCTATTAGTTAAAGGGATTTGAGATGCAAAATAAAAATAAAATAAAAAAAGAGTAAAATTGAAGGTCCTATTTGTGATACTTAATCGTCTTATGTATTTTGTGTCTTCATTTGTTTGTATTTGTGTCCTTTTAGTTACTTGGGGACAAGTAATAATTTAAGTTTTGGGGTATGATAACTCTCATTTTGAGTGTTATTTACATTCCGTCTGGGTGTGTTTTCTTCCATTTTAGTTGTCTTTTCTTTTTATTTGTTTGTGTTTCTTCCTTTTACTAATTTATTTTCATTTGGAGTTGTTGAGGATGTTTTAGAGTTAAACACATCATTTTAGGATAAAAATGTCACTGTTGGATTTGTGGGCATGCAGTGCCCACTGCGGGCACTCTTGAAGAACACCACCGCCCAAACTTTCCAAGTGGCACAAGTTGCTGAAGATGGAGGCACACATTTAAATCTCCATGAACTCTATCTCATTTACTATAAGTAGAAGAAGAGAAAGAAGAATCAATTCGTTCATATCATCCTCTCTTCTCAATTTATTTGCTTTCAATAAAACACCTCAAGCATTAGGCTTGAGGTGTAGTACTTTAAATTTTGTATTTTAATTCCATACTTACTTTTTGTATTTCCTTTCTTTTATTATGTCTTTTACTTTTAGTATGAGCTAAGGAACCTTTTGGGTGTGGGTGTGAGTCGAACTTGAGACTAGTAAGCGACACTTGGGTGTTGCCACCGTTGCTAGCTCTTAAGCTTGGTCACTTAAGTTGGGACTTAAACTCAACACAGATAAGCTGATTACCTTGAAGTGTTAATATTAGATCTTAGACCTCGAGAGGGGCGGATCCGAAATACGGCTTAAGTGATACACAATTATTTGAGAAAGTCTTTGATAACCACGTAGAGATACGAGTTCTACATGATTTACTAAGGTTCGAACTTCGGTCGAGATTTATATCACAAGGAGATTTGGGTGTAAATATCCATACTGATTGAACTTTGATTTTTGAGTAATACTTAGTCAAATCGGCAAGATTAAGAGTCGACAACAATGGTGACTTTATGGGAATTTTGTAGGACCGGTCAATAAAAATCCACTTTCGAGAGATCAGGCTTGTTATAGACATTCCGTACTACAAAGTGACTAACCATTTCGTCACTACGAACATCTAAAGGAAAACTTTCACCCACACCAATTTTATTTACTTATTTAGTGTCTGTTGTTCAAAACCCAAAACTCACTCAAAAAAATATATTTTCTTCTTCTCTCATTGAAATCAGTGTATCCTCGACTTAGGACTCGGAACCTTGAAATCCAATCCATGTAGATACGATACTCGGTACTTTTACCACTTTATAATTTGTAGCAATCCTAGTGTCGGTGTATACTTGCGCCCCCACTGTGGGAACACTTGTGCCATATTACTGGGTACACGATTTCCAGCTACCAAGTTTTTGGCGCCGTTGCCGGGGATTGGCGTATTTCCAGAGTTCCTTGAGTTATAAGTTGATTTTTTCCTTGGTTTTTCTTTCACCAAAATGGAAGGTTTTAATTGGGATGCCTCGTATTTTAATACTTTCGATTATTCATGGGAACAACATCCTAACGTTTTGACTAATCTTCAAGATGATAGCACCTACACTTCATTTTTACCTCCCTGTCAAGATTGGAATGACACGTTTATAAATACATTTGACCAGTCATGTGGGGTGAATTTTGATTATTTTTGTGATTTTCAAGCGAGTGATCCTAACCATGGATTCACGTCCTTTGTTTCCAACAACCCACCCGAGAATGTTTTTGAACAACCTGAACCGTCTCACTCTTTTGAAACTTTTTCCCCAAGCTTAACATAAAACTATATAACATTTTAGGGAAATTTCACATCCTCTTTTGAAGCCTTAAACACTAAGATGGGACAACTAGTTGACGAGTTGAAAAATCAAAGTCAGGGTTTCTTACCAAGTGATAATGAAAAATCAAAATGTGTTGGTAAGGATAAGAGTGATGTTGAGAAAGAGTTGTAGATTTTTGAGGCAAATTTCAAGCACATGAGCAATCATTCTTTACTTCCTAATAGTAAAGAGGTGGTTCTAGATGCTAAAATTCTTAACGTAATGATTTTTGCTCATTTTGTGCAGCCTTCTTTTTAAGATCACAATGCTCCTATCGGGATCATGCCATGGACCGTTGGGAGGATTTGTGTGATCAAGAGCTTGGGAATTTTGCCTAGATCGTGTTATTTGGGTGATGGACTTGTTGGGAAAAGCTTTTGTATGGTGGAGGTGTCTATTATCTAGAACCCATTATACTTTTTGAATATGCACATGTGGGATGGTGAACCACATCCTACATAACCTTGATGCAAACTATCGTCTTACTCTCAACTCCAATTTTGTGTTTTTCATTTTACACTTTTGTATGTGTGATTTGAGTCTCTTCATTTTCGAATAGAATCAAGAATTTCTGGGATCAGAAAAAAACAAGTCTCATGCATCTTATATCCTTAAACTTGAAGTTTCATAGTTCGAATTATCTTTCCACCACTAGCAGATTTCTAGAACTAAGCAACCAATTCCCCGGTATCCATATTGATTAAACTTTGAAACTATGGAAATGACACGGGCCTTTTTCCTAAAAACGTGGTCGATACACTTTTCCTTTGTTGCCTTACCCAAGCCTTTGAGTCTTATTACTCCCTCCACAGTGAAGATATTGAGTATTTTAAGTTTGGAGGAAGAAACTCAAGTGTTGAAAAAAAAGAGCTAAATCCTTCAAAAAATTGGAAGGATAAAAAAAATACAAATGACTGAGTTTCACACGTTGAGGTAAACAAGTTGTGCAAAACACATCAAATACATAGTTTGAAATATTTTTCTTTGATGTAACCCAAAAAGACAAGTTTGGGTGAAGATGAAAAATGTAAGGATAGTGAGAAGCCTTAAACACCAACCGTCCAAAGTCCTGTGGATCTAAGTTTGCAAAGTCAACTATCATTTGATGGGTGAATTATAGCTTAGCCTATGGAAATCAAATTGCAATAAAAAAAAGAATAGAGTGGAAAAATTAGGAAAAACTATGGATGCTATTAGTTAAAGGGATTTGAGATGCAAAATAAAAATAAAATAAAAAAAGAGTAAAATTGAAGGTCCTATTTGTGATACTTAATCTTCTTATGTATTTTGTATCTTCATTTGTTTGTATTTGTGTCCTTTTAGTTACTTGGGGACAAGTAATAATTTAAGTTTTGGGGTATGATAACTCTCATTTTGAGTGTTATTTACATTTCGTCTGGGTGTGTTTTCTTCCATTTTAGTTGTCTTTTCTTTTTATTTGTTTGTGTTTCTTCCTTTTACTAATTTATTTTCATTTGGAGTTGTTGAGGATGTTTTTAGAGTTAAACACATTATTTTAGGATAAAAATGTCACTGTTGGATTTGTGGGCATGCAGTGCCCACTGCGGGCACTCTTGAAGAACACCACCGCCCAAACTTTCCAAGTGGCACAAGTTGCTGAAGATGGAGGCACACATTTCAATCTCCATGAACTCTATCTCATTTACTATAAGTAGAAGAAGAGAAAGAAGAATCAATTCGTTCATATCATCCTCTCTTCTCAATTTATTTGCTTTCAATAAAACACTTCAAGCATTAGGCTTGAGGTGTAGTACTTTAAATTTTGTATTTTAATTCCATACTTACTTTTCGTATTTTATTAATGAAATTAGTTACTTCGTATTTCCTTTCTTTTATTATGTCTTTTACTTTTAGTATGAGCTAAGGACCGTTTTGGGTGTGGGTGTGAGTCGAACTTGAGACTAGTAGGCGACACTTGGGTGTTGCCACCGTTGCTAGCTCTTAAGCTTGGTCACTTAAGTTAGGACTTAAACTCAACACAGATAAGCTGATTACCTTGAAGTGTTAATATTAGATCTTAGACCTCGAGAGGGGCGGATTCGAAATACGGCTTAAGTGATACACAATTATTTGAGAAAGTCTTTGATAACCACGTAGAGATACGAGTTCTACATGATTTACTAAGGTTCGAACTTCGGTCGATAATTATATCACAAGGTGATTTGGGTGTAAATATCCATACTGATTGAACTTTGATTTTTGAGTAATACTTAGTCAAATCGGCAAGATTAAGAGTCGACAACAATGGTGACTTTATGGGAATTTTGTAGGACCGGTCTATAAAAATCCACTTTCGAGAGATCAGGCTTTTTATAGACATTTCGTACAACAAAGTGACTAACCATTTCGTCACTACGGACATCTAAAGAAAAACTTTCACCCACACCCATTTTATTCACTTATTTAGTGTTTGTTGTTCAAAACCCAAAACTCACTCAAAAAAATATATTTTCTTCTTCTCTCATTGAAATCAGTGTATCCTCGACTTAGGACTCGGAACTTTGAAATCCAATCCATATAGATACGATACTCGGTACTTTTACCACTTTATAAGTTGTAGCGATCCTAGTGTCGGTGTATACTTGCGCCCCCACTGTGGGAACACTTGTGCCACATTTCTGGGTACACGATTTCCAGCTACCAAGTTTTTGGCGCCGTTGCCGGGGATTGGCGTATTTCCAGAGTTCCTTGAGTTATAAGTTGATTTTTTCCTTGGTTTTTCTTTCACCAAAATGGAAGGTTTTAATTGGGATGCCTCGTATTTTAATACTTTCGATTATTCATGGGAACAACATCCTAACGTTTTGACTAATCTTCAAGATGATAGCACCTACACTTCATTTTCACCTCCCTGTCAAGATTGGAATGACACGTTTATAAATACATTTGACCAATCATGTGGGGTAAATTTTGATTATTTTTGTGATTTTCAAGCGAGTGATCCTAACAATGGATTCACGTCCTTTGTTTCCAACAACCCACCCGAGAATGTTTTTGAACAACCTGAACCGTCTCACTCTTTTGAAACTTTTTCCCCAAGCTTAACAGAAAACTTTATAACATTTTAGGGAAATTACACATCCTCTTTTGAAGCCTTAAACACTAAGATGGGACAACTAGTCGACGAGTTGAAAAATCAAAGTCAGGGTTTCTTACCAAGTGATAATGAAAAATCAAAATGTGTTGGTAAGGATAAGAGTGATGTTGAGAAAGAGTTGTAGATTTTTTAGGCAAATTTCAAGCACATGAGCAAGCATTCTTTACTTCCTAATAGTAAAGAGGTGCTTCTAGATGCTAAAATTCCTAACGTAATGATTTTTGCTCATTTTGTGCAGCCTTCTTTTTATGATCACAATGCTCCTATCGGGATCATGCCATGGACCGTTGGGAGGATTTGTGTGATCAAGAGCTTGGGAATTTTGCCTAGATCATGTTATTTGGGTGATGGACTTGTTGGAAAAGCTTTTGTATGGTGGAGGTGTCTATTATCTTGAACCCATTATACTTTTTGAATATGCACAAGTGGGATGGTGAACCACATCCTACATAACCTTGATGGAAACTATCGTCTTACTCTCAACTCTAATTTTGTGTCTTTTATTTTACACTTTTGTATGTGTGATTTGACTCTCTTCATTTTCGACTAGAATCAAGAATTTTTGGGATCAGAAAAAAACAAGTCTCATGCATCTTATATCCTTAAACTTGAAGTTTCATAGTTCGAATAATCTTTCCACCACTAGCAGATTTCTAGAACTAAGCAACCAATTCCCCGGTATCTATATTGATTAAACTTTGAAACTATGGAAAAGACATGGGCCTTTTTCTAAAAACGTGGTCGAGACACTTTTCCTTTGTTGCCTTACCCGAGCCTTTGAGTCTTATTACTCCCTCCACAGTGAAGATATTGAGTATTTTAAGTTTGGAGGAAGAAACTCAAGTGTTGAAAAAAAAAGAGCTAAATCCTTCAAAAAATTGGAAGGATAAAAAAAATACAAATGACTGAGTTTGACACGTTGAGGTAAACAAGTTGTGCAAAACACATCAAATACATAGTTTGAAATATTTTTCTTTGATGTAACCCAAAAAGACAAGTTTGGGTGAAGATGAAAAATGTAAGGATAGTGAAGAGCCTTAAACACCAACCGTCCAAAGTCCTGTGGATCTAAGTTTGCAAAGTCAACTATCATTTGATGGGTGAATTATAGCTTAGCCTATGGAAATCAAATTGCAATAAAAAAAGAATAGAGTGGAAAAATTAGGAAAAACTATGGATGCTATTAGTTAAAAGGATTTGAGATTCAAAATAAAAATATAATAAAAAAAGAGTAAAATTGAAGGTCCTATTTGTGATACTTAATCTTCTTATGTATTTTGTATCTTCATTTGTTTGTATTTGTTTCCTTTTAGTTACTTGGGGACAAGTAATAATTTAAGTTTTGGGGTATGATAACTCTCATTCTGAGTGTTATTTACATTCCGTCTGGGTGTGTTTTCTTCCATTTTAGTTGTCTTTTCTTTTTATTTGTTTGTGTTTCTTCCTTTTACTAATTTATTTTCATTTGGAGTTGTTGATGATGTTTTTAGAGTTAAACACATTATTTTAGGATAAAAATGTCACTGTTGGATTTGTGGGCATGCAGTGCCCACTGCGGGCACTCTTGAAGAACACCACCGCCCACACTTTCCAAGTGGAACACGTTGCTGAGGATGGAGGCACACATTTCAATCTCCATGAACTCTATCTCATTTACTATAAGTAGAAGAAGAGAAAGAATAATCAATTCGTTCATATCGTCCTCTCTTCTCAATTTATTTGCTTTCAATAAAACACCTCCAGCATTAGGCTTGAGGTGTAGTACTTTAAATTTTGTATTTTAATTCCATACTTACTTTTCGTATTTTATTAATGAAATTAGTTACTTCGTATTTCCTTTCTTTTATTATGTCTTTTACTTTTAGTATGAGCTAAGGACCTTTTGGGTGTGGGTGTGAGTCGAACTTGAGAATAGTAGGCGACACTTGGGTGTTGCCACCGTTGCTAGCTCTTAAAGTTGGGACTTAAACTCAACACAGATAAGTTGATTACCTTGAAGTGTTAATATTAGATCTTAGACCTCGAGAGTGGCGGATCCGAAATACGGCTTAACTGACACACAATTATTTGAGAAAGTCTTTGATAACCACGTAGAGATACGAGTTCTACATGATTTACTAAGGTTCGAACTTCGGTCGAGATTTATATCACAGGGAGATTTGGGTGTAAATATCCATACTGATTGAACTTTGATTTTTGAGTAATACTTAGTCAAATCGGCAAGTTAAGAGTCGACAACAATGGTGACTTTATGGGAATTTTGTAGGACCGGTCTATAAAAATCCACTTTCGAGAGATCAGGCTTTTTATAGACATTTCGTACAACAAAGTGACTAACCATTTCGTCACTACGAACATCTAAAGAAAAACTTTCACCCACACCCATTTTATTCACTTATTTAGTGTTTGTTGTTCAAAACCCAAAACTCACTCAAAAAAATATATTTTCTTCTTCTCTCATTGAAATCAGTGTATCCTCGACTTAGGACTCGGAACTTTGAAATCCAATCCATGTAGATACGATACTCGGTACTTTTACCACTTTATAAGTTGTAGCGATCCTAGTGTCGGTGTATACTTGCGCCCCCTCTGTGGGAACACTTGTGCCACATTTCTGGGTACACGATTTCCAGCTACCAAGTTTTTGGCGCCGTTGCCGGGGATTGGCGTATTTCCAGAGTTCCTTGAATTATAAGTTGATTTTTTCCTTGGTTTTTCTTTCACCAAAATGGAAGGTTTTAATTGGGATGCCTCGTATTTTAATACATTCGATTATTCATGGGAACAACATCCTAACGTTTTGACTAATCTTCAAGATGATAGCACCTACACTTCATTTTCACCTCACTGTCAAGATTGGAATGACACGTTTATAAATACATTTGACCAATCATGTGGGGTGAATTTTGATTATTTTTGTGATTTTTCAAGAGAGTGATCCTAACCATGGATTCCCGTCCTTTGTTTCCAACAACCCACCCGAGAATGTTTTTGAACAACCTGAACCGTCTCACTCTTTTGAAACTTTTTCCCCAAGCTTAACAGAAAACTTTATAACATTTTAGGGAAATTTCACATCCTCTTTTGAAGCCTTAAACACTAAGATGGGACAACTAGTCGACGAGTTGAAAAATCAAAGTCAGGGTTTCTTACCAAATGATAATGAAAAATCAAAATGTGTTGGTAAGGATAAGAGTGATGTTGAGAAAGAGTTGTAGATTTTTGAGGCAAATTTCAAGCACATGAGCAAGCCTTCTTTACTTCCTAATAGTAAAGAGGTGCTTCTAGATGCTAAAATTCCTAACGTAATGATTTTTGCTCATTTTGTGCAGCCTTCTTTTTATGATCACAATGCTCCTATCGGGATCATGCCATGGACCGTTGGGAGGATTTGTGTGATCATGAGCTTGGGAATTTTGCCTAGATCGTGTTATTTGGGTGATGGACTTGTTGGAAAAAGCTTTTGTATGGTGGAGGTGTCTATTATCTTGAACCCATTATACTTTTTGAATATGCACATGTGGGATGGTGAACCACATCCTACATAACCTTGATGCAAACTATCGTCTTACTCTCAACTCCAATTTTGTGTCTTTTATTTTACACTTTTGTATGTGTGATTTGAGTCTCTTCATTTTCGACTAGAATCAAGAATTTTTGGGATCAGAAAAAAAAGTCTCATGCATCTTATATCCTTAAACTTGAAGTTTCATAGTTCGAATAATCTTTCCACCACTAGCAGATTTCTAGAACTAAGCAACCAATTCCCCGGTATCCATATTGATTAAACTTTGAAACTATGGAAATGACAGGGGCCTTTTTTCTAAAAACGTGGTCGATACACTTTTCCTTTGTTGCCTTACCCGAGCCTTTGAGTCTTATTACTCCCTCTACAGTGAAGATATTGAGTATTTTAAGTTTGGAGGAAGAAACTCAAGTGTTGAAAAAAAAATAGCTAAATCCTTCAAAAAATTGGAAGGATAAAAAAAATACAAATGACTGAGTTTGACACGTTGAGGTAAACAAGTTGTGCAAAACACATCAAATACATAGTTTGAAATATTTTTCTTTGATGTAACCCAAAAAGACAAGTTTGGGTGAAGATGAAAAATGTAAGGATAGTGAGAAGCCTTAAACACCAATCGTCCAAAGTCCTGTGGATCTATGTTTGCAAAGTCAACTATCATTTGATGGGTGAATTATAGCTTAGCCTATGGAAATCAAATTGCAATAAAAAAAAGAATAGAGTGGAAAAATTAGGAAAAACTATGGATGCTATTAGTTAAAGGGATTTGAGATGCAAAATAAAAATAAAATAAAAAAAGAGTAAAATTGAAGGTCCTATTTGTGATACTTAATCTTCTTATTTATTTTGTATCTTCATTTGTTTGTATTTGTGTCCTTTTAGTTACTTGGGGACAAGTAATAATTTAAGTTTTGGGGTATGATAACTCTCATTTTGAGTGTTATTTACATTCCGTCTGGGTGTGTTTTCTTCCATTTTAGTTGTCTTTTCTTTTTATTTGTTTGTGTTTCTTCCTTTTACTAATTTATTTTCATTTGGAGTTGTTGATGATGTTTTTAGAGTTAAACACATCATTTTAGGATAAAAATGTCACTGTTGGATTTGTGGGCATGCAGTGCCCACTGCGGGCACACTTGAAGAACACCACCGCCCAAACTTTCCAAGTGGCACAAGTTGCTGAAGATGAAGGCACACATTTCAATCTCCATGAACTCTATCTCATTTACTATAAGTAGAAGAAGAGAAAGAAGTAACAATTCGTTCATATCATCCTCTCTTCTCAATTTATTTGCTTTCAATAAAACACCTCAAGCATTAGGCTTGAGGTGTAGTACTTTAAATTTTGTATTTTAATTCCATACTTACTTTTCGTATTTTATTAATGAAATTAGTTACTTCGTATTTACTTTCTTTTGTTATGTCTTTTACTTTTAGTATGAGCTAAGGACCCTTTTGGGTGTGGGTGTGAGTCGAACTTGAGACTAGTAGGCGACACTTGGGTGTTGCCACCGTTGCTAGCTCTTAAGCTTGGTCACTTAAGTTGGGACTTAAACTCAACACAGATAAGTTGATTACCTTGAAGTGTTAATATTAGATCTTAGACCTCGACAGGGGCGGATCCGAAATACGGCTTAACTGATACACAATTATTTGAGAAAGTCTTTGATAACCACGTAGAGATACGAGTTCTACATGATTTACTAAGGTTCGAACTTCGGTCGAGATTTATATCACAAGGAGATTTGGGTGTAAATATCCATACTGATTGAACTTTGATTTTTGAGTAATACTTAGTCAAATAGGCAAGATTAAGAGTCGACAACAATGGTGACTTTATGGGAATTTTGTAGGACCGGTCTATGAAAATCCACTTTCGAGAGATCAGGCTTTTTATAGACATTCCGTACTACAAAGTGACTAACCATTTCGTCACTACGAACATCTAAAAAAAAACTTTCACCCACACCCATTTTATTTACTTATTTAGTGTTTGTTGTTCAAAACCCAAAACTCACTCAAAAAAATATATTTTCTTCTTCTCTCATTGAAATCAGTGTATCCTCGACTTAGGACTCGGAACTTTGAAATCCAATCCATGTAGATACGATACTCGGTACTTTTACCACTTTATAAGTTGTAGCGATCCTAGTGTCGGTGTATACTTGCGCCCCCACTGTGGAACACTTGTGCCACATTTCTGGGTACACGATTTCCAGCTACCAAGTTTTTGGCGCCGTTGTCGGGGATTGGCGTATTTCCAGAGTTCCTTGAGTTATAAGTTGATTTTTTCCTTGGTTTTTCTTTCACCAAAATGGAAGGTTTTAATTGGGATGCCTCGTATTTTAGTACTTTCGATTATTCATGGGAACAACATCCTAACGTTTTGACTAATCTTCAAGATGATAGCACCTACACTTCATTTTCACCTCCCTGTCAAGATTGGAATGACACGTTTATAAATACATTTGACCAATCATGTGGGGTGAATTTTGATTATTTTTGTGATTTTCAAGCGAGTGATCCTAACCATGGATTCACGTCCTTTGTTTCCAACAACCCACCCGAGAATGTTTTTGAACAACCTGAACCGTCTCACTCTTTTGAAACTTTTTCCCCAAGCTTAATAGAAAACTTTATAACATTTTAGGGAAAGTTCACATCCTCTTTTGAAGCCTTAAACACTAATATGGGACAACTAGTCGACGAGTTGAAAAATCAAAGTCAGGGTTTCTTACCAAGTGATAATGAAAAATCAAAATTTGTTGGTAAGGATAAGAGTGATGTTGAGAAAGAGTTGTAGATTTTTTAGGCAAATTTCAAGCACATGAGCAAACCTTCTTTACTTCCTAATAGTAAAGAGGTGCTTCTAGATGCTAAATTTCCTAACGTAATGATTTTTGCTCATTTTGTGCAGCCTTCTTTTTATGATCACAATGCTCCTATCGCGATCATGCCATGGACCGTTGGGAGGATTTGTGTGATCAAGAGCTTGGGAATTTTGCCTAGATCGTGTTATTTGGGTGATGGATTGTTAGATCTGAGTTTTGTCAATAAACTAAGTGTTAAAGGTCTGATGAGAAGACTCAGATGTTCTGATATGAAGGGTCAGAGTTCTGACTAAGAAGGCTCAGAAGGATCGCTTTGAAAGTTTGAGAAGAAGAGTCAGAAGTCTGAGAAGAAGAGTCAGAAGTAGAGCCAGAAGTTCTGAGAAGCCTTGTCAGAAGAACGTTCAGAAGTTCTGAACTACCTGTTCAGAACTTATAACTAGATACTTTCCTTAGTGTTTAGTTAACTAATTAGGACACGTGTATTGTTCCTATTAGTCATTCATATTTGTACTGTAGCTTTAATATTTCCGTTGCAGTATATATAGTAGTTAGCACTACATTGCTAACTGATTTTCCCCGAATATATTTGTATTCTCTTTTTGTAATCTTTGAGATTCTCTCTCTAAGATCTGTAATTATGTTCTTCATTGAATACAATTGGGCTTGATCATATTACTTCTCAATTACTGTTTCATACATTGTTGTATTGATTGTAAGAGTAAATCCTGGACTTACAATTGGTATCAGAGCCACTCAACAAACAAATTTGTTCAAGATCGTGATCGCGAAGGTTTATTGATCAATTTCTTGAAGAATTCTTGATTCGTTCAAAAATCGATTCCGCTGCTAGTTCTAATTCTTGAATTCTTGACAATTCTTGAATTAATTGATTGTCTTTTGATCAAGAAATTCAAATTTGTCTCTCTGTTGAAAATTCTTACAATCATGTCTTCTAAAGAATATCTCGCTATGGGATCTGAAACAAAGCCACCTGTTCTAATTCCTGAAGAGTACCAGCAATGAAAAATACGAATGATCCAATTCTTGGATAACATAGATGAGAATCTGATGGTCTCTATTCGAGAAGGTCCTATCGAAGTCTACATTGATGTGGAAGCAACTCCTGAAACAGAAACAACTCTAGAAATTCCAGCAACAAGGGTGAAGAAGAACTATTCTCAATACACAGCAGAACAGAAAAGTAGGCATGTAATAGACAAAAGAGCGATCACATTGATGACACTCGCAGTTCCGAATGAAGTTCTTAACAGAATTGATAGTGGTTCATCAGCCAAGGAAATGTGGGATGAACTGGAAAGACAAATGTTAGGAACTGTCAGATCGATACAAGCCAAGTTAAATCAAAGCATAAATGCTTATGAAAGGTTCAAGGCTAAAGAATCTGAAAGCTTAACTCAGACATATAGTAAATTATGTACTATACTAAATGATTTGAGAAGGAATGGACAGAAAAAGACAAAGTCAGAAATTAATTACAAATTTCTGAACAGTCTAAACTCTGAATGGTCATCATTTGCTATAAGTCTACAAATGAATAAGGATATGTGTGAAGAAGATCTAAATGATCTATTTTGTGTTCTTAATCAGCATGAGGACTCTGTTAAGATTGTGGTTGAAGAAAAGAAAAATGTTGCAGAACAATTAGCTTTTCTGTCAAAGTCCAAAAGTGTGAAAACACCCAAGAAGGCAGCATATCTATCTGAGATACCAAATCTGGAGGAGTCTGATAAGGAAGAGGGATCAGAAGAAGATGAGGATATCAAAATGATTGCTGAAAAGTTGGCCTTGTTGACTAATACTTTCAACAAGAGGTATGGAAAAGGAAAATATCAGGGCAAGTTCAGGAAAGAGCAGGGAAGTTCATATTTCAAGAAAAGAGAAGAGAGAGGAGAAAGTAAGTATGAAAAGAAGGAAGAAAGAAGGGAAGAAAATAGAGAAGAGAAGGAAGAAAGAAAAGAGAAGAATATGTGCTTCAAGTGTGGAAAGTCTGGCCACTTTGCAAAGGATTGCAAAGTGAAAATTGTGAAAGATTATGAGTACTATACCAAAAAGGCTCAGCTGGCGAAGAAAAGAGATGATAAAGTGGCATTGTTAGCTGAACAAGAAAACTGGTTGTACTAAACGTCAGATGAAGATGACTGCATAAACTTTTCACAGATGCAGAGTTATATGGAAAAAATGAAGAATGAGGATGACTCTGACTTTGAAGATGCTGATTCTGAGTCATCTACTGAGGTACATTCTGCACTTGAAATAGACTTAATGACACAGATTGGTGAAATGAAAACTGAATTTGTTAAACTAAGAAAACAAATTAAAGGACAAAGAAATTTAGTTAACAAATTCAGAATTGAAAAAGAAGTAATAAAAGAACAATTTGAGGAATCTGAGATTGAGAAACATAAAATTAAAACTGAAAATTCTGAGTTGATGAAAAATCTTTCTGAATTAAAAATTGAGTTTTCAAAAGTTAAGGATGAAAAGGGTGATTTACAAATAAAGTTTAATATGCTATTTGAGGAAAGAAAGAATTTATACACCAAAATCAAAGAATTAGAAGATCTTAACTTGAAAAGAGGTCAGACTCAGCAAACATTAAATCTTCTTACAAGCAATGTAAAAGATACAAGATTTTATAATCCAAAGAAGGGATTGGGATTGGAAGAAAATGTTGTTTTAAAAAGAGCTTCAGTAAACTTGTATGATTTTGATAAGCTTCATGTTCCCAAACCAAAAACTCAAGAAGTTGTTGAAGTCTTTATAAGACCTGCAAGTTCCATCACAAGTTCTGACAACTTACAGAAATCAAGTTCTAAAAAGCCCAAAGAGATAGTTTCTGAGTTAAAAACAGAAAAATCAGATGTTTCAGAAGAAAAAGTTAAGAAAGAAATTTCTAAACCAAAAGAAGAGAAACCAAAATACAATGATACCAAATTCAAATATGACTCTTTAAATGTCAGCTACAAAAATAAACAACAAAGTTTTTCTTATTCTGACATAGAAAGTATATTTGATACTAATAAGGTTTCTGAAATAGTAAGTCAGAAATCTGAGTCTTCTAATCAGAGTTCTGATTGTTCTAATCAGTTTTCTGATTCTGAAGGTCAGAAATCTGAATCTATTAATCAGAATTCTGATTCAAAAAGTCAGAATTCTGAGTCAACTGAAAATTCTGAAACAAAGTCAGAAGACTTTCTAGAACTTGAAAAGAGATTTAATCTTGTAAGTCAAGAACTTGAGGACTTAAGGAAAGCTTATGATGAACTTGAATATGACTTATGTGATTTGGATTTTGATCTTAAAAATGCTTTAAAAGAAAAGAATATTTTTATTCAGAAAATAACAGAGCTTGAGAAACTGAAAGCTGAATATGATCTGTTCAAGATTAATGCTCTAAAAGAAAATGATAAATTCTTTAATGAATCAAGTACATATGAAAAAGGTGAATCATCTAATTCCTTTTCTAACAAACAAAAGTTGAATTTTCCAGAAAAGAGGAAAGCAAAAGGAAAGATGATCTGAAAAGAGTTCCTAAGAAGACTGAATTGAATTCTGATTCTGTACCAAAAGCTCATAGTTTCTGTAATAAATGTACATGTACTTTGAAAAATAGAAATAAAAATGAAAGGACTTATGGTACAGACTTGTTGTTACTTGCACAGAAAAATCTGACTTGTGTTTAATGTAAAAGTGATTCTTTTCAATATTCTCAGAAATGTCCAATAACAATAACATTTGTTTCATTCATAAGAAAAGATATTCAGAATACAGAAATAAAGAATGATTCTGTTCCTCAAACTCAGAGAAAAGAAAAGATAAAAGAAGTGAATCATCAAGTTAAAGTCAAAACAAAGTATGAGAAAGTGAGAAATGTGAAAGAAAATAAAGTTGAAAACATTGCAAAATCAAAAGTTACACCTTTCAAGAAGAAATTGAATAAATTTGTGAACAGAAAATGTTCTGACTTCATAAAAGTGCAAGGCAAATGGTGTTTAAAGAAAGATTTTGAATGGAAAGTAAAAGGCACTTTTGTTAAATCAAATGACAAAGCTAACAAAGAAGGACCCATTCCAAAATGGGTACATAAAACTAACTGACTGTTGTTGCAGGGCTGTCATGTGTGGTTTTTAGATTCAGGAGCTTCAAGACACATGACAGGTCAGAAGTCTTTTCTATCAAACTTCACAGAAAAGGCTGGAGGAGCAGTAAACTTTGGAAATAACAGCAAAGGTCAAGTTAAAGGTTATGGGGATTTAACAAAAGGAGATCTGACAATTCAAAAAGTTTTTTTTTGTTGAAGGATTACAATATAATCTTTTCAGCATAAGTCAGTTTTTAGACAGTCTTTGTCAAATCAAGTTCCAAATAACAGGTTGCATGATTTTAACTGAAAAGGATGTTAAAGTCTTCTGGGCCAAAAGACATATGGATTTATTTGTGGTTAACTTTTCAAAATTACAAACATTAAATCCTGTTTGTCTTTTATCAAATTCAACTGCAAATGAATGCTGGCTATGGCACAGAAGATGTTCTCATCTAAATTTCAAAGATCTTAATAATCCTGTGGCAAAACATCTGGTTAAAGGTCTACCAAAGATTAAATTTGAAAAAGAATCATTATGCTCAGCTTGTGAAATGGGCAAGATGAAAAAGAGTTCTCACAAATTAAAAATGGACTCATCTTGCAAAGAACCATTAGAAATGATTCATACTGATCTTTGTGGTCCAATTTCAGTTCAATCTATGGGAGGAAAGAAATACATGCTTGTAATTGTTGATGAATATTCCAGATACACATGGGTTGAGTTCTTGAGAGCTAAGTCAGAAGCTGCTACTACATTGATAAACTTTATCAAAAGAATTCAAGTTCTCTTACAACTTCCAGTTCAGAAAATCAGAAGTGATAATGGAACAGAGTTCAGAAATGAGACACTTCAGAATTTTTTAGAAAGTTCTGGGATTTCTCATAATTTCTCTGTTGTCAGAACTCCTCAACAAAATGGTGTTGTTGAAAGGAAAAACAGAACTCTAGTTGAAGCTGCAAGAACCATGCTGGCTTATTCAAATCTTCCAACATTCCTATGGACTGAAGCAATTGCAACTGCTTGCTTTACACAGAACAGAACTTTAATCAATAAAAGATTAAATAAGACTGCTTATGAACTGATAAATAAAAGAAAACCATTAATCAAATTCTTTCATGTTTTTGGTTGCAGATGCTATGTTCTTAAAGACAGAGAAAATCTTGCCAAATTTGATAAAAAGGCAGATGAAGGATACTTTGTTGGTTATTCATTAACTTCCAAAGCATTCAGAATCTACAATAGAAGAACCAGGAGAATGATGGAAAGCATCAATGTAACATTTGATGAAGCCAGAATGAAGACTTCTGAACAAGACAGTTCAGAACTCATGCAGAACAAGACAAATATGACTTCTGATACAAACTCTAATCCTATTTGTTCAGAACTCAATTTATTGTTTAAGGATGCTTTTCTAGAACTAATTTCTGATTCTTATGCAGAATATGAAAACCCAAAGATGGTAAAAGAGATGAAAAATAGAACTCCAGAAATAGTTCAATCAACTGTAATTTCTGATAAAGGTCCATCTGAAGAATGTCCAAATCTGATAAATACAAGTGGTGAAAATTCTGAACCTTGTACTCAGAATTCTGATCCTTGTGTTCAGAACTCTGAACAAGCTACTCAGAATTCTGACTTCACTGCTCATAATCCAAACTTGGATACATCTCCTATACATGTATCAGAACAAGGGGACAACTCAGAATTACAAGCAATCATTGATGAGAATGATACAAACAATAACTTTTCAGAGATTGATGTGCTTCCCAGTGCAAATAAATGGACTAAAAATCATCCTATTCATCAAGTAATAGGTGATCCATCAGCAGGAGTAAAGACCAGATCAGCTACAGCAAATGAAGCAATGTTTGCTGGTTTCTTAAGTGTGATTGAACCAAAGAAAGCTAATGAAGCCCTAGAGGATCCAGATTGGATTTCAGCAATGCAAGAGGAATTGCTCCAATTTGAATGAAATAAAGTTTGGAGACTCATTCCAAAGCCTGAAGGTAAATCTATCATTGGAACTAAATGGGTATTCAGAAACAAAAAGGATGAGTCAGGTGTTGTTATCAGAAACATGGCAAGATTGGTTGCTAAGGGATACTGCCAACAAGAGGGAATTGATTATGATGAGACATTTGCACCAGTGGCAAGAATAGAGGCAATCAGAATATTTTTGGCCTATGCTGCACACAAAAATTTCAAGGTGTATCAAATGGATGTCAAATCAGCCTTTTTAAATGGCAAACTTAATGAAGAGGTGTATGTTCATCAACCTGAAGGTTTTGTTGATCCAGAATTTCCTGATCATGTTTATATTTTAGACGAAGCTTTATATGGTCTAAAACAAGCACCAAGAGCCTGGTATGACACTCTTACTCAACACTTGTTAGCTTCAGGTTTCAAGAAAGGTAAGATTGACACAACTTTGTTTTTAAAGAAACAAGGTGATGATTTAATTCTTATTCAGATTTATGTTGATGACATAATATTTGGTTCTACCAGTCAAGAATTATGTGATAATTTTTCTAAAATCATGTCATCTGAATTTGAAATGAGCATGATGGGTGAGCTGAATTTTTTCCTTGGTCTTCAAGTCAAACAATTACCAAAGGGTATTTTTATAAATCAAGGAAAATATGTCAGAGATATTCTGAAAAAGTTCAAAATGTCTGATTGTGCTTCTATGAGAACTCCAATGGCAACAAACATAAAGTTAGATGCTGATCTCAAAGGAGTTTCAGTAGATACCAAACTCTATAGAGGCATGATTGGATCATTACTTTATCTGACTGCAAGTAGACCAGATATTATGTTTTCTACTTGTTTATGTGCTAGATTTCAATCTAACCCAAAAGAATCACATATGTTGGCTGTCAAAAGGATTTTAAGATATCTCAAAGGATCACCTGATCTAGGTTTATGGTATCCAAAAGAAACTGATTTCAAATTAACTGCTTTCACTGATGCTGATCATGCAGGAAGTAGGTTGGACAGAAAAAGTACTTCTGGTGCTTGTCATTTATTGGGGGATAAGATAGTGAGTTGGGCATCAAAGAAACAGAATTGTGTGTCTACTTCAACTGCTGAGGCAGAGTATGTTGCTGCTGCGGCTTCATGCTCTCAAACTTTGTGGATGAGAACACAACTCATGGATTATGGATATCAGCTCAACAAAATTCCCATCTATTGTGACTCAGAAAGTGCAATTGCTATTACTCAGAATCCTGTTCAACATTCAAAGACTAAACACATAGATGTGAGGTATCATTTTATAAAAGACTATGTGGAAAAAGGAACTATAGAGATGCACTTTGTGCATACAAAGTATCAATTGGCTGACTTGTTCACAACGCCACTTGATCACAAAAGGTTCTCTTTTCTCATATGTAAAATAGGAATGCTTAATCTGACCAATTGAAAATATTTGTGTTTTTTAAAAATGATAAATGTTTCTAAGTAAAATTGTCTGAGTAGTGTATTCAGAACTTTGAGTCTTAAGTTCAGAAACTCTGACTCTTAAGTTCAGAACTTCTGAGTCTTGAGATCAGAACTTCTGAATCTTGAGATCAGAACTTCTGAGTCTTAAGTTCAGAACTTCTGAATCTTGAGTTTAGAAATTCTGAGTCTAGAGTTCAGACCTTCTGAATCTTAAGGTCAGAGATTCTGAGTCAATACTTCAGAAATCTAACTTTCAAGAATTTATTTTTGAGAAAAACAAATACTTCAAATGTGCGGATTATGTCTTTTCTATTATCTTTTTATCTCATCTTTATGTATCATATTTGGTCAAATACATGCTAAAGTCAAGGGGGAGCATCAATATCTTCTGGAAATTATTTCATGATGCTTAAAAGGTTTGTTGTCATTTCTTATCTCTAATCATTCTAAGAAGAACAAGCTTTTTAATGATAAAATTTTTATCTTGTTCAAACTATATCTGAATTTCAAACATTTTCATATTCAGATATAAGAGTTTAAATGATTTTTTTTAAATCATCATTCTATGAACAGAATTCTGATGATAAAATGTGTTTCTATCTGTTCAAACCTCTTCTGAATAACCAAAAGTTTTACATCTGTCAGAAGTTGATTTTAAATAAATTTTTGTTACAAGGTAAAATTCTTCTGAATAATGGGATCAGAACTCTGAGTAGAACAATCAGATATCTGATAAAGGAAAGTCAAATCTTCTGAGCGTGTTATTCAGATATTTGACTTGAGTCAATATTCTATCCAATAACACGTGTCAGCTTCATATTTGGTTGATTATGCCACGCATTTCATTTAAATCCTCTGTGGCATTTCAAATGTGTTGACTCCGTTATAACATTGATTTTGCTTTTCCGTCAAACCTTTCAGCTTCGCGAATTTTAAATAGGTCTTAAAATTCCTATTTCCAATTCTTTCAAAGTCCAGAGCGAAAAGTGAGATACGAATCAATCCAGAGTTCTTTGAGTTTGTTTTCTTCTTAAATCATGTCTGGATTTTGAAGAAGTGGTCAAATTTCTCTACACTCTACTAAGTCTTTGATGGATTCATCTGATTCGGATAATGATGAAGTACAAAATAGAGTTGTTGAGGAAGAAGCAATAAGGGATGATGAAATAAATGAAGAAGATGAACAAATGGCTGAATCAGAAGGAAATGCAGATGAGGTAAATATAAATGTTGAACATGAACAGAGTGCTGCAGGGTCGATTATGTCGAATAGACCAATCTTAGTGGAAAGGGTTGTTCCTGAAGGAGAATGGTTGAAATTATCAGAAAACAATTGTGTTTTGTTATTTGAGGAAAGTAGATTTAAGCCTGAACACAGAATCATCATGGAGTTATTCAAATATCATCCTTACAGAAAGTGGTTTACAAGAAACAAAACAGTTCCTGTTCAGTATATTCACCAATGGTGGAAACATCTTAGGTTAGAAGACA
Source organism: Saussurea involucrata (assembly GCA_033807775.1). Classification (NCBI taxonomy): domain Eukaryota; kingdom Viridiplantae; phylum Streptophyta; class Magnoliopsida; order Asterales; family Asteraceae; genus Saussurea; species Saussurea involucrata. Next base: position 42,553,662 of record CM066326.1, on the reverse strand, counting down.
ACAAGTTTGTATCCGAAATTGGAGGAGTCACAATTACCTTATCAATCGCTGCACTAAGAGAAATGCTGAATCTTCCAGAGAAAGATGATGTACAAAGAAGGACAGATTTTGAAGACTCGCCATTAACAGAGGAGTTAATTGCAGTGTTTATGAAATTAGGATATAATGAAGGATTGAGAACCCTTAGTTTGTTCAGAAGGAACAAATTGCCACCTATTTGGGCTTGTTTCTTTCATGTGGTGAATAAGTGTTTGTCAGGGAAAAAGAGCTCAGCAGATCAAGGTTCAAAACAGATTCTTCAGATCTTTCAGGGTTTAGTGAGGAATAGGCATTATGATTATACTGCTATACTTTGGGAAGACATGAAGAATACTTTTGAGAAAAATCAGAAAGCTATTCAAAAGAAGACAAAGGATACTCCTCTGGCATACATGCCTTACATAAGGTATTGGCAGATTGTAACTTGGTATGCAATGCAAGAAAACAGAACCATTTCAAGAAGATCAAATGAACAGCATGGTCCTACTTTCTTTTTGGGTAAGATGTCTTCTGTTACCAAACTTGACAATTATCCTAATCATAAACTCTTACCAAAATCACTTAGGAATTACATACCAAGGGAGAGTGAGATTTTAAAAGCATATTGCACCTCTATGGGAATTGAAATACCTCAAATCCCTACCCATGAGGACCAACCAGAGAAGAGAGGTGAGGGGTCTATTCCAGTAAGAGAAGGGGAGGATGTTCAAATGGGTGAACACTCTGAGAGAAATGAGGGGCAAAATTCTGAGAGCTTGGTTAGAATAAGTGGGGAAAAACAGAATGAGGGTGGTGAGGATGAGATATTGTCAACAGAGGTTCAAACAGAAAGAGATGCCTCTGAACCAGCTAATCTTAACCAGGTAACCACAACTGCTGTTGGTTCACATTTCTTGGTGTCCAATATTGAAACAAACACCATGGACCTAGTGGTGGATCTTGAACAACCCATCCATACCCACTTAGAAGCATTTCAACATGCTACTGTTTCACATAACTAAGGGGAACCATCCCAAACTCATTTGGAGGGAGGTGATAAATTCCAACCTATTTTTCAACACATTGAGTCTGAATATCACAGTCCTATTCAATTTGAGCCTGAAATTCCTTCTAACACTCGCACAAATCAGGAATTTCGTATTCCTGACACAACATTCATAGACATACCTAATATTGGGTGTCGAGGATTGGATGGAAGTCCTGGTGAGGTGAACATTACAAAAGCCTCATTCAAATGTGCATCTGTTGTACAAGATGACTTTGTGTTATCTACAGGCCATGAGCTCTCTGGGCACATGAAAACTGGACCATCTGTTGGTTCAGGTTCACAGTTAGACCATTCTGAATTTGAAAAGATTCATAATCAAAACAAGGTGATGGGGGAAAAGGTTGAAAAATTGGAGAAAAAGGTGGATGATTTGAATGCTGAGGTGACAGGATTAAAATATATGTTGGAGGGTAAATTGAAATCTGTTGAAACTAAAATAGATACTGTGAAGGCATCCTTGGAATCTCATGAAAAGGAGATCAAGGATATAATGTCTGAATTTCAAAAAGATCTGTTGAAACAAATGCACAGTATGCATGAATCTGTATTGAAAGCACTGAGTGTATCTATGGCTTCTACTTCAAAACCTCTTGATCTTGTTCCACTTGCAGAAGCTGAATCTGAAGGTGTTTCTGGTCAGAACTCTAAAAGAAAGTTTGATGATAATGAATCTCATGATCATCAAAAGGGGGAGAAAAGGCAAAGGTTGAGTTCTGATGATGACATTTGCATAGAGGATTTTGAAATAGCAGATATGCACTTAGTCAATACAAAGAATACAGAAACTCAGATAGTTCAGATTGATACTTCAGATACAGAGGAAATGGAGGTGGAAAGCATAGATGGTGGTGATTCAGATAAAACTGAAGAATTGAATTTAGACTCGGAGATGGAAATCAATTCTGATGAAACTGAAGCAATTGAGGAACCTGTGTTGAGGTCAGAGGAAACAGTGGAAAGTTTAATTGTTGACAACACTTGTACAGATATTGTTCTTTATGATAAAGATAGTGTGATGGATTCTGAATCAGAAGAAAGAAGATTAAATGAGAATTTGATCAGAAGGATGCAAAATAAGTTAGTCAGAGCACTTAATGTCCAAAATATTCAACAAAGTGTAAAACTGATAAGGCCTATTGATTTATTGGGAGAAGAAGATAGAACTGTTGATTATTCTCAGAAATTTAAACATGAGTTTCGATTTAACTATGCTGATGAGATGAATACAGAAGAAGAATATGAGAGAGTGGAAGATTACTTTATGCCTTCTGAGTATATATTCAGAAAACCAATTGAGATTCCTAAGATTAACTTGCAAATTTTGGAGGATCCTGTATGTGATTTTATCCTGGAGTTGAGTGATGTACCACTTGCTAGACAATTTCATGATGACATTTTTCCTGAGGAAATATATGAGAATCTCTATCACACATAAGGAGATTATGAGCTATTGGAGAGCAACATTAATGGCTTCATGGATAACAGATCTCAGATGATTTATACAGAAGCCTCAAACAGATTCAGAATTCCTAATTCAAGACTAGACATTCAGAAAAAGATTGAGAAAGTGTTGATGTTTAAACCAGAAGAATTCAATGGTCTGATGTTTGTTAGATTGGAAGTGCTGAAAGAAAGAAGTACAAAGGTTTCCATGTCAAGTTTTGATTTTCACAGATTAACTCTTGATGATCAGATCTTTCTAGTTAAGTTCTTTGCCAGTACTGAAGAAACCTTGATAGAGATTGAGTGCAGAAGAATTCTGGGGATTTGTGTCAGAAATATGTACATGTATGATTTTCAATTGGCAATTGAAGGAAGAAAAGAGAAATGCAACTTGAAATGTCCAGCAATGATTTCAAGGTTTGGTGTATATGTGAAGGGATTTATAAATGAAGGAATGGAAACTGAAGGGTTTGCATATCCAGTTCAAGGAAGACTTGAAATGTTCAAACTGAAGGAATTGGTGAAGTATAGTGATGCAACTTTGAGTTGGTTACTAACTGAAATGAAAGTTAATGTTGCTACTGAAAGAGAAAATCTAAAGAAAAAATGTGTAAACTCTGTGGAAAGAAGATTAAATCTCAGAAGAAAAGTTAGAAGCTGTGGTGAATGGTTATTATCAGAGGTTAATCCTAAAAGGATGCTGCACAATGACTTTGTGTTTCCTGCTGAGTATGAAGTGAATGAAATCCTTTCAGATGAAGTTGAAGAAGTTCAGAACACAACTCCTCAGAATGTGCAAATAACAAGTTTTGATCAAGCTGAACAATCTGAATCAAAAGAAGATGAGATGTCAATTGATTTGAATGGATACTTTCTTGAGTTTGATCTACCTGAGTTTTTCAAGCCTAAAGAGATACAATTTCTGAATGTATATTATGATAGACCAAAGGAGACTCAGATCTGGTTGGCAGAGAAATCAAGGTGTCTTGGGAAATCAAAACAGGCTGTATATTCAGACTTCTTAATCACAGGGATCAGAGAATTAAAAGTTAAACAATTCAGAAAGATGGAATACTTGTCTTTTGAAGTTTTGAGAGAAGATGGCAAAGTATACTATTTCACTGATGCAGATTTTGAAAAGCTATCAGTAGTGGATTTCTACAGATTACATTGTATGCTGTGCTTCAAGGAATCAAGCAAAGATAAGACTGAAAGGAAGGCAAGAAGTGTGGTAATTGAAGCTATGTTTTACATCCTAAGATGGCATGGTTATACAGATTTTCAAATAGCTCTGTATTTGCAAAGGCCATGTGTTTATCTGGCAAAACCCAACACAGATCATGATCAGAAAAAGGTGTTAAAAACTGGAAGTGTTCTTAAATATCCAGATTTGGGAGTCTTTTTGAAAAACAAGAATGAAAAGATCTTCTTCAGAGCAAAGGAGACTGCAAAATACTGCTCTGGAACTTTGAGATTCATCAAGCATAATTTGGAGAAAAAGATGTTGAAAATAAAGCAATGCAACATAACTCAGGAAATGATGACTCAGCAGATTGAAACTATTCAAGAAATTATTGTCAAGATCGACAAAAGGCTTAATCAAAGAAATGTGCTCTTATAGAAGATTGCTCATGCCTTGAAAGATTTGGATGATGCAAAGTATCAAAAGATTTGGATGATGCAAAGTATCAGTTTATTTGACAAAAAGGGGGAGATTGTTAGATCTGAGTTTTGTCAATAAACTAAGTGTTAAAGGTCTGATGAGAAGACTCAGATGTTCTGATATGAAGGGTCAGAGTTCTGACTAAGAAGGCTCAGAAGGATCGCGTTGAAAGTTTGAGAAGAAGAGTCAGAAGTAGAGCCAGAAGTTCTGAGAAGCCTTGTCAGAAGAACGTTCAGAAGTTCTGAACTACCTGTTCAGAACTTATAACTAGATACTTTCCTTAGTGTTTAGTTAACTAATTAGGACACGTGTATTGTTCCTATTAGTCATTCATATTTGTACTGTAGCTTTAATATTTCCGTTGCAGTATATATAGTAGTTAGCACTACATCGCTAACTGATTTTCCCCGAATATATTTGTATTCTCTTTTTGTAATCTTTGAGATTCTCCCTCTAAGATCTGTAATTCTGTTCTTCATTGAATACAATTGGGCTTGATCATATTACTTCTCAATTAATGTTTCATACATTGTTGTATTGATTGTAAGAGTAAATCCTGGACTTACATGGACTTGTTGGAAAAAGCTTTTGTATGGTGGAGGTGTCTATTATCTTGAACCCATTATACTTTTTGAATATGCTCATGTGGGATGGTGAACCACATCCTACATAACCATGATGCAAACTATCGTCTTACTCTCAACTCCAATTTTGTGTCTTTTATTTTACACTTTTGTATGTGTGATTTGAGTCTCTTCATTTTCGACTAGAATCAAGAATTTTTGGGATCAGAAAAAAAGTCTCATGCATCTTATATCCTTAAACTTGAAGTTTCATAGTTCGAATAATCTTTCCACCACTAGCAGATTTCTAGAACTAAGCAACCAATTCCCCGATATCCATATTGATTAAACTTTGAAACTATAGAAATGACATGGGCCTTTTTTCTAAAAACGTGGTCGATACACTTTTCCTTTGTTGCCTTACCCGAGCCTTTGAGTCTTATTACTCCCTCCACAGTGAAGATATTGAGTATTTTAAGTTTGGAGGAAGAAACTCAAGTGTTGAAAAAAAAGAGCTAAATCCTTCAAAAAATTGGAAGGATAAAAAAAATACAAATGACTGAGTTTGACACGTTGAGGTAAACAAGTTGTGCAAAACACATCAAATACATAGTTTGAAATATTTTTCTTTGATGTAACCCAAAAAGACAAGTTTGGGTGAAGATGAAAAATGTAAGGATAGTGAGAAGCCTTAAACACCAACCGTCCAAAGTCCCGTGGATCTAAGTTTGCAAAGTCAACTATCATTTGATGGGTGAATTATAGCTTAGCCTATGTAAATCAAATTGCAATAAAAAAAAGAATAGAGTGGAAAATTAGGAAAAACTATGGATGCTATTAGTTAAAGTGATTTGAGATGCAAAATAAAAATAAAATAAAAAAAGAGTAAAATTGAAGGTCCTATTTGTGATACTTAATTTTCTTATGTATTTTGTATCTTCATTTGTTTGTATTTGTGTCCTTTTAGTTACTTGGGGACAAGTAATAATTTAAGTTTTGGGGTATGATAACTCTCATTTTGAGTGTTATTTACATTCCGTCTGGGTGTGTTTTCTTCCATTTTAGTTGTCTTTTCTTTTTATTTGTTTGTGTTTCTTCCTTTTACTAATTTATTTTCATTTGGAGTTGTTGATGATGTTTTTAGAGTTAAACACATCATTTTTGGATAAAAATGTCACTGTTGGATTTGTGGGCATGCAGTGCCCACTGCGGGCACACTTGAAGAACACCACCGCCCAAACTTTCCAAGTGGCACAAGTTGCTGAAGATGGAGGCACACATTTCAATCTCCATGAACTCTATCTCATTTACTATAAGTAGAAGAAGAGAAAGAAGTATCAATTCGTTCATATCATCCTCTCTTCTCAATTTATTTGCTTTCAATAAAACACCTCAAGCATTAGGCTTGAGGTGTAGTACTTTAAATTTTGTATTTTAATTCCATACTTACTTTTCGTATTTTGTTAATGAAATTAGTTACTTCGTATTTCCTTTCTTTTGTTATGTCTTTTACTTTTAGTATGAGCTAAGGACCCTTTTGGGTGTGGGTGTGAGTCGAACTTGAGACTAGTAGGCGACACTTGGGTGTTGCCACCGTTGCTAGCTCTTAAGCTTGGTCACTTAAGTTGGGACTTAAACTCAACACAGATAAGCTGATTACCTTGAAGTGTTAATATTAGATCTTAGACCTCGAGAGGGGCGGATCCGAAATACGGCTTAACTGATACACAGTTATTTGAGAAAGTCTTTGATAACCACGTAGAGATACGAGTTCTACATGATTTACTAAGGTTCGAACTTCGGTCGAGATTTATATCACAAGGAGATTTGGGTGTAAATATCCATACTGATTGAACTTTGATTTTTGAGTAATACTTAGTCAAATCGGCAAGATTAAGAGTCGACAACATTGGTGACTTTATGGGAATTTTGTAGGACCGGTCTATAAAAATCCACTTTCGAGAGATCGGGCTTTTTATAGACATTCCGTACTACAAAGTGATTAACGATTTCGTCACTACGAACATCTAAAGAAAAACTTTCACCCACACCCATTTTATTTACTTATTTAGTGTTTGTTGTTCAAAACCCAAAACTCACTCAAAAAAATATATTTTCTTCTTCTCTCATTGAAATCAGTGTATCCTCGACTTAGGACTCGGAACTTGGAAATCCAATCCATGTAGATACGATACTTGGTACTTTTACCACTTTATAAGTTGTAGCGATCCTAGTGTCGGTGTATACGTGCACCCCCACTGTGGGAACACTTGTGCCACATTTCTGGGTACACGATTTCCAGCTACCAAGTTTTTGGCGCCGTTGCCGGGGATTGGCGTATTTCCAGAGTTCCTTGACTTATAAGTTGATTTTTTCCTTGGTTTTTCTTTCACCAAAATGGAAGGTTATAATTGGGATGCCTCGTATTTTAATACGTTCGATTATTCATGGGAACAACATCCTAACGTTTTGACTAATCTTCAAGATGATAGCACCTACACTTCATTTTCACCTCCCTGTCAAGATTGGAATGACACGTTTATAAATACATTTGACCAATCACATGAGGTGAATTTTGATTATTTTTGTGATTTTCAAGCGAGTGATCCTAACCATGGATTCACGTCCTTTGTTTCCAACAACCCACCTGAGAATGTTTTTGAACAACTTGAACCGTCTCACTCTTTTGAAACTTTTTCCCCAAGCTTAACAGAAAACTTTATAACATTTTTGGGTAATTTCACATCCTCTTTTGAAGCCTTAAACACTAAGATGGGACAACTAGTCGACGAGTTGAAAAATCAAAGTAAGGGTTTCTTACCAAGTGATAATGAAAAATCAAAATGTGTTGGTAAGGATAAGAGTGATGTTGAGAAAGAGTTGTAGATTTTTGAGGCAAATTTCAAGCACATGAGCAAGCCTTCTTTACTTCCTATTAGTAAATGGGTGCTTCTAGATGCTAAAACTTCTAACGTAATGATTTTTGCTCATTTTGTGCAGCCTTCTTTTTATGATCACAATGCTCCTTTCGGGATCATGCCATGGACCGTTGGGAGGATTTGTGTGATCAAGAGCTTGGGAATTTTGCCTAGATCGTGTTCTTTGGGTGATGGACTTGTTGGAAAAAGCTTTGGTATGGTGGAGGTGTCTATTATCTTGAACCCACTCTACTTTTTGAATATGCACATGTGGGGTGGTGACCCACATCCTACATAACCTTGATGCAAACTATTGTCTTACTCTCAACTCCAATTTTGTGTCTTTTATTTTACACTTTTGTATGTGTGATTTGAGTCTCTTCATTTTTGACTAGTATCAAGAATTTTTGGGGTCAGAAAAAAACAAGTCTCATGCATCTTATATCCTAAAAATTGAAGTTTCATAGTTCGAATAATCCTTCCACCACTAGGAGATTTCTAGAACTAAGCAACCAATTCCTCGGTATCCATATTGATTAAACTTTGAAACTCTAGAAATGACATGGGTTATTTTCTAAAAACGTGGTCGATACACTTTTCCTTTGTTGCCTTACCCGAGCCTTGGAGGAAGAAACTCAGGTGTTGAAAAAAAGAGCTAAATCCTTCAAAAAATTGGAAGGATAAAAAAAATACAAATAGCTGAGTTTGACACGTTGAGGTAAACAAGTTGGGCAAAACACATCAAATACATAGTTTGAAATATTTTTCTTTGATGTAACCCAAAAAGACAAGTTTGGGTGAAGATGAAAAATGTAAGGATAGTGAGAAGCCTTAAACACCAACCGTCCAAAGTCCCGTGGATCTAAGTTTGCAAAGTCAACTATCATTTGATGGGTGAATTATAGCTTAGCCTATGTAAATCAAATTGCAATAAAAAAAAGAATAGAGTGGAAAAATTAGGAAAAACTATGGATGCTATTAGTTAAAGGGATTTGAGATGCAAAATAAAAATAAAATAAAAAAAGAGTAAAATTGAAGGTCCTATTTGTGATACTTAATTTTCTTATGTATTTTGTATCTTCATTTGTTTGTATTTGTGTCCTTTTAGTTACTTGGGGACAAGTAATAATTTATGTTTTGGGGTATGATATCTCTCATTTTGAGTGTTATTTACATTCCGTCTGGGTGTGTTTTCTTCCATTTTAGTTGTCTTTTCTTTTTATTTGTTTGTGTTTCTTCCTTTTACTAATTTATTTTCATTTGGAGTTGTTGATGATGTTTTTAGAGTTAAACACATCATTTTTGGATAAAAATGTCACTGTTGGATTTGTGGGCATGCAGTGCCCACTGCGGGCACACTTGAAGAACACCACCGCCCAAACTTTCCAAGTGGCACAAGTTGCTGAAGATGGAGGCACACATTTCAATCTCCATGAACTCTATCTCATTTACTATAAGTAGAAGAAGAGAAAGAAGTATCAATTCGTTCATATCATCCTCTCTTCTCAATTTATTTGCTTTCAATAAAATACCTCAAGCATTAGGCTTGAGGTGTAGTACTTTAAATTTTGTATTTTAATTCCATACTTACTTTTCGTATTTTATTAATGAAATTAGTTACTTCGTATTTCCTTTCTTTTGTTATGTCTTTTACTTTTAGTATGAGCTAAGGACCCTTTTGGGTGTGGGTGTGAGTCGAACTTGAGACTAGTAGGCGACACTTGGGTGTTGCCACCGTTGCTAGCTCTTAAGCTTGGTCACTTAAGTTGGGACTTAAACTCAACACAAATAAGCTGATTACCTTGAAGTGTTAATATTAGATCTTAGACCTCGAGAGGGGCGGATCCGAAATACGGCTTAACTGATACACAATTATTTGAGAAAGTCTTTGATAACCACGTAGAGATACGAGTTCTACATGATTTACTAAGGTTCGAACTTCGGTCGAGATTTATATCACAATGAGATTTGGGTGTAAATATCCATACTGATTGAACTTTGATTTTTGAGTAATACTTAGTCAAATCGGCAAGATTAAGAGTCGACAACATTGGTGACTTTATGGGAATTTTGTAGGACCGGTCTATAAAAATCCACTTTCTAGAGATCAGGCTTTTTATAGACATTCCGTACTACAAAGTGATTAACGATTTCGTCACTACGAACATCTAAAGAAAAACTTTCACCCACACCCATTTTATTTACTTATTTAGTGTTTGTTGTTCAAAACCCAAAACTCACTCAAAAAAATATATTTTCTTCTTCTCTCATTGAAATTAGTGTATCCTCGACTTAGGACTCGGAACTTGGAAATCCAATCCATGTAGATACGATACTTGGTACTTTTACCACTTTATAAGTTGTAGCGATCCTAGTGTCGGAGTATACTTGCGCCCCCACTGTGGGAACACTTGTGCCACATTTCTGGGTACACGATTTCCAGCTACCAAGTTTTTGGCGTCGTTGCCGGGGATTGGCGTATTTCCAGAGTTCCTTGACTTATAAGTTGATTTTTTCCTTGGTTTTTCTTTCACCAAAATGGAAGGTTATAATTGGGATGCCTCGTATTTTAATACGTTCGATTATTCATGGGAACAACATCCTAACGTTTTGACTAATCTTCAAGATGATAGCACCTACACTTCATTTTCACCTCCCTGTCAAGATTGGAATGACACGTTTATAAATACATTTGACCAATCATGTGAGGTGAATTTTGATTATTTTTGTGATTTTCAAGCGAGTGATCCTAACCATGGATTCACGTCCTTTGTTTCCAACAACCCACCTGAGAATGTTTTTGAACAACTTGAACCGTCTCACTCTTTTGGAACTTTTTCCCCAAGCTTAACAGAAAACTTTATAACATTTTTGGGAAATTTCACATCCTCTTTTGAAGCCTTAAACACTAAGATGGGACAACTAGTCGACGAGTTGAAAAATCAAAGTAAGGGTTTCTTACCAAGTGATAAAGAAAAATCAAAATGTGTTGGTAAGGATAAGAGTGATGTCGAGAAAGAGTTGTAGATTTTTGAGGCAAATTTCAAGCACATGAGCAAGCCTTCTTTACTTCCTATTAGTAAATGGGTGCTTCTAGATGCTAAAACTTCTAACGTAATGATTTTTGCTCATTTTGTGCAGCCTTCTTTTTATGATCACAATGCTCCTTTCGGGATCATGCCATGGACCGTTGGGAGGATTTGTGTGATCAAGAGCTTGGGAATTTTGCCTAGATCGTGTTCTTTGGGTGATGGACTTGTTGGAAAAAGCTTTGGTATGGTGGAGGTGTCTATTATCTTGAACCCACTCTACTTTTTGAATATGCACATGTGGGGTGGTGACCCACATCCTACATAACCTTGATGCAAACTATTGTCTTACTCTCAACTCCAATTTTGTGTCTTTTATTTTACACTTTTGTATGTGTGATTTGAGTCTCTTCATTTTTGACTAGTATCAAGAATTTTTGGGGTCAGAAAAAAAACAAGTCTCATGCATCTTATATCCTTAAAATTGAAGTTTCATAGTTCTAATAATCCTTCCACCACTAGCAGATTTCTAGAACTAAGCAACCAATTCCTCGGTATCCATATTGATTAAACTTTGAAACTCTAGAAATGACATGGGTTTTTTTCTAAAAACGTGGTCGATACACTTTTCCTTTGTTGCCTTACCCGAGCCTTGGAGGAAGAAACTCAGGTGTTGAAAAAAAGAGCTAAACCCTTCAAAAAATTGGAAGGATAAAAAAAATACAAATAGCTGAGTTTGACACGTTGAGGTAAACAAGTTGGGCAAAACACAAAAAATACATAGTTTGAAATATTTTTCTTTGATGTAACCCAAAAAGATAAGTTTGGGTGAAGATGAAAAATGTAAGGATAGTGAGAAGCCTTAAACTCCAACCGTCCAAAGTCCTGTGGATCTAAGTTTGCAAAGTCAACTATCATAAGATGGGTGAATTATAGCTTAGCCTATGGAAATCAAATTGCAATAAATAAAAAAGAATAGAGTGGAAAAATTAGGAAAAACTATGGATGCTATTAGTTAAAGGGATTTGAGATGCAAAATAAAATATAAAAAAAGTGTAAAACTGAAGGTCCTATTTGTGATACTTAGTCTTCTTATGTATTTTGTATCTTCATTTGTTTTTATTTGTGTCCTTTTAGTTACTTGTGGACAAGTAATAATTTATGTTTAGGGGTATGATAACTCTCATTTTGAGTGTTATTTACATTTCGTCTGTGTGTGTTTTCTTCCATTTTAGTTGTCTTTTCTTTTTATTTGTTTGTGTTTCTTCGTTTTACTAATTTATTTTCATTTGGAGTTGTTGATGATGTTTTTAGAGTTAAACACATCATTTTAGGTTTAAAATGTCACTGTTGGATTTGTGGGCATGCAGTGCCCAATGCGGGCACTCTTGAAGAACACCACCGCCCACACTTTCCAAGTGGAACACGTTGCTGAGGATGGAGGCACACATTTCAATCTCCATGAACTATCTCATTTACTATAAGTAGAAGAAGAGAAAGGAGTATCAATTGGTTCATATCATCCTCTCTTCTTAATTTATTTGCTTTCAATAAAACACCTCAAGCATTAGGCTTGAGGTGTAGTACTTTAAATTTTGTATTTTAATTCCGTACTTACTTTTCTTATTTTATTAATGAAATTAGTTACTTCGTATTTCCTTTATTTTATTATGTCTTTTACTTTTAGTATGAGCTAAGCACCCTTTTGGGTATGGGTGTGAGTCGAACTTGAGACTAGTAGGCGACACTTGGGTGTTGCCACCGTTGCTAGCTCTTAAACTTGGTCATTTGAGTCAGGACTTAAACTCAACGCAGATAAGGTGATCACCTTGAAGTGTTGATATTAGATCTTAGACCTCGAGAGGGGCGGATCCGAAATACGGCTTAAGTGATACGCAAAAATTTGAGAAAGTCTTTGATAACCACATAGAGATACGGGTTCTGCATGATTTACTAAGGTTCGAACTTTGGTCGAGATTTGTATCACAAAGAGATATGGGTGTAAATCACCATACTGATTGAACTTTGATTTTTGAGTCATACATAGTCAAATCGGCAAGATTAAGAGTCGACAACAATGGTGATTTTATGGGAATTTTGTAGGACCGGTCTATAAAAATCCACTTTCGAGAGATCGGGCTTTTTATAGACATTTCGTACTACAAAGTGACTAACGATTTCGTCACTACGAACATCTAAAGAAAAACCTTCACCCACACCCATTTTATTTACTTATTTAGTGTTTGTTGTTCAAAACCCAAAACTCACTCAAAAAAATATATTTTCTTCTTCTCTCATTGAAATCAGTGTATCCTCGACTTAGGACTCGTAACTTTGAAATCCAATCCATGTAGATACGATACTTGGTACGTTTACCACTTTATAAGTTTTAGCGATCCTAATGTCGGTGTATACTTGCGCCCCCACTGTGGGAACACTTGTGCCACATTTCTGGGTACACGATTTCCAGCTACCAAGTTTTTGGCCCCGTTGCCGGGGATTGGCGTATTTCCAGAGTTCCTTGACTTATAAGTTGATTTTTTCCTTGGTTTTTCTTTCACCAAAATGGAAGGTTTTAATTGGGATGCCTCGTATTTTAATACGTTCGCTTATTCATGGGAACAACATCCTAACGTTTTGACTAATCTTCAAGATGATAGCACCTACACTTCATTTTCACCTCCCTGTCAAGATTGGAATGACACGTTTATAAATACATTTGACCAATCATGTGAGGTGAATTTTGATTATTTTTGTGATTTTCAAGCGAGTGATCCTAACCATGGATTCACGTCCTTTGTTTCGAACAACCCACCTGAGAATGTTTTTGAACAACTTGAACCGTCTCACTCTTTTGAAACTTTTTCCCCAAGCTTAACATAAAACTTTATAACATTTTTGGGAAATTTCACATCCTCTTTTGAAGCCTTAAACACTAAGATGGGACAACTAGTCGACGTGTTGAAAAATCAAAGTCAGGGTTTCTTACCAAGTGATAATGAAAAATCAAAATGTGTTGGTAAGGATAAGAGTGATGTTGAGAAAGAGTTGTAGATTTTTGAGGCAAATTTCAAGCACATGAGCAAGCCTTCTTTACTTCCTATTAGTAAATGGGTGCTTCTAGATGCTAAAACTTCTAACGTAATGATTTTTGCTCATTTTGTGCAGCCTTCTTTTTATGATCACAATGCTCCTTTCGGGATCATGCCATGGACCGTTGGGAGGATTTGTGTGATCAAGAGCTTGGGAATTTTGCCTAGATCGTGTTCTTTGGGTGATGGACTTGTTGGAAAAAGCTTTGGTATGGTGGAGGTGTCTATTATCTTGAACCCACTCTACTTTTTGAATATGCACATGTGGGTTGGTGACCCATATCCTACATAACCTTGATGCAAACTATTGTCTTACTCTCAACTCCAATTTTGTGTCTTTTATTTTACACTTTTGTACGTGTGATTTGAGTCTCTTCATTTTTGACTAGTATCAAGAATTTTTGGGGTCAGAAAAAAAACAACTCTCATGCATCTTATATCCTTAAAATTGAAGTTTCATATTTCGAATAATCCTTCCACCACTAGCAGATTTCTAGAACTAAGCAACCAATTCCTCGGTATCCATATTGATTAAACTTTGAAACTCTAGAAATGACATGGGTTTTTTTCTAAAAACGTGGTCGATACACTTTTCCTTTGTTGCCTTACCCGAGCCTTGGAGGAAGAAACTCAGGTGTTGAAAAAAAGAGCTAAATCCTTCAAAAAATTGGAAGGATAAAAAAAATACAAATAGCTGAGTTTGACACGTTGAGGTAAACAAGTTGGGCAAAACACATCAAATACATAGTTTGAAATATTTTTCTTTGATGTAACCCAAAAAGATAAGTTTGGGTGAAGATGAAAAATGTAAGGATAGTGAGAAGCCTTAAACTCCAACCGTCCAAAGTCCTGTGGATCTAAGTTTCCAAAGTCAACTATCATAAGATGGGTGAATTATAGCTTAGCCTATGGAAATCAAATTGCAATAAAAAAAGAATAGAGTGGAAAAATTAGGAAAAACTATGGATGCTATTAGTTAAAGGGATTTGAGATGCAAAATAAAATATAAAAAAGAGTAAAACTGAAGGTCCTATTTCTGATACTTAGTCTTCTTATGTATTTTGTATCTTCATTTGTTTTTATTTGTGTCCTTTTAGTTACTTGGGGACAAGTAATAATTTATGTTTAGGGGTATGATAACTCTCATTTTGAGTGTTATTTACATTTCGTCTGTGTGTGTTTTCTTCCATTTTAGTTGTCTTTTCTTTTTATTTGTTTGTGTTTCTTCGTTTAACTAATTTATTTTCATTTGGAGTTGTTGATGATGTTTTTAGAGTTAAACACATCATTTTAGGTTTAAAATGTCACTGTTGGATTTGAGGGCATGCAGTGCCCACTGCGGGCACTCTTGAAGAACACCACCGCCGAAACCTTGCTAATGGCACGAGTTGCTGAAGATGGAGGCACACATTTCAATCTCCATAAACTCTATCTTATTTACTATAAGTAGAAGAAGAGAAAAGAGTATCAATTGGTTCATATCATCCTCTCTTCTCAATTTATTTGCTTTCAATAAAACACCTCAAGCATTAGGCTTGAGGTGTAGTACTTTAAATTTTGTATTTTAATTCCGTACTTACTTTTCTTATTTTATTAATGAAATTAGTTACTTCGTATTTCCTTTATTTTATTATGTCTTTTACTTTTAGTATGAGCTAAGCACCCTTTTGGGTATGGGTGTGAGTCGAACTTGAGACTAGTAGGCGACACTTGGGTGTTGCCACCGTTGCTAGCTCTTAAACTTGGTCATTTGAGTCAGGACTTAAACTCAACGCAGATAAGGTGATCACCTTGAAGTGTTGATATTAGATCTTAGACCTCGAGAGGGGCGGATCCGAAATACGGCTTAAGTGATACGCAAAAATTTGAGAAAGTCTTTGATAACCACATAGAGATACGGGTTCTGCATGATTTACTAAGGTTCGAACTTTGGTCGAGATTTGTATCACAAAGAGATATGGGTGTAAATCACCATACTGATTGAACTTTGATTTTTGAGTCATACAAAGTCAAATCGGCAAGATTAAGAGTCGACAACAATGGTGATTTTATGGGAATTTTGTAGGACCGGTCTATAAAAATCCACTTTCGAGAGATCGGGCTTTTTATAGACATTTCGTACTACAAAGTGACTAACGATTTCGTCACTACGAACATCTAAAGAAAAACTTTCACCCACACCCATTTTATTTACTTATTTAGTGTTTGTTGTTCAAAACCCAAAACTAACTCAAAAAAATATATTTTCTTCTTCTCTCATTGAAATCAGTGTATCCTCGACTTAGGACTCGTAACTTTGAAATCCAATCCATGTAGATACGATACTTGGTACGTTTACCACTTTATAAGTTGTAGCGATCCTAATGTCGGTGTATACTTGCGCCCCCACTGTGGGAACACTTGTGCCACATTTCTGGGTACACGATTTCCAGCTACCAAGTTTTTGGCCCCGTTGCCGGGGATTGGCGTATTTCCAGAGTTCCTTGACTTATAAGTTGATTTTTTCCTTGGTTTTTCTTTCACCAAAATGGAAGGTTTTAATTGGGATGCCTCGTATTTTAATACGTTCGCTTATTCATGGGAACAACATCCTAACGTTTTGACTAATCTTCAAGATGATAGCACCTACACTTCATTTTCACCTCCCTGTCAAGATTGGAATGACATGTTTATAAATACATTTGACCAATCATGTGAGGTGAATTTTGATTATTTTTGTGATTTTCAAGCGAGTGATCCTAACCATGGATTCACGTCCTTTGTTTCGAACAACCCACCTGAGAATGTTTTTGAACAACTTGAACCGTCTCACTCTTTTGAAACTTTTTCCCCAAGCATAACATAAAACTTTATAACATTTTTGGGAAATTTCACATCCTCTTTTGAAGCCTTAAACACTAAGATGGGACAACTAGTCGACGTGTTGAAAAATCAAAGTCAGGGTTTCTTACCAAGTGATAATGAAAAATCAAAATGTGTTGGTAAGGATAAGAGTGATGTTGAGAAAGAGTTGTAGATTTTTGAGGCAAATTTCAAGCACATGAGCAAGCCTTCTTTACTTCCTATTAGTAAATGGGTGCTTCTAGATGCTAAAACTTCTAACGTAATGATTTTTGCTCATTTTGTGCAGCCTTCTTTTTATGATCACAATGCTCCTTTCGGGATCATGCCATGGACCGTTGGGAGGATTTGTGTGATCAAGAGCTTGGGAATTTTGCCTAGATCGTGTTCTTTGGGTGATGGACTTGTTGGAAAAAGCTTTGGTATGGTGGAGGTGTCTATTATCTTGAACCCACTCTACTTTTTGAATATGCACATGTGGGTTGGTGACCCATATCCTACATAACCTTGATGCAAACTATTGTCTTACTCTCAACTCCAATTTTGTGTCTTTTATTTTACACTTTTGTATGTGTGATTTGAGTCTCTTCATTTTTGACTAGTATCAAGAATTTTTGGGGTCAGAAAAAAAACAACTCTCATGCATCTTATATCCTTAAAATTGAAGTTTCATATTTCGAATAATCCTTCCACCACTAGCAGATTTCTAGAACTAAGCAACCAATTCCTCGGTATCCATATTGATTAAACTTTGAAACTCTAGAAATGACATGGGTTTTTTTCTAAAAACGTGGTCGATACACTTTTCCTTTGTTGCCTTACCCGAGCCTTGGAGGAAGAAACTCAGGTGTTGAAAAAAAGAGCTAAATCCTTCAAAAAATTGGAAGGATAAAAAAAATACAAATAGCTGAGTTTGACACGTTGAGGTAAACAAGTTGGGCAAAACACATCAAATACATAGTTTGAAATATTTTTCTTTGATGTAACCCAAAAAGATAAGTTTGGGTGAAGATGAAAAATGTAAGGATAGTGAGAAGCCTTAAACTCCAACCGTCCAAAGTCCTGTGGATCTAAGTTTGCAAAGTCAACTATCATAAGATGGGTGAATTATAGCTTAGCCTATGGAAATCAAATTGCAATAAAAAAAGAATAGAGTGGAAAAATTAGGAAAAACTATGGATGCTATTAGTTAAAGGGATTTGAGATGCAAAATAAAATATAAAAAAGAGTAAAACTGAAGGTCCTATTTCTGATACTTAGTCTTCTTATGTATTTTGTATCTTCATTTGTTTTTATTTGTGTCCTTTTAGTTACTTGGGGACAAGTAATAATTTATGTTTAGGGGTATGATAACTCTCATTTTGAGTGTTATTTACATTTCGTCTGTGTGTGTTTTCTTCCATTTTAGTTGTCTTTTCTTTTTATTTGTTTGTGTTTCTTCGTTTAACTAATTTATTTTCATTTGGAGTTGTTGATGATGTTTTTAGAGTTAAACACATCATTTTAGGTTTAAAATGTCACTGTTGGATTTGAGGGCATGCAGTGCCCACTGCGGGCACTCTTGAAGAACACCACCGCCGAAACCTTGCTAATGGCACGAGTTGCTGAAGATGGAGGCACACATTTCAATCTCCATAAACTCTATCTTATTTACTATAAGTAGAAGAAGAGAAAAGAGTATCAATTGGTTCATATCATCCTCTCTTCTCAATTTATTTGCTTTCAATAAAACACCTCAAGCATTAGGCTTGAGGTGTAGTACTTTAAATTTTGTATTTTAATTCCGTACTTACTTTTCTTATTTTATTAATGAAATTAGTTACTTCGTATTTCCTTTATTTTATTATGTCTTTTACTTTTAGTATGAGCTAAGCACCCTTTTGGGTATGGGTGTGAGTCGAACTTGAGACTAGTAGGCGACACTTGGGTGTTGCCACCGTTGCTAGCTCTTAAACTTGGTCATTTGAGTCAGGACTTAAACTCAACGCAGATAAGGTGATCACCTTGAAGTGTTGATATTAGATCTTAGACCTCGAGAGGGGCGGATCCGAAATACGGCTTAAGTGATACGCAAAAATTTGAGAAAGTCTTTGATAACCACATAGAGATACGGGTTCTGCATGATTTACTAAGGTTCGAACTTTGGTCGAGATTTGTATCACAAAGAGATATGGGTGTAAATCACCATACTGATTGAACTTTGATTTTTGAGTCATACAAAGTCAAATCGGCAAGATTAAGAGTCGACAACAATGGTGATTTTATGGGAATTTTGTAGGACCGGTCTATAAAAATCCACTTTCGAGAGATCGGGCTTTTTATAGACATTTCGTACTACAAAGTGACTAACGATTTCGTCACTACGAACATCTAAAGAAAAACTTTCACCCACACCCATTTTATTTACTTATTTAGTGTTTGTTGTTCAAAACCCAAAACTAACTCAAAAAAATATATTTTCTTCTTCTCTCATTGAAATCAGTGTATCCTCGACTTAGGACTCGTAACTTTGAAATCCAATCCATGTAGATACGATACTTGGTACGTTTACCACTTTATAAGTTGTAGCGATCCTAATGTCGGTGTATACTTGCGCCCCCACTGTGGGAACACTTGTGCCACATTTCTGGGTACACGATTTCCAGCTACCAAGTTTTTGGCCCCGTTGCCGGGGATTGGCGTATTTCCAGAGTTCCTTGACTTATAAGTTGATTTTTTCCTTGGTTTTTCTTTCACCAAAATGGAAGGTTTTAATTGGGATGCCTCGTATTTTAATACGTTCGCTTATTCATGGGAACAACATCCTAACGTTTTGACTAATCTTCAAGATGATAGCACCTACACTTCATTTTCACCTCCCTGTCAAGATTGGAATGACACGTTTATAAATACATTTGACCAATCATGTGAGGTGAATTTTGATTATTTTTGTGATTTTCAAGCGAGTGATCCTAACCATGGATTCACGTCCTTTGTTTCGAACAACCCACCTGAGAATGTTTTTGAACAACTTGAACCGTCTCACTCTTTTGAAACTTTTTCCCCAAGCTTAACATAAAACTTTATAACATTTTTGGGAAATTTCACATCCTCTTTTGAAGCCTTAAACACTAAGATGGGACAACTAGTCGACGTGTTGAAAAATCAAAGTCAGGGTTTCTTACCAAGTGATAATGAAAAATCAAAATGTGTTGGTAAGGATAAGAGTGATGTTGAGAAAGAGTTGTAGATTTTTGAGGCAAATTTCAAGCACATGAGCAAGCCTTCTTTACTTCCTATTAGTAAATGGGTGCTTCTAGATGCTAAAACTTCTAACGTAATGATTTTTGCTCATTTTGTGCAGCCTTCTTTTTATGATCACAATGCTCCTTTCGGGATCATGCCATGGACCGTTGGGAGGATTTGTGTGATCAAGAGCTTGGGAATTTTGCCTAGATCGTGTTCTTTGGGTGATGGACTTGTTGGAAAAAGCTTTGGTATGGTGGAGGTGTCTATTATCTTGAACCCACTCTACTTTTTGAATATGCACATGTGGGTTGGTGACCCATATCCTACATAACCTTGATGCAAACTATTGTCTTACTCTCAACTCCAATTTTGTGTCTTTTATTTTACACTTTTGTATGTGTGATTTGAGTCTCTTCATTTTTGACTAGTATCAAGAATTTTTGGGGTCAGAAAAAAAACAACTCTCATGCATCTTATATCCTTAAAATTGAAGTTTCATATTTCGAATAATCCTTCCACCACTAGCAGATTTCTAGAACTAAGCAACCAATTCCTCGGTATCCATATTGATTAAACTTTGAAACTCTAGAAATGACATGGGTTTTTTTCTAAAAACGTGGTCGATACACTTTTCCTTTGTTGCCTTACCCGAGCCTTGGAGGAAGAAACTCAGGTGTTGAAAAAAAGAGCTAAATCCTTCAAAAAATTGGAAGGATAAAAAAAATACAAATAGCTGAGTTTGACACGTTGAGGTAAACAAGTTGGGCAAAACACATCAAATACATAGTTTGAAATATTTTTCTTTGATGTAACCCAAAAAGATAAGTTTGGGTGAAGATGAAAAATGTAAGGATAGTGAGAAGCCTTAAACTCCAACCGTCCAAAGTCCTGTGGATCTAAGTTTGCAAAGTCAACTATCATAAGATGGGTGAATTATAGCTTAGCCTATGGAAATCAAATTGCAATAAAAAAAGAATAGAGTGGAAAAATTAGGAAAAACTATGGATGCTATTAGTTAAAGGGATTTGAGATGCAAAATAAAATATAAAAAAGAGTAAAACTGAAGGTCCTATTTCTGATACTTAGTCTTCTTATGTATTTTGTATCTTCATTTGTTTTTATTTGTGTCCTTTTAGTTACTTGGGGACAAGTAATAATTTATGTTTAGGGGTATGATAACTCTCATTTTGAGTGTTATTTACATTTCGTCTGTGTGTGTTTTCTTCCATTTTAGTTGTCTTTTCTTTTTATTTGTTTGTGTTTCTTCGTTTAACTAATTTATTTTCATTTGGAGTTGTTGATGATGTTTTTAGAGTTAAACACATCATTTTAGGTTTAAAATGTCACTGTTGGATTTGAGGGCATGCAGTGCCCACTGCGGGCACTCTTGAAGAACACCACCGCCGAAACCTTGCTAATGGCACGAGTTGCTGAAGATGGAGGCACACATTTCAATCTCCATAAACTCTATCTTATTTACTATAAGTAGAAGAAGAGAAAAGAGTATCAATTGGTTCATATCATCCTCTCTTCTCAATTTATTTGCTTTCAATAAAACACCTCAAGCATTAGGCTTGAGGTGTAGTACTTTAAATTTTGTATTTTAATTCCGTACTTACTTTTCTTATTTTATTAATGAAATTAGTTACTTCGTATTTCCTTTATTTTATTATGTCTTTTACTTTTAGTATGAGCTAAGCACCCTTTTGGGTATGGGTGTGAGTCGAACTTGAGACTAGTAGGCGACACTTGGGTGTTGCCACCGTTGCTAGCTCTTAAACTTGGTCATTTGAGTCAGGACTTAAACTCAACGCAGATAAGGTGATCACCTTGAAGTGTTGATATTAGATCTTAGACCTCGAGAGGGGCGGATCCGAAATACGGCTTAAGTGATACGCAAAAATTTGAGAAAGTCTTTGATAACCACATAGAGATACGGGTTCTGCATGATTTACTAAGGTTCGAACTTTGGTCGAGATTTGTATCACAAAGAGATATGGGTGTAAATCACCATACTGATTGAACTTTGATTTTTGAGTCATACAAAGTCAAATCGGCAAGATTAAGAGTCGACAACAATGGTGATTTTATGGGAATTTTGTAGGACCGGTCTATAAAAATCCACTTTCGAGAGATCGGGCTTTTTATAGACATTTCGTACTACAAAGTGACTAACGATTTCGTCACTACGAACATCTAAAGAAAAACTTTCACCCACACCCATTTTATTTACTTATTTAGTGTTTGTTGTTCAAAACCCAAAACTAACTCAAAAAAATATATTTTCTTCTTCTCTCATTGAAATCAGTGTATCCTCGACTTAGGACTCGTAACTTTGAAATCCAATCCATGTAGATACGATACTTGGTACGTTTACCACTTTATAAGTTGTAGCGATCCTAATGTCGGTGTATACTTGCGCCCCCACTGTGGGAACACTTGTGCCACATTTCTGGGTACACGATTTCCAGCTACCAAGTTTTTGGCCCCGTTGCCGGGGATTGGCGTATTTCCAGAGTTCCTTGACTTATAAGTTGATTTTTTCCTTGGTTTTTCTTTCACCAAAATGGAAGGTTTTAATTGGGATGCCTCGTATTTTAATACGTTCGCTTATTCATGGGAACAACATCCTAACGTTTTGACTAATCTTCAAGATGATAGCACCTACACTTCATTTTCACCTCCCTGTCAAGATTGGAATGACACGTTTATAAATACATTTGACCAATCATGTGAGGTGAATTTTGATTATTTTTGTGATTTTCAAGCGAGTGATCCTAACCATGGATTCACGTCCTTTGTTTCGAACAACCCACCTGAGAATGTTTTTGAACAACTTGAACCGTCTCACTCTTTTGAAACTTTTTCCCCAAGCTTAACATAAAACTTTATAACATTTTTGGGAAATTTCACATCCTCTTTTGAAGCCTTAAACACTAAGATGGGACAACTAGTCGACGTGTTGAAAAATCAAAGTCAGGGTGTCTTACCAAGTGATAATGAAAAATCAAAATGTGTTGGTAAGGATAAGAGTGATGTTGAGAAAGAGTTGTAGATTTTTGAGGCAAATTTCAAGCACATGAGCAAGCCTTCTTTACTTCCTATTAGTAAATGGGTGCTTCTAGATGCTAAAACTTCTAAAGTAATGATTTTTGCTCATTTTGTGCAGCCTTCTTTTTATGATCACAATGCTCCTTTCGGGATCATGCCATGGCCCGTTGGGAGGATTTGTGTGATCAAGAGCTTGGGAATTTTGCCTAGATCGTGTTCTTTGGGTGATGGACTTGTTGGAAAAAGCTTTGGTATGGTGGAGGTGTCTATTATCTTGAACCCACTCTACTTTTTGAATATGCACATGTGGGTTGGTGACCCATATCCTACATAACCTTGATGCAAACTATTGTCTTACTCTCAACTCCAATTTTGTGTCTTTTATTTTACACTTTTGTATGTGTGATTTGAGTCTCTTCATTTTTGACTAGTATCAAGAATTTTTGGGGTCAGAAAAAAAAACAACTCTCATGCATCTTATATCCTTAAAATTGAAGTTTCATATTTCGAATAATCCTTCCACCACTAGCAGATTTCTAGAACTAAGCAACCAATTCCTCGGTATCCATATTGATTAAACTTTGAAACTCTAGAAATGACATGGGTATTTTTCTAAAAACGTGGTCGATACACTTTTCCTTTGTTGCCTTACCCGAGCCTTGGAGGAAGAAACTCAGGTGTTGAAAAAAAGAGCTAAATCCTTCAAAAAATTGGAAGGATAAAAAAAATACAAATAGCTGAGTTTGACACGTTGAGGTAAACAAGTTGGGCAAAACACATCAAATACATAGTTTGAAATATTTTTCTTTGATGTAACCCAAAAAGATAAGTTTGGGTGAAGATGAAAAATGTAAGGATAGTGAGAAGCCTTAAACTCCAACCGTCCAAAGTCCTGTGGATCTAAGTTTGCAAAGTCAACTATCATAAGATGGGTGAATTATAGCTTAGCCTATGGAAATCAAATTGCAATAAAAAAAGAATAGAGTGGAAAAATTAGGAAAAACTATGGATGCTATTAGTTAAAGGGATTTGAGATGCAAAATAAAATATAAAAAAGTGTAAAACTGAAGGTCCTATTTCTGATACTTAGTCTTCTTATGTATTTTGTATCATCATTTGTTTTTATTTGTGTCCTTTTAGTTACTTGGGGACAAATAATAATTTATGTTTAAGGGTATGATAACTCTCATTTTGAGTGTTATTTACATTTCGTCTGTGTGTGTTTTCTTCCATTTTAGTTGTCTTTTCTTTTTATTTGTTTGTGTTTCTTCGTTTAACTAATTTATTTTCATTTGGAGTTGTTGATGATGTTTTTAGAGTTAAACACATCATTTTAGGTTTAAAATGTCACTGTTGGATTTGAGGGCATGCAGTGCCCACTGTGGGCACTCTTGAAGAACACCACCGCCGAAACCTTGCTAGTGGCACGAGTTGCTGAAGATGGAGGCACACATTTCAATCTCCATAAACTCTATCTTATTTACTATAAGTAGAAGAAGAGAAAAGAGTATCAATTGGTTCATATCATCCTCTCTTCTCAATTTATTTGCTTTCAATAAAACACCTCAAGCATTAGGCTTGAGGTGTAGTACTTTAAATTTTGTATTTTAATTCCGTACTTACTTTTCGTATTTTATTAATGAAATTAGTTACTTCGTATTTCCTTTATTTTATTATGTCTTTTACTTTTAGTACGAGCTAAGCACCCTTTTGGGTATGGGTGTGAGTCGAACTTGAGACTAGTAGGCGACACTTGGGTGTTGCCACCGTTGCTAGCTCTTAAGCTTGGTCATTTGAGTCAGGACTTAAACTCAACGCAGATAAGGTGATCACCTTGAAGTGTTGATATTAGATCTTAGACCTCGAGAGGGGCGGATCCGAAATACGGCTTAAGTGATACGCAAAAATTTGAGAAAGTCTTTGATAACCACATAGAGATACGGGTTCTGCATGATTTACTAAGGTTCGAACTTTGGTCGAGATTTGTATCACAAAGAGATATGGGTGTAAATCACCATACTGATTGAACTATGATTTTTGAGTCATACATAGTCAAATCGGCAAGATTAAGAGTCGACAACAATGGTGATTTTATGGGAATTTTGTAGGACCGGTCTATAAAAATCCACTTTCGAGAGATCGGGCTTTTTATAGACATTTCGTACTACAAAGTGACTAACCATTTCGTCACTACGGACATCTAAAGGAAAACTTACACCCATACCCATTTTATTTGCTTATTTAGTTTTTGTTGTTCGAAACCCAAAACTCACTCAAAAAATATATTTTCTTCTTCTCTCATTGAAATCAATGTATCCTCGACTTAGGACTCAGAAACTTGAAATCCAATCCCTGTAGATGCGATACTCGGTACTTTTACCATTTTATTACTTGTGTCGGTGTATACTTGCGCCCCCCACTGTGGGAACATTTGTGCCACATTTAAGGGTACACGATTTCCAGCTACCAGTTGTTCAGAAAATTAATGTTGTTCTTAGTATTGGATCGCAAGATGTTGTTCTTCTAAAGATTGTTCAGGAGCAAGCAGAACCTTTCATAGGTCTCGGTCACTGATTCTCCTTTTCTTTGCTTGAAGTTGTCATAGTGTGTGATACAGCTGTTGACCTTCAGTTGATTTCCAGCCTTGTTGCCACTCATCGTTTTAGCCAGTTGATCCCACATGCCCTTTGATTTGTCTTTGTAGCAGTCGATGGACCTGTAGATTTCATTTGGAAGACTCTGAACAAGATAACGCTTTGTGTGCTTTTCACCATTGAATCTGTTCTTTTCGTCTTCGGTCATCTGAGCATAAGTCTTTGGTACTGTAGTTGCTGGAGTACCGTTAGCTTGGGTTGGGACATCTGCCAATGGAGTCTCCTGTGGGCTGTCTATCAAGGTTTGCATGATGTATTCATAGTTGTCCTTGGACTCTATAAAGATCATGAAGTTGTCCCTACGTTAAGCATATTCACCTCGGTATAGGATCAGAGGCTTGGAGTCTGTGCCGATAACAAGAGCATCTCGAGACATCTTAAAAATGCACTAAAGTGATCTTCTGACAGTAGGTGATTCGATTCAAGGTAGTGACTTAACTCAAGGAACTACGAGTGAGTGTCCTAACGCAAGATCTAAGAGTGATAGACTAGAAAAGTAAACTAAAGTAAGACTGACCAATAGATAAATCAAAATACTCAAGAGAGTATCCGGATAGGAATCCGGATAATAGTGTCCGGATCGGATGTGTCCGGATCCGGGGTGTCCAGTGCAGTGTCCGAGTGAGAAACCGGATAGCTTGGTTTCTGGAAACAGGTTCCAGATAGTAAGTAACCGGATAGTAATTACCGGGAATTGAGTGCAATCCGGGTATAACCCGAACGTGAGTGTGATCTGGGTATAACGAGACAGAGTGTCAGGATCGAATCTTAACAAGACTAAAAATACTTAGAACTCAGAATTAAAGAATCTGCGGAATAGAACTTTAATTCACACAATCAAAGAACAATATATCAGAAAACACACAGCTGTTTGTATTCACTGATTCAACTCACAAGCTTACAACCAAACCTCAATCTTGATGAACAGGCTCAATCAAGACGAATTCTACTTCTCTAGAAATAGGGTTCTAAACCTTGAGGTCAATTCTCTCTAAAACAGAATGTATTCTCAAAAACTCTCGTATATCGCGTATTTCGTATTATTTGAATAGCTATCTATCAACATCTATTTATACTAAATAGTTACAAGATAACTATAAAAAATAAATTGATCTTCTGAATCTTATTTAAGCATATCTTCATCCATTCCATCTTTATCTCCAAAATCTTCGCATACCAAACCTATCACATCAGCAGTATTAACTTTATTCAGCATGACCAGTACTAATATTCTCCAGCAGCATTAATTCATTCCAGCAGCATTAACTTGACTCAGCAGTACTAACCTTGCTTCAGCAGTATTAATCTTGACAAGCAGTACTAACCTTGTTCCAGCAGCATTAATGCATCAGCAGTACTAACATTCTTCCAGCAGTATTAACTTTGTCTTGCAGTAGTAATTTTGTTCTAGCAGTACTAACCTTTACTGGCAGTAGTAACTTTGTTCTGGAAGTAGTAATGTTGTTCTGGCAGTATTATCCATACTTAGCAAATCTTCAGTTCCCAACACAGAGTCCGGACCAAATTATATCTGGATGGAAATACTGGATCGTGAGTTCGGACGGGTGAAAGTCCGGATTGATTCAATGAAACTTACCCGGATAGAAACCTGCAATCGTCCGGAAAGGGCGGCTGTGCGATTGATTCGGATCTAGGATGAACTAGGGTTCACGAAAAAGTTCCTGAAAGATTTGAAAAACAACCAAAACACAAAAATAACCGAACCCAATTTAATTTTGACCACAAACACACTATTTTGATGAAAATCAATGATTTTTAAGAACTCAGACACAAAAACTCAATAACACGATTTTTGCAAATTAACACTTCAAAACATTGAATTAAACTATAAGACTTTGCAGAAACCTTAATGATACTTGGAGAAACGATTTTGAATGATTAAAACTCAACAATTTAGCATGAACCACAAACTTGGAATTCAAGAAAAACTTATGCTTCGATAAACATCCAGAAACTTGAATACCTTGAATCGATCAATGACTGTCTGCTCTGATACCAATTATGGATCCCAGATTAGTGCAATGCAAGCAATAATCAATCGATAATGATCAACAATTAATAACAATAGGTTGTCATCCATATATTTCACATTTAGAGAATAATACGTTCAGAGAGTTTTTACAATTATGAATATGAACGATTAACCTAAACTAGGTTTAAGAAAATCTTTATATACCCCATCAAGGTATTTACAAAATAAACCCTGAACTTCTACTCAACAAACTTTTCATCCCTAACAGACACTTTTAACATCACCCGATCACCTGGAACTCCATAGGTCTCATACCAATGGTGTCATACCAATGCCCGAATGATCACTGTTGTTATAGGCAAACTCTGCTAATGGAAGATGAGAGTCCCAATTTCCTCTAAAGTCAAAAACACACAACCTCAACATATCCTCCAATGTTTGGATGGTCCTTTCGCACTGACCATCAGTTTGGGGATGATATGTGGTACTCAGTTTTATTTTTGTGCCTAACTCCTTTTGCAATCCTTCCCAAAAGTGAGAGGTAAAACGACTATCACGGTAAGACACAATAGACAACAACACTCTGTGTCTTGGAATGACTTCATCAATGTATAATTCAACCTATCCATCAGTAAGGTTTCCCGCATTGCTAAGAAATGTTCACTCTTGGTCAACTGATCCACCACTACCCATATGGTGTCGTGACCCCTCGATGTATTTGGTAGCTTCGTCACAAAGTCCATAGTATAATGCTCCCAATTTCACCCTCAGATCGCAAGAGACTGTAAACAAGTGATACATGTCTCCACATATTCGGCTACGGTGAGCTTCATCACCGACAATCAATAGTTCAACTTTAAGTCCTGATACATTTGTACTTCCGGGATGTATAGAGTACATTGATTTACGGACGTTTTCCAACAAAAGCTCCTGACATCCTCCAATATTGGGTACCCAAATCCACCCTGGAAAGAGTTTCAACCCTCTACCATCTTCCGTAAATTGAAGGCCTTGTTTTGTCATCACTTCTTGTTTGAGATTTGCCTCAAGTAAAGCATCGGCTTGTGAAGTCTTGATTTTCTCAAGTAGGCTTGACACCACTTCAATTCGCACGAATGATGCTCGGATGTACCCACTATACTCCTTCCGGCTCAAATCGTCTGCCACCATATTAGCCTTGCCAGTATGGTAACATAATCTTTAAGTAACTCTAGCCACCTCCGTTGTCGCATATTCAACTCCTTTTTGTCAAAGACGTACTTCAATCTCTTATAATCAATGTAGAGAGTACACCTTGTACCGTAGAAAAGTGTTGCCATAACTTCAATGTGAACACCACCGCCGCCAACTCGAGATCGTGAGTTGGGTAGTTCTTTTTGTGCTCCTTAAGTAGTCTTTAAGAATAGGCTATCACTTTTCCTCGTTGAATTAAGACATAACCCAATCCCATTTTAGACACATCGCTATAAATACAAAATTGTCCGTTCCCTCGGGTAGGGATAGGATTGGATCTTCGCACAACAACTTTTATAAAGTCTTGAAGGCTTGATCTTGGGCGTCGGTCCAAAGAAATTTCACGTTCTGACTTGTCAATGAAGTTAATGGAGAGGTGATAACTCTATTTTTAGAGTTATTATTTCCTTTTATTTTTATTTTATTTTGTCAAATTTTAGCCATTTCACTTCTCAAAACACCCATTCTTGGTAATATTCCTAAAAATGAGCAAAAAGAGTGAACCACAGTTTTTATAAACCATTTGGTGGAGTTTTGTTGCTTTTTCACGAAAATCTGCAGTGACTTGCGGAGTGCCCACTGCGCATCCCACTGGCGAACCAAGAACAAAACAAAAAAAGAAATCAAATCTTAGCATGGAAGAAAATCCTGGAGAATGGAAGGATCCATGGCAGAGGCATGGGATAAAAAGTACAAGCATGTTCCCTTAGAGATGGCAAAATGAATTGTTTATTAAAATCCATGGTACTTAAAGTGCACTTTTTGGAAAAGGTGAAGAGACCTTGGGGTAAAAGGCTACAATCTTGTGGAAAGGAGCTTTACTCATGGAAGCTGAATTTTATGTCTTCCACTTCAAATCTTTAGCCTCTAGACAATTACCCATCTTTTGTTGGTCCAACTTTTCCTCTAAGTATATAAAGAGGTGTTGGGTTGCATTTAATTAATCCATTCCATCTACCACATTTAGTGCAAGTAGTTGTAGTTGTTAGCTCTGGAATTTATTGTAGTAGTCTCTAATTTTATGCACTTAATTTCCTAGTGTAATTGTTAGTCTGAAGTATTTTGTACAGTGGTGTACTCTCGGTCCCCACTGCGGTTTTAATCAAAGTCACTTTCAGTTTACTTATGTGCAACTCTTCATCTTTTGTTTTCTTTACTTCGGTAATGATGAGCTAAACATCCATTGGGATATAGGAAGGAAAAGTACATGGATTTTATGAAAAATGCTTGAGTAATCTGTTGGGAACTGAAGATTTGCTAAGTATGGATAATACTGCCAGAACAACATTACTACTTCCAGAACAAAGTTACTACTGCCAGTAAAGGTTAGTACTGCCAGAACAAAATTACTACTGCAAGACAAAGTTAATACTGCTGATGCATTAATGCTGCTGGAACAAGGTTAGTACTGCTTGTCAAGATTAATACTGCTGAAGCAAGGTTAGTACTGCTGAGTCAAGTTAATGCTGCTGGAATGAATTAATGCTGCTGGAGAATATTAGTACTGCTCATGCTGAATAAAGTTAATACTGCTGATGTGATAAGTTTGGTATGCGAAGATTTTGGAGATAAAGATGGAATGGATGAAGATATGCTTAAAGAAGATTCAGAAGATCAATTTATTTTTGATAGTTATCTTGTAACTATTTAGTATAAATAGATGTTGATAGATAGCTATTCAAATAATACGAAATACGCGATATACGAGAGTTTTTTTGAGAATACATTCTGTTTTAGAGAGAATTAACCTCAAGGTTTAGAACCCTATTTCTAGAGAAGTAGAAGTCGTCTTGATTGAGCCTGTTCATCAAGATTGAGGTTTGGTTGTAAGCTTGTGAGTTGAATCAGTGAATACAAACAGCTGTGTGTTTTCTGATATATTGTTCTTTGATTGTGTGAATTAAAGTTCTATTCCGCAGATTCTTTAATTCTGAGTTCTAAGTATTTTTAGTCTTGTTAAGATTCGATCCTGACAAGTGGTATCAGAGCTTGTGTTTCTTAGAACTCAACAATGGACAATTCTATTGAATCAAACAGTACTCTTGTTTCTAAGGTTCCCATGCTCAGACCCAATGAGTTTGACATGTGGAAAATTAGAATCAAGCAGTATATTCTGCTTACTGATTATTCCATCTGGGATATCATAGAGAATGGTCCATGTGCTGAAGGAAGAATTGGACCAGATGGCAAAAGACCTCCTCCAAAGACTGATGCAGAGAGAAAAGTCAGACAAATAGAGATTAAGGCCTTAAGCACTCTGCTTTTGGCTATCCCCAATGAATATCAGCATCAATTTCATCACTGCACTGATGCTCAGACTCTATGGAATGCATTGGAAAAGAGATTCACTGACACTAAAAGCACCAAGAGGAATCAGAAGGCAATTCTCAAGCAGCAGTATGAAAACTTTACTTCTATTAAGAATGAGTCTATGACTCAAACTTTTGATAGATTTAATAAGCTGATTGGAGAATTGGCTACAGTGGGAGTCAAGATGGAGGCTGATGATGTTAACATAAAGTTCTTAAGATCATTAGGTGAAGAGTGGACAATGTATATTGTGTCCTTCAGACAGAATGACCAATTGGAAGATAAAGAGCTTGATGATCTTTACAATGATCTTAGAGTCTTTGAAGCAGAGGTTGAAGCCAAAAAGAAGCCCTCTGGATATGTACATAATGCTGCACTCCTTTCAGCATCACCTGATTCTACTGCTAACCCTGAATCAGTTAGTGCTGCTGGAGGAGTCAATCAGGAAAAGACCAATGATTCAGTACTAGAAGCCTTTTTTTCTAGTCATGTTAATTCCTCATTGATTAATGATGACTTAGAACAGATTAATGCTGATGATCTTGAAGAGATGGATATCAAGTGGCAGATGGCTATGCTGTCTATGAGGGTGAAGAAATTCATAAAGAGGACAGGGAGAAACAACTTTTCCCAAAGAAGAGAAGATGGTGCTGGATTTGACAAGTCCAAAGTTGAATGCTACAAGTGTCACAAGATGGGACACTTTGCCAGGGAATGCAGAGGTGGAACATCTCACAACAACCATCAACAAACTCAGGCTGGAAGTTCCAATCAAAACAGAAACTCTATTCAAGCTCTTGTCTCTCAACAAGGAATGGGATTTGATTGGAGTGATCAAGCTGAAGAGGCCATCCAAAATCAAGCACTTATGGCTGAAGTTTCAGATCTTCCCACTGAGGTAAAATCTAATCTCTGTACTCAAGCTTGTATAGACACTGTTAAAAGGTATAGAGATCACAATCAGGGAATGTGTGATGACCTTAAGAGATTAGAAAAGGACAGAAAAGACTATGTAGTAATTGTTGAGAAGTTTGAAGAACAGATTAGGGCTTTTCAAGCCAATGAACTTCAACACTCCTATGATACAAACTACTGGAAATGGGAAAAGGATGGTCTAGAGTTCCAGCTTAGAGAATCCAGGGAAGAGTGTGAGAAACTAAAAGGAGAGCTTGAGAAAGTTAAACTTGATGTAGAAAAGTTTAATTGTGCCTCTAAAGTCATGGACAACATAATCAACTCTCAAATCCATAGTAAGTTGAAACTAGGCATAGGGTACAATGCCACACCCCCACCCTACAACAACAACTACATCCCTCCTAAGTCAGACCTATTAGAAACCAAGGATAGGAAGGACTTACCTGAAGGAGCCACTGAAGTAGATCCATTAGATAAAGTAGTTGTTGAGGATAAGACTGAAAAAGAAGGATCTGATGAGAAATGTGTAAGTCCATGTGTTAAGAACAATGAGATGAAAAGGACTGGAAAGGGAAAGGGAGTTCATTATACACAGACCACTGTTGTGAACTCTAATACTTGTGAACATTGTTCTTGCAAGAAACATCAAGAGAATAAGCCCCAAAAACATGATAAAAAGAGGGGAAATCAAAGAAATTGGAATAACCAGTAGGCACAAAAGCAAGGAGTTGATCTGCAAAGGATTAACAGACCAAAACCTTGTTTTATTTGTGGCAAATTGAATCATCTTGCCAAACACTGTTATTTCAATCCTATTAACCAAAAGAAAAGTTTTCAAAGAAGTTTTCAAAAATCTTCTGGTTATAGGAAGCCTGCAAGGAATAATGTGGCTAAGAAACAAGCTGAAACCAAAAGCCACATGAGAAAACAGACTGAAAAAGAATGTGTCAATATATGGGTCCCCAAAAGCACTAATGTTAGTACTGCTACCTCAGATAGTACTGCTGACAAGGATAGTGCTGCTAGAAGCAATACTAAAGACTATACTGCTGCTAGCAGTGTTAGTGCTGCTAACACTGTTAGTACTTCTTTTAAAGACAATACTGCTGCTAGCAGTGTTAGTGCTGCTAACACTGTTAGTACTGCTTTTAAAGAGAATACTATTGCTAGCAGTGTTAGTGCTGCTAACACTGTTAGTACTTCTTTTCAAGAGAATGCTGCTGCTAGCAGTGTTAGTGCTGCTAACACTGTTAGTACTTCTTCCAAGGTTAATACTGCTTCTAGTTTTTGTGCTGCTAGACCAATCATATTGACAAAGTACTCCAGTTCTGCAGTACCTAAGTTTGAAAATCTCATCAAAACCCAGTGCAAGTACTTTGATGAGCAAGGGAGACCCAAAACCACTTCGGCTTGGGTTCCCAATAAAAACTAACTGATTTATCTGATGTGCAGGGCAACCAACAGCTCAAGGGGAAGAGCATCTGGCATGTTGATAGTGGTTGTTCCAGGCACATGACAGGTAACATGGCCTGCCTCAAGAATTTCAAAAGAATTGATGGAGGACATGTTGCTTTTGGAAATAATCCTGCAGGAGGTAAGATAAGTGGTAAAGGTGATGTGTCAAAAGGTAAGATGACATTTGAGGATGTTTACTATGTTGAGCAATTGAGATACAACCTGTTAAGTGTATCACAAGTCTGTGACAAGAAACATAGTATATTATTTACTGATTCTGAATGCATTATTCTTGCTCCTGGATTCAAAGTAGTTGATGAAAACATGATACTATTGAGAACTCCTAGAAAGGATAATGTGTATTGTTTAGATTTAGAAAGTGTTTCATCTGATTCATCTCTAAATTGTTTGGTTTCAAAAGCTTCAATAGATGAATCTTCACTTTGGCACAGAAGGATGTGTCACATGAATTTTAAAACAATGAATAAACATGTTAAAAATAATCTTGTTAGGGGTTTACCATCAAAAGTCTATTCATGTGATGATCATTGTGTTGCATGTCTCAAAGGCAAACAACACAAAACTTCTCATAAGTCCAAAGAGATAAACACTATCTCAAATCCTCTTCAGTTGTTGCATATGGATCTGTTTGGCCCTACAAATGTCATGAGCATTGGCAAGAAGTCATATTGTTTAGTTATTGTTGATGATTACTCTAGATTTACTTGGGTATATTTTCTGAGAACTAAAGATGAGACAAGTGGACTGATCAAATCTTTTATTCTTAGAATTGAAAACCAATCAAATCAAAAAGTGAAAGTCATTAGATCAGATAATGGGACTGAATTTAAAAACTTTGATCTAAACACCTTTTGTGAGGAAAAAGGAATTGAGAGACAATACAGTGCTCCTAGGACTCCACAACAGAATGGTGTTGCTGAGAGAAGGAATAGGACACTGATTGAGGCTGCTAGATCTCTGTTAGCTGATTCAAAATTACCCACTACTTTTTGGGCAGAAGCAGTTAATACTGCTTGTTATGTTCAAAACAGAGTCTTGGTCATAAAGCCTAAAAACAAGACACCTTATGAGCTTTTTCTGAAAAAGAAACCATTTATTGGATTTTTCAAACCATTTGGGTGTCCTTGTACAATTCTCAATACCAAATCTCACTTAGGTAAGTTTGATAGCAAAGCAGATGATGGCTTTCTTGTTGGTTACTCATCTCAGAGTAAGGCTTACAGAGTGTTTAATACCTCTTCTAGAATAATTGAAGAAAGTGACAATGTCAAATGCAATGAGCACACACCAAATCCTATTGGTTCAGGTCCTGATTGGCTATTTGACATTGATTCACTCACTAATTCTTTGGGTTTCAGTAGTGATGTGAATGCAGGACAAAGGGATGCACCACCATCAGATAACAGTATTCAGTCTGTGATATTTCCACTCCCTACCATTGATCCTGTTGACTTCTGTGAACCAGAAAAGGAAGCTGAACCCATTCAGAATGAAGAAGAGAGAAGAATAGAGGAAAATCAGACTTCAAGAGAGTCTGAAGTACTTGAAGAAGCTGAAGAAAATCCAGACTTAAATGAGTCAAATCTGGATGGGAACTTAGTTGAGGAACCTGGTCATCCATCAAGAACTCAGAAAAATCATCCTCTTGAGTTGGTTATAG
The DNA here is from genome assembly GCA_033807775.1 of Saussurea involucrata. Classification (NCBI taxonomy): domain Eukaryota; kingdom Viridiplantae; phylum Streptophyta; class Magnoliopsida; order Asterales; family Asteraceae; genus Saussurea; species Saussurea involucrata. The sequence goes on along the minus strand of CM066326.1, from coordinate 42,518,506 downwards.
GAGACATTGCTTCTCCCATGATGACTAGGAATCAAAGCAGACTTCAAGAGCTACAAGATCAGCAGAATACAGTTAATACTGTACTTACTTGCTTTCTATCCCAAATTGAGCCCAAAAGGCTTATGATGCTATGAAAGATCCAAGTTGGATAGAAGCAATGCAAGAGGAGCTTCTACAGTTTAAATTACAGGATGTTTGGGACTTGGTGGACCTTCCAAAAGGTCATAGAGCAATTGGCACCAAGTGGATTTTCAGAAACAAGAAGGATGACAGAGGAATTGTGATCAGAAACAAAGCAAGGCCGGTTGCACAAGGGTATACTCAGGAAGAGGGCATAGACTATGAGGAAGTCTTTGCTCCAGTGGCACGGATTGAAGCAATTAGGCTATTTCTAGCCTATGCCTCATTCATGAAGTTCAAGGTCTACCAAATGGATGTAAAAAGTGCTTTTCTGTATGGAAGTATTGATGAAGAAGTATATGTCTGTCAACCCCCTGGATTTGAGAATCCATTGCACCCTGACAGAGTGTACAAGTTGAAGAAGACACTTTATGGTTTACATCAAGCCCCAAGAGCATGGTATGACACCCTGTCTACCTATCTCTTGAAAAATGAATTTGAAAGAGGAGTCATTGACAAGACCTTGTTCATTAAGAGGAGAAAGAAAGACACACTACTTGTTCAGATCTATGTGGATGACATCATCTTTGGATCCACAAATGATCACATGTGTAAAGAGTTTGAAGAGTTAATGCACAAGAGCTTCAAGATGAGTTCCATGGGAGAACTTACTTTCTTCCTTGGGCTTCAGGTGAAACAGAGGAAAGATGGGATTTTCATAAGCCAATCCAAATATGTGAAAGACATCCTGGACAAGTATGGTTTAACAGACTCAAAGCCAGCAAGCACACCAATGGAGACACACAAACAGATCACTGCAGATCTTGAGGGGGAGGATGTAGATGTCCATCATTACAGATCTATGATTGGATCACTCATGTATCTCACAACCTCTAGACCAGACATTATGTTTCATGTATGTGTTTGTGCCAGATTTCAGGTTACACCTAAGCAATCACATCTTCATGCAGTCAAAAGAATTTTTAGATACCTAAGAGGGCAACCTAGATTAGGTCTTTGGTATCCTTATGAATCTTCGTTTGACTTGCTTGCATACTCAGATAGTGACTTAGGTGGAGCTAACATGGATAGGAAGTCTACTTCAGGTGGATGTCAGTTTTTGGGTGCAAGACTTGTATCATGGCAGTGTAAGAAACAAACCACAGTGTCCTTATCTACAACAGAAGCTGAGTATATAGCTGCTGCAAGTTGCTGTTCTCAGGTGTTATGGATTCAGAATCAGATGTTGGACTATGGGGTAACATTTCTTCACACTCCAATCTTCATTGACAACAACAGTGCCATTAGCATTGTTAACAATCCTGTCAAACACTAAAAAACAAAGCACATAGAGATCAGGTATCACTTTATTAGAGACTGTAATGAAAAGAAATTGATTCAAGTTGCTTAAGTTCGTACCAATGACCAGTTTGCAGATCTATTCACAAAAGCATTTGATGTGGGTAGATTCACTTTCTTGGTAGCAAGTGTGGGCTTGATCAACCTTGAATAAATTCATGATTTTTAATTTTTTATACCTGTATTTCTTTGTATATTTGGTGTTACTAACTAGTTTTCTCAGAACCTCAGTATGACTCAGATTGACAAGTGCTGCAAAGTGTAAGTATAGATACTACTGCCAGTGCAGAATTACTACTGCTAGTACATATTTTCTACTGCTAATGTGTAGTTAATACTGCTTTGTAGTTAATACTGCTTAGTAGTTAATACTGCTTTGTAGTTAATACTGCTTAGTAGTTAATACTGCTTTGTAGTTAATACTGCTTAGTAGTTAATACTGCATGTGTAGTTAATACTGCTTTGTAGTTAATACTGCTTAGTAGTTAATACTGCTTTGTAGTTAATACTGCTTTGTAGTTAATACGGCTTAGTAGTTAATACTGCTTGTGTTGTTAATATTGCCTTGTAGTTAATACTGCCTTGTAGTTAATACTGCTCAGTCGTTAATACTGCTAAGTCGTTAATACTGCTTCTAAAGAAAATCAGGGCTAGTACTGCTATAAATACTCTTTCAGCCCGCCAAAGTTCATAACGTCTCTTTGCATTCAATTTCTCTCTCTCGTTCTAACCTTTTCTCCCTAGAATCTCTGTGTTCTCTATCCAAATCCTCAGGAAGAATGACGACAATGGAGTTTGTCGATGAGCACAATGAGATTGCGATGCTTCAGAAGCCAAAGCAGGCCGCAGGATTTCATGATATGGTGGATTTTCTCAAGTCCACACACATCTCTCATGCCCTAACAGTGTGCCCAACCATATATATTGAGCATCAAAAGCAATTTTGGGAGAATGCCACTGCTATATTCGAAGATGGTGTAACGTCCCAAAAATTACAAGCAAATTTAAATTTTTAAATAAGCAATTCATTGATAACAACTCAATAAATGATCCCAACGTTTCGTTTGCAAACACATAATTAATGTCTTTATAAAAATAAAACCAGCGGAATAAACGTTTAATTATTAAAATCATAAAGCAACCAGCTCTTCTCGCGCGCCAGTGTGTACTCGTCACGCCTTGGAGCCGCCCGTACCTGAAACCACAGTTTATTGGGAAAGGGTAAGCACGAAGCTTAGTGAATTCCAACACATGCGCAGATAGGAATTATATACATATCACCCCTATCCGCACATAAGCAACAACATCACAGTTACATAAAACGAGTAAACATCTACAAGTAATTATGTATCCAACACCTCAGTACCATCGAGGCCTCGGTCCCACCGAATTGTAATGTATCCAACACCTCAGTACCATCGAGGCCTCGGTCCCACCGAATTGTAATGTATCCAACACCTCAGTACCATCGAGGCCTCGGTCCCACCGAATTGTAATGTATCCAACACCTCAGTACCATCGAGGCCTCGGTCCCACCGAATTGTAATGTGACACATTTATACTAAGCATTCAAACCAATCAAATATTACGCACCACAAACAACTAGTTCACACCACAAAGACAATAGTACATACAAACTATTATGACATGCATACAACCCCTAACTACACAGTGAGAGAACTCACCTCGAATGCGCGCCCAGCTTAATAACACAATTCAAGCTTCACAATTACGGTCACTTCCCAGCACCTAAATGCATGTTAAAACGTGTCAATACGAGACCCGGACCCTATGACACGACACACGCTTAAACCGTATCTAAAACTAAATTCCGTTCTCGCCAAACAGGTCCCGAACCAAACAGGTCTGTTCGGGACCTGTTTCGACCCCTTTAAACCCAGAAAATTCCCAATATTATTTCATGACCAGAAAGTCCTCTGAGTTAGGGTTCCAAGGACATATTATACGCCTCCTAACGATTTTTCTACAATTAATTACGGATTTTATAAGATCCGCCCGCAGAACAGCGAAAAACAGCACTTATCAGTATAAAACGACAGTTTGACCCATGCTACGTCCCGAACTGGGTTTTGCACAAAACACAGAAAAGTTTCTAGACTCAAAAAGGGAACTTTTGACACCGGTTTCACCCCAAACCGAGTTACGAGCAGAAAGTTATGGTCTACGCAAAACAGTGGCAGATTCCAGAATTTTGCACATAAAATGACGAATCACCGAACTTGCGACCACTTTTCCCCCCAGCTAGAGACCGAACCAGTTTTCCGCTAAAACACGGAAAACGTGCCCGACCCCGAACTTGAACCGTGGGCGCCAGTTTCGGCTCAAACGGAGTTACGACAGAAAAGTTATGACTACACGAAAACTGGACAGCACACTAGAATTTTCATAAACTGATAGCTTTATAAAACGGTTCGCGGCTTAATCGATTCGGGATTTACGCTAAGAGTGTCACCCACTGCCACCGCCCTCCACCCACAGCCACCGTAGCGACGGCGTGCGGCGGTGGTGGTCTCGCCGGAAAAACGAAAAGGAAAAAGAAAAGAACGAGACGAACGAGAGAGCTACTTACCTCACGACGACGTCTCACCACCACAACCAAACCTCTCTCTCTCGATTCCTCCGACGACAGCAGGTGGTGGCGGTCTCCGACGACAGCAGCAGCGGCGGCGAAAGGGGCTGCCGCTGCGTTCTTCTTCTCCTCTCTCTCTCTCTCGCGATCTCTCTCTCTCTCTTCGTTTCTCTCTTTCTCGGCCGCACATCGCAAGGAAACGAGAAGGGCTCTAGGGTTTAGGTGATTGGTTGCTTGAATCACAAGGAAAGGAAAAAGAAAACGAGAAGGGATTCAGCCATGGGTCGTGACCCATGCAACAAGTTCCAAAAAAATGCACAAATAGCCCCTCAACTATACCTCATCTCACAATCTATAACAAAAGACACGTAAGCTAACATTTTTGGTCCTTTTTGACACCAAACCACTAACCAAAAACAATTAAAGGTAAACACTTTAAAATGGTTTAAAGATTTATTACGCATTTGGTCAAACTTGCTAACCCCGTTAGTAAAGATTCGCTAAAAGAACGATATTAAAGCAATTAATTAAAATATATATAAACATACCGGGACACGGGCTTTACAACTCTCCCCCACTTGGATTAGACTTCGCCGTCGAAGTCTCTGCCTACGAATAGCTCCGGATAGATCTCCCTCATCTCAACCTCAGGTTCCTAAGTCCACTTGAAACCCCTACTAAACTTCTCGAATTCTATTCTTACTAACATACTCTTTCTAAGACACTGGGATTATGATCAGCAAAACACCCCGACAATTGAAATCATTCCTAGCCAAGCGACTACGGTTGTCCCCCAACCTTAGATATTCCATACATCCCGAGTCCAATCTCAAGCTCTAACCACTCTAAAGCTGCTCACCAGTATACTCCACAGGATACTCGATTACGATCCCTCCTATCATTAATTGACGATTAACTTCTACGAATTCTAATAGACTCCAAAGATTTTCAATAACTTATATTAACAAAACATCGACCCCCTGCCGAACATCGGTCCAACCGATTACAAAAACAAACATCGGCCACCCGCCGAACATCGGTCCAACCGATTACAATAACAAACATCGGCCACCCGCCGAACATCAGTCCAACCGATTACAATAACAAGCATCGGCCACCCGCCGAACATCGGTCCAACCGATTACAATAACTCACATAAGCGTGGTATTATCCTAGACATTAACACAATTAGCTATTCCCCACAACCAAATCAACTAACACACACGTAGGTCATTCCACCATAACCATCCATCACAAGTGATCATTTCAGGGTTACTACTACCGTCACCATGATTATCTTAAAATCGGCTACAACTCTCCGATTATACTAAAGGTGTTTGGCCTCAAGCCCAAAAGTCGACACCTAAACATACCACCTACCCCAAAATGGTTGATGCGCATTGATTCTCTTAATAACAAAGGGCATCAATCCCTTAACCGATACTATTCGGCCTACAGTACTAACGCGCGTGGAATATCTACCTTCCACCGTCGACGTATCATCCACACTTGCTCTACGAAGCCAAGTCACACTGTATCGAGGATACACCTTGACGTCTACCTCCCAGGTAACGCCTCAAGACCCAGCACACCGGAACTACCTCCCAGGTAAGTGCCCACAACTATATCCTCCTAGTACCTACTGGAAAGTCTAGGTTAAAACACATGAATACCGGGGTCCCACCCCGAGATACCCAACCGACCATTACCAACGACTGACTAACGTGTCTAAGGATCCAAAGCAAACAGCCTACCAACAACATGCCTATTCCGGATTGACTCACTCACCCAAACATGTAAACACTCAACGTGCAAAGAATGCCAAACGGTGCGACAAAAACAACTCATCAACTAGACTCCACATCGAGCCATTAAACCCTGGCAATTGGCCCATGACTAACTCCAAGTCAAAACCGAGCAAAATGCTTCACGCTTGCTAGACCCATAGGTCGGAAAATGCGTTTAAACAAAGTTTAAGCAAGCAATACCCTGAAATCAACCTTAGTCTCAGACTCAACACGGGTTAAACAAAAGAGTTTTCCAAAAGGACTCACACCCTAAAAATTCTCGAAATGACACATGACACTTAAAAGCACATTTCCCCAAATGGTTTACAAAATCATTTACAAAATATTTTCAACATCAGGATTTTCATCTCAAGAGATCATATGTAATAAAACTACTATTACCTGATCGATAGTTACGCAAATCTGGACACGCTCGTCCCACATAGGAAAATCATGTTGAAAATCGTTCCATTGCAGTTCAGTTTACTCACACAAAAGCAAGCGTAATAAATAATTTCTTTAAAATGAACCGCCTCGATTCCAGTATGGATTGACTCATGACGTGCACTTAAAGTAACCGCTTGACCTTAAACAGGGTGCGACAAAGGTGTGCACATAATTCAAAATAAGTTTCACGACATTTGATTCAAAAATTCTTCTTCTTAATCATAAAAAAGACGTGGCACAGGGTTCGCCACAAATTTTTCGCGCGTCAGCTAATCACACAAAACGATGACACGGTTTACAAATATATTTTTGTTAAAACACAACTATCTCGTGTAAGTTTCAAACTTGAAGACAGAAACCAGTCCGCTTCTATTAATTGGAAATATCGACTAAAACCTCATAAAATCTCAAACTGGGGGCAGGCATGCAAGCTTGTAACACTTCCTCAAGTTTCGTACTTGGGGCATATAACGCCAAAACATTATAGTTTAAAATGTATTTATCGAAAATGCTCAAAATACTCGTTTCCTCCAAAGCAAAAGTTTTTAATTTCCCAAAAAGAAAAGATCGGTAATTCTAAATTAACCGAATGTCAACAATCTACGCATTTATATTTCCAAAATATAACACATTGTAATCGTATGCATGATGTTCACAACATTAAAACACTCCTTTGATCAAATGGTCTTTCATTTTGACAAAAAGGAACTAAAACATTTTCATGCACGACTCGTTCATCAAAATGTCGAGAACAAAGGTTACCCCAGTATGCATACCCCTAAGTCGATAAATCGCATTTTCATGGAAATGTCAAAAAAACCTTTAGCTGACAAAAAAAAAGCGCACAAAACAACTCCTTATGAAATGTTACCAAAATTCCTCCATGCATCACTTATGTCACGCATGAATCAATCCACACACTGAACTATTTGCAATAAAACACTTAGTAATACAAACTCTCGAACGAAAAGTTAAGCGACACATGAATTCCAAACTCATTTTAAACAAATCACCAAAATAGCCTTTATACAGACATCGTGGAATGTAACTTTTCGTCTCAACTCTAACACATGTGGAGGAGTTCCAATGTTAGAGTCTCAATCCGTAGTCACTTACCCAACATCTTAACCACCACAAAACACGGATAACATCGTACCCGAAAGAACCGTTGGAAAAATAACAAAAATGAGACAAATTCTAACAAAGTTTGCATTCCCGTGATAAAACGATTTCATGCACTTTCAAAACCATATTTCAAAATCTTGTGCGTGTGCTGAGCAGTTCCCAAAATTCCTAAACACCGTCCATACAAAGATTTGAAACACAAGAATTTGTTAATGCAATCTTATTTCCAAAATAACTTCGTGCATGACTCATTCGGCATTCAACGTCTCGACCCCTACTACTCCGAAACTCTCCGGTCTACTATTGTCATCCAGACATTTAAACCTCTTAAGGCAAGTTGGGAAATCACATCAAATCATCTTACGGGTTTTCCTCAAATCAAAGTCGACTCTATGAGCCTATGACTCTAGCACAATCTTCCATCTTGGCCCGAAATGATCTGCTTACAACAAATATCATCCTTATCGTCACTCCAAGTGACTAATATTAGAATCGTCTTTCTATTCCAACGACTACTAGTTTAGGACCTTCATCACTAGCCCCAACGATCATCACCTCAAAACACTTCGAGTACACACCTGTACTAGTAGGTTTACTATAGTTGTTCATCCTGGTGATGGCTATTCTGGGTAGACAATACAACGCGTTATTAGCACATAATAACTCATACTAACAACACTCACGCTCAACTCCTTGGATTCCTCGTGACTTCCCCGACTCGAGCATTGATCTTGTGCCTCCGGTAGTAGGAGCTCTACTACTACCATCCACACCTATCATCGCCCGTTCCGAGTTCCATCCCAAGGGGTCCAAGTAGTTTCTCGCCGAAACTATACACATATGCCCGCACCGGCATATGTACACACTCTTCCTAGCTCCCTAGGAAATCCATCCAAACCACTACCCTTGCTACTGCCAAATCCCTAATAGCAAGCAGCAGACATGCAATACAGTGTAACAAGCACCAAGCAATTTAGCATACATACTCCTATGTTCTAGAAAGCAATCTAGCACACGTACTCGTACATAAACACCCTTCCCAGCTCTCTAGGAACTTCCTCTTATCCCACTACCCTTGCTACTACCGAATCCCTACTAATTATAACGGGTGACCTCGCGAATACCCGATTATATGCAGTGCGAAATAAATAGACAGTCGAATACAAGACTCTATCCTAGAACGGTTGGACTCAAACAAGAGCTGCGCAATAGAACTAAATCGAATATTCTAAGGCTATAAATCTCTTACTGCATACGACCTAGAGGGCATCCACTTAGTAACCTATCATAATTAGCATAAATTCCTAATAGCAAGCATTACAACATACAGCATAGTGTCCACAACAGGCAATCTAGCATGCATACTCTATGATCTAGAAAGCAATAAAACACTAAGCATTGTACCTTTCCCTTCGGCTCCGGCTGACTGTACACACTGCGCCCTTAATCACCGTTCCTCGAACGGGTTTTTACTTTTTCTTTTACCTCCAAAACGATTTTAAAACGAATTTGAAAATTTCCCAGCCGCAACTTGAGACCAAACGCACCGAGGTGCGTTTGACTCACTCAAGTTGTGCTCTGATACCAAGTTGTAACGTCCCAAAAATTACAAGCAAATTTAAATTTTTAAATAAGCAATTCATTGATAACAACTCAATAAATGATCCCAACGTTTCGTTTGCAAACACATAATTAATGTCTTTATAAAAATAAAACCAGCGGAATAAACGTTTAATTATTAAAATCATAAAGCAACCAGCTCTTCTCGCGCGCCAGTGTGTACTCGTCACGCCTTGGAGCCGCCCGTACCTGAAACCACAGTTTATTGGGAAAGGGTAAGCACGAAGCTTAGTGAATTCCAACACATGCGCAGATAGGAATTATATACATATCACCCCTATCCGCACATAAGCAACAACATCACAGTTACATAAAACGAGTAAACATCTACAAGTAATTATGTATCCAACACCTCAGTACCATCGAGGCCTCGGTCCCACCGAATTGTAATGTATCCAACACCTCAGTACCATCGAGGCCTCGGTCCCACCGAATTGTAATGTATCCAACACCTCAGTACCATCGAGGCCTCGGTCCCACCGAATTGTAATGTATCCAACACCTCAGTACCATCGAGGCCTCGGTCCCACCGAATTGTAATGTGACACATTTATACCAAGCATTCAAACCAATCAAATGTTACGCACCACAAACAACTAGTTCACACCACAAAGACAATAGTACATACAAACTATTATGACATGCATACAACCCCTAACTACACAGTGAGAGAACTCACCTCGAATGCGCGCCCAGCTTAATAACACAATTCAAGCTTCACAATTACGGTCACTTCCCAGCACCTAAATGCATGTTAAAACGTGTCAATACGAGACCCGGACCCTATGACACGACACACGCTTAAACCGTATCTAAAACTAAATTCCGTTCTCGCCAAACAGGTCCCGAACCAAACAGGTCTGTTCGGGACCTGTTTCGACCCCTTTAAACCCAGAAAATTCCCAATATTATTTCATGACCAGAAAGTCCTCTGAGTTAGGGTTCCAAGGACATATTATACGCCTCCTAACGATTTTTCTACAATTAATTACGGATTTTATAAGATCAGCCCGCAGAACAGCGAAAAACAGCACTTATCAGTATAAAACGACAGTTTGACCCATGCTACGTCCCGAACTGGGTTTTGCACAAAACACAGAAAAGTTTCTAGACTCAAAAAGGGAACTTTTGACACCGGTTTCACCCCAAACCGAGTTACGAGCAGAAAGTTATGGTCTACGCAAAACAGTGGCAGATTCCAGAATTTTGCACATAAAATGACGAATCACCGAACTTGCGACCACTTTTCCCCCCAGCTAGAGACCGAACCAGTTTTCCGCTAAAACACGGAAAACGTGCCCGACCCCGAACTTGAACCGTGGGCGCCAGTTTCGGCTCAAACGGAGTTACGACAGAAAAGTTATGACTACACGAAAACTGGACAGCACACTAGAATTTTCATAAACTGATAGCTTTATAAAACGGTTCGCGGCTTAATCGATTCGGGATTTACGCTAAGAGTGTCACCCACTGCCACCGCCCTCCACCCACAGCCACCGTAGCGACGGCGTGCGGCGGCGGTGGTCTCGCCGGAAAAACGAAAAGGAAAAAGAAAAGAACGAGACGAACGAGAGAGCTACTTACCTCACGACGACGTCTCACCACCACAACCAAACCTCTCTCTCTCGATTCCTCCGACGACAGCAGGTGGTGGCGGTCTCCGACGACAGCAGCAGCGGCGGCGAAAGGGGCTGCCGCTGCGTTCTTCTTCTCCTCTCTCTCTCTCTCGCGATCTCTCTCTCTCTCTTCGTTTCTCTCTTTCTCGGCCGCACATCGCAAGGAAACGAGAAGGGCTCTAGGGTTTAGGTGATTGGTTGCTTGAATCACAAGGAAAGGAAAAAGAAAACGAGAAGGGATTCAGCCATGGGTCGTGACCCATGCAACAAGTTCCAAAAAAATGCACAAATAGCCCCTCAACTATACCTCATCTCACAATCTATAACAAAAGACACGTAAGCTAACATTTTTGGTCCTTTTTGACACCAAACCACTAACCAAAAACAATTAAAGGTAAACACTTTAAAATGGTTTAAAGATTTATTACGCATTTGGTCAAACTTGCTAACCCCGTTAGTAAAGATTCGCTAAAAGAACGATATTAAAGCAATTAATTAAAATATATATAAACATACCGGGACACGGGCTTTACAGATGGGCAGAAAATCATTCGAACAAGGGTTTGTGACAAACCCTTGAAGGTCACAGAGGAGGTTATTCGCATCACTCTTCACTTAGATGATGCCTCAGGAATAACCTATCTCTCTAATGATGAACTTTTCTCGACCTTACCAAGAATGGGGTATGAAGGTCCCATTGGAATTTTTAAATTCTACAAGTCAAAGTTTTTCACCCAATGGCGATTTTTTGTTCATACTCTTATGCACTGTATTTCAAAGAAAACAAGTGGATGGAGTGAGTTTAGCAGTACCATTGCTTATGCCTTGGTCTGCTTAGCCACTGCCAGAAAGTTTAATTTTTCAGCAATGATTTTTAATGATCTTGTGGCAAACCTAGAATCCAAAAAGCGCTTTTACATGTATCCCAGGTTTGTCCAAGAAGTAATTAACCATGAATTGACGGATTTACCTTAGTCCGCTGAGGTATATGTGCCAAAACCCCCTAAAGGGAAGGTTTTCTCAAATATGAGAAGAATTCCTAGGGACTCGGAAGGAGTTGACACACCATTGTTCTCTACAATGATGGTTGTGTCCCACACCACTGAAGGTATGGCATCAGGGTCAAGGCCCCCATTAGACACACCCACTGATGGCCAATCCCCACCTTCCATCACCAAAGAAATCCCACAGTCCATTCTTTTAAGACCCACTCCAAAAATCACCAAGAAGTTTGAAAGAAGAAAGGTACACAAGGTTCCTTCCCTTGATGTATCTCCTAATAGCCCAAAGCCTACAAGCCCTCTATTGGAGCATTCTCCAATAGAGAATATCAAAAGGGTAACCATAGGGGTGTCTCCCAACCCCAAGAAGGTGCTCTCTAAGGAGAAGGATGAGCATGTGGGCTGCAAGGCTGCCACTACTTCTGCTAGCAAAGAGAAGGACAGTGGTAACATCACTAAGACCTTCCCCACGGCAACTCAGAATGTGAAAACGTTCAGAGGACCCAGGCGCCAAGAAACCATGGGAGTAGGTTGTACTTTTGCTAGGCAAGAGACACCTACTAAAACTTCCTATGATCCTGCAAGGGAGGTAAACACTTCTAAACCAGGTGAGGATAGATATACTTATGAGGAATTGATGGAAACCATTGCCAACATCAACATTGATGTCATGGATCAGTAGAAGGAGATTGATGAGCTTAAGAAGGTGGTTCTTTATCAACACACCAAGATAGAGAAGAATAAGAAGATGATCACCAAACTGCTGCAAAGAAGGAAGAAAGCTCAGTATGTTCTGAAAAGGAGAAGCTCAACCACTGATGCTTCCAAAAAGGGGGAGTTAGAAACTGAACTAAACATGGAGGATGCAAAGGTTGAGGGGGAGAATGAGCATAAGGTTGAGGGGGAGGCTGCAGTATCTGAGATTGAAGCAGCAGTAACTAAAATTATGAAGAGTCTTGTTGATGCAGCAGTATCTGAAAGTGAGAAGGAAACAGTATCTGTATCTACAGTAACCAAATATGAGATTGAAGCAGCAGTAACTGAAATTATGAAGAGTCTTGTTGATGCAGCAGTATCTGAAAGTGAGAAGGAAACAGTATCTGTATCTACAGTAACCAAATCTGAGATTGAAGCAGAGGTATTTGAGATTGTGAAGAATAGTGTTGAAGCAGCAGTATCAAAGATTATAAAAGAAGCAGTAACAGCTAGAGCAGCAGAAATGGTTAATGCTGCTAGTCAAAAAGCAGCAGAAACCATTCAAGCAGCAGAAATGGTTAATGTTGCTGAAAAACATAAGGCAGCAGAAACCATCCCTGAAGCAGCAGAAACAAAGGAAACAGCAGAAACGATCCCTGAAACAGCAGAAACAAAGGAAAAAACTGAAACCATTCCTGAAGCTGTTAAATCACTCAAAAGAACCAAGATGGTGTCAAACAAAAGACCTAGAACAAAGTCTATAGCTTCAAAGAAGAAAGTTGTAAAGAAGCCTAGGGTGGAACCCATTGTAGAAGAAGCTAAGGAGGAAGTTGTGAAAGAGAAAGCTGATCAAAAAGTTGCTGAAGAAGAAGTGGCAACTCCATCAGGTCAACCAAGCAATGTACAATCACCAACAAATGCTCAATGTGATATGTATATTACTGTGGTTGATACTAGTCCAATCAAAGTTAAACCATTAGCTTCTATGGCTCCTGAGATCATCTTCTGGGATACTTTGAAAGATCAGAGAAAGGAGTACATTAGAGTAAAAAGAGCAGATGGGAAGTTTGAGGTCAGTTCTACATGGGGAAGACTTATCAGGATGTGCTCTAGATCTGACATTAAAGAGATGTTCAAGGTAGGAATGAAGCTTTATGGAAATATGCTGACTGGGAATGGAATGTCCATCACCAAAATGGTACTTGAATACTTGTGCCTAATGTTCAATACAGAAGCAGTTAAGTATTTGACAGAAAGGCAATTTCAAACTGTTACCAACTGGATGCTTATTGAAAATTGTGGTGTGTATGTCATAACACTTGACTATGCATATCATGAGTATTATTTGGTGGATAAAGTATACAAGCACAGCATGACAAGGTTGAAAGGAATGCTAAAAACTAAGTTGGTGGGTAACAAAGATTCTAAGATGGCAAGATACCTGGTAAGAAGGATCATCAATCAAAGTTTGGGATTGAATCCTGACTTGTGTGTTCAAGATTAAGTTTTGGAAGCATCATCATCTGAAGAACTTGACTTCTCTTTCTAAAAGTCAAGTTAGGGGGAGATTGTTGGGAACTGAAGATTTGCTAAGTATGGATAATACTGCCAGAACAACATTACTACTTCCAGAACAAAGTTACTACTGCCAGTAAAGGTTAGTACTGCCAGAACAAAATTACTACTGCAAGACAAAGTTAATACTGCTGGAAGAATGTTAGTACTGCTGATGCATTAATGCTGCTGGAACAAGGTTAGTACTGCTTGTCAAGATTAATACTGCTGAAGCAAGGTTAGTACTGCTGAGTCAAGTTAATGCTGCTGGAATGAATTAATGCTGCTGGAGAATATTAGTACTGCTCATGCTGAATAAAGTTAATACTGCTGATGTGATAAGTTTGGTATGCGAAGATTTTGGAGATAAATATGGAATGGATGAAGATATGCTTAAAGAAGATTCAGAAGATCAATTTATTTTTGATAGTTATCTTGTAACTATTTAGTATAAATAGATGTTGATAGATAGCTATTCAAATAATACGAAATACGTGATATACGAGAGTTTTTTTGAGAATACATTCTGTTTTAGAGAGAATTAACCTCAAGGTTTAGAACCCTATTTCTAGAGAAGTAGAAGTCGTCTTGATTGATCCTGTTCATCAAGATTGAGGTTTAGTTGTAAGCTTGTGAGTTGAATCAGTGAATACAAATAGCTGTGTGTTTTTCTGATATATTGTTCTTTGATTGTGTGAATTAAAGTTCTATTCCGCAGATTCTTTAATTCTGAGTTCTAAGTATTTTTTGTCTTGTTAAGATTCGATCCTGACATAATCTTCATACTCCAAATATTTATTGTTTTGGTCGTTCACTCTCGATTATTACCCAATGATGCGAACAAACCGATCACTTGTAAGGATCTAAAGTATAGTTCTTAACTCATAGATGAGTAGAATGCAGTGACACGAGCTTGGATGATGCTAGGGAATTCGAAAGAATTCTTATGACACTTACGAAAGTGAGGTCGGCACAGTGAGCTAATATCAACCCACTGGAGTAGTAGGTAAGCTAGTTGGTGTATTTAAAAACACTTAGAGTATTTGTCTCTACACATTCCATCGAGGCCTGAAAAGGTCCATTTTTGAGATTACCATTGACAAAACAATAAGTACTAAAAGTATGGGATTTTTACTTGAAGGTGTGAGTATTTTGTAACCGGGCTTTTCTAACGAAAATGCCCACTTCAAGTACAATGATCACTTTTGGGATCGAGTATTTAATATAAAATCTAGGGAAAATCTAACCTACATTCCTTCTTTTAAATCTTAAGTAAATCGTTAAAATAGCGTTTCACTAAACAAACCAAAATATTGCTTCCTCTGTGATTGAAACTTGTAAGAGGAAGCTCATGAAAACCATATTGTCTTGATTTCCCAGTCCCTATGGATACGATTCTGGTATTTTACCAACTATTACTTGTTGTGACGATCATAGTGGCCAGTGTACACTTGCGCTTCCCACTGTGGAGAGTTTGCAACCCACTGCGATTAATTCACATATTTCGCACGTACCAAGTTTTTGGCGTCGTTGCTGGGGACTGGCGTGATATTAAATCTCAAGACATTAGTTTTTGTTCAAGCCCGAGTAACTCGTTTTTCTAAGCTGTTCGTGTTGCATGCCAAGGCAACAACACGGGCATTTGGTACCAATCGATCTTGAAATAGAGAAAACTTTTCGAAGAAGACGTAGAAACAGAAACACAGTTCAACAACCCCCTGTGAACCCTACCGTAAACATGGCAGGTGTAGGAGGTGAAAGACCCATTAACCCACCAGTTGTGGAGACCATAGTGACGATTGCCGATAGCAAAGATCGAAAAATACAGGACTATGATACTTCCGGAGTTAGTGACTTAAGCTCCGGGATTCTAAGGCCCAACATTATTGCACAGCACTTTGAACTCAAACCGGTAATGTTTCAAATGATCCAAGCCATGGGTCAGTTTGGAGGATTACAATCTAAGGATCCGCGCACTTAAAATCCTTTTTAGAAATGACTGATTACTTTCAATTGCAAGGTGTGACTGATGAAGCCTTAAGGCTGAAACTTTTCCCTTTTACATTAAGGGATAAGGCGAAAGCTTGGCTGAATTCACATGAACCTAATTCGATAACCACTTGGCAAGAACTTGCTGACAAATTTCTACAAAAATACTTTCCTCCCACAAGGAATGTAAGGTTTCGAAATGATATAATTT
The DNA here is from genome assembly GCA_033807775.1 of Saussurea involucrata. Lineage (NCBI taxonomy): Eukaryota > Viridiplantae > Streptophyta > Magnoliopsida > Asterales > Asteraceae > Saussurea > Saussurea involucrata. Next base: position 42,502,391 of record CM066326.1, on the reverse strand, counting down.
TGTTTAAGCAAGAAGAATATGAGGTTGTTTTGGATGCATGGGAACGTTTTAAAGAGTTACTTCGAAAGTGCCCACATCACGGCATCCCACATTGCATCCAATTGGAGACCTTTTACAATGGTCTTTCCAATGCAGCCAAAATCATCTTAGATGCAACAGCAGGTGGAACTTTCACAAGCAAAACCTACAATGAAGGGTATCAAATCTTAGAAAAAGTATCCAACAACAACACCGAGTGGTCAAATCCTAGAGCACCCATGCCAAAGACCAATACCATTGACTCAGATGCACTCAAAACCATGAATGCGCATTTGCTTGCCTTAACTAAAATAGTTTTGAATCAAAATACAGGAAAGTCAACTCCGCAGTGGCCACTACACATCTCACTGAGAACTGTCCCCTCTGTGGAGAAGAACATATTTTTGACTATGGTCCTGCAAATCCTGAGGCCGTTAATGTTATAGGAACCAACCCGAGGAACAACCCGTATTCACAGACTTATAATCCAGGCTGGAGAAATCGCCCGGATTTCTCTTGGGCAGGTAATCCAAGACTCCAACCACACGGGGCGAGTCATGTCCAGCAAAGACCACAAAACCCCCTAGATTTCACCAACATCACAGTGGGCATCCCCCACAAAACTTTCACCAAGGGCAGTCCTCACAACAGTTCCAACAACGACCAACTCACCCCACTAAGACTCAACCATCACTCGAATCAATTCTCAAAGGTTTCATGAATCAGACTCAAGCAGGACAACTAGTCGTCGAAGTTAAGAATAGACCACCAGGGACATTACCTAGTGACAACGAACACGCTATGGTGATAGGAAAGGAACAAGTCAAGTCCATAACACTTAGGAGTGGAAAGGATATGAATGATATCATTTTTGATTCTGATGATCCGCCTCAAATACCCACTGCCCCTAAAACCGTAGTGGCCACTCCTAAAGTCACTAACAAACCCACAGTGAGGACCAATGCCCCTGAGCTTCCCACTCTTGAAACCACATAGAAATCCACTGTTCCAAAGCCAATACCACAGCAAACTCAAATCGACCCACGAAGTGTTCCATTTCCCCAAAGAATGAAGAATAAAAATGTTGATGTTCAATTCAAAAAGTTCTTAGACATTTTTAAACAGCTTCACATTAACATACCCTTGGTAGATGCTCTCGAGCAAATGCTAAGCTATGTTAAATTTTTGAAAGATATTTTGAACAAAAAGAGAAAGTTGGGTGAATTTGAGACTGTGGCCTTGACCAAGGAATGTAGTGCCCTCCTTACTCGCAAAATTCCGCCTAAGTTGAAAGACCCGGGTAGTTTCACCATTCCATGCACAATATGAGGACAAGAAGTAGGTCAAACACTTTGTGATTTGGGAGCTAGTATAAACTTGATGCCATTGTCCATTTTTAACAAATTAGGTATTGGAGAGGCTAGACCCACAACCATGACATTACAACTAGCCGATCGGTCCATTGCCTACCCAAAGGCAAAATAGAAGACGTTTTGGTCCAAGTAGATAAATTTATCTTCCCTGCCGATTTTCTAATTCTAGATTATGAGGCCGATAAGGACATCCCAATCATCTTAGGGCGTCCGTTTCTTGCAACTGGACGTACTTTGATTGATGTGCACAAAGGGGAACTCACTATGAGAGTCCATGACCAAGAGGTAACCTTTAATGTCTTCAAGTCCCTTAAGTTCATACAAACCGAAGACTGTTTTGCTTTGAGTTCGATTAGTGGTACCCCAAATTTTGACACAGTGAACATAGTGGGCAGTGAGAGTAAGCACTCTGACTCTGAGAGTGATGACACTTTTGAGGATGAGTGTAATGAAATTGTGGAAGCCTTTGAACCTCTGGACTTTAAGGACAGAAATGCTCAACCCCGTCAATAGAACAACCTCCCGAGTTAAAGCTAAAACCATTGCCATCTCACTTGAAATATGCTTATCTCGCTAAGGATAATAAACTCCCTGTTATTATCTCTTCCAAACTTAGTGAGAAACAAGAACAACTTTTGATTGATTTGTTGATAAAGCATAAGAGGGCAATTGGTTGGACCATAGCGGACATTAGAGGTATTAGCCCTTCCCTATGTCAACATTAGATTGACTTTGAGAGTGACCACCCTGGAAAAGTTCAGCCCCAAAGAAGGTTGAACCCCATAGTGAAAGAAATGGTCAAGAAAGAAGTTTTAAAATGGTTAGACGCTGATATTATTTACCCAATAGCTAGTAGTAGTTGGGTGAGCCCCGTTCAATGTGTCCCTAAAAAGGGAGGAACAACCGTAGTAGAGAACGAAAAGAACGAGCTCATTCCCACTAGGACTGTTACTGGATGGAGAATATGCATGGACTATAGAAAACTCAACCTAGCCACCAAGAAAGACCATTTTCCCCTACCTTTCATCGACCAAATGCTTGATAGGTTAGCAGTAAATGAATTTTATTGTTTTCTAGATGGATACTCCGGATACAACCAAATTCATATCGCCCCCGAGGACCAAGAAAATATTACCTTTACTTGTCCCTACGGTACTTTTGCATTCCGGAGGATGCCATTTGGATTGTGTAATGCCCCAGCCACGTTCCAACGTTGTATGACATCCATTTTCACCGACATGATTGAAGACACCATAGAAGTTTTTATGGATGACTTTTCTGTGATAGGGACATCATTTGACAACTGCCTGGGAAATTTTTAGAAAAGCCTAGTGAGATGTGAGACCCACGACCTTATTTTAAATTGGGAAAATGTGATTTTATGGTCGAAGAGGGTATTGTCCTAGGTCACCTTGTCTCAAAGAGAGGATTAGAGGTTGATAAAGCCAAGCTTGAAGTTGTGGCACAACTTCCCGAATCTACAACTGTGAAAGGTATTCGAAGTTTCTTGGGTCACGCCGGTTTCTATAGGAGGTTCATCAAAGATTTTTCCAAAATAACTAAACCCCTATGTAACCTTTTGCAACATGAAAAAGAATTTAAATTCACCCAAGAATGTCGAGATGCCTTTAAAACAATCAAAAAAGCCTTAGTTACTGCACCCATAGTGACCACTCCTGACTGGTCACTCCTATTTGAAGTCATGTGTGACGCCGGCGAGTGGGCTGTGGGGGGCTGTTCTAGGACAACGAAAAAACAAAATCTTCCACCCCATTTATTATGCAAGTAAAACACTAATCGAAGCTCAGATCAATTACACGGTCACAAAAAAAGATTTACTTGCAGTGGTGTTTGGTTTTGATCGTTTCAGGTCGTACTTGATAGGGACGAAGGTCATCGTGCACACTGATCATGCAGCAATAAAATACTTGATCAACAAAGCTGATTCCAAGCCACGTTTGATTCGTTGGGTATTATTGCTACAAGAATTCGATCTTGAGATCATTGATCGGAAAGGAACAAGCAATCAGGTAGCTGACCATCTGTCTAGGCTCGAGAAGGTAATTACCACTGTGGAACCCACTCCGGTTCAGGAAAGTTTTCCCGATGAACAATTGTTAGCAGCTCAACATCACGACAATAATATTCCTTGGTACGCTGACATTGCAAACTTTTTGGCAAGTGGACTAAAGCCCCACGGGATGAGTGGACAACCATTTAAAAAGTTTTTACGTGATACTCGTCAATATATTTGGGACGACCCTTTCTTATATAAGATAGGGACGGACCAAATATTGAGGCGTTGTGTCCACGGGAGTGAGCAACATCAAATACTCTAAGGTTGCCACACATCCCATTACGGTGGCCACTTTGGTGGAAACCGCACTGCTGCAAAAATCTTACAAAGTGGGTTCTTTTGGCCCACTATGTTTAAAGACTCTTACGAATTTGTGAAAAACTGTGAGCAATGTCAACGAACCGGGAATATATCGCAAAGAAACGAAATGCCTCTTAATAACATTCTAGAGGTAGAACTTTTTGATGTTTGGGGGATCGATTTCAGGGGTCCTTTCCCAAACTCAAACAATAATTTTTATATTTTGGTTACGGTAGACTATGTTTCAAAATGGGTGGAAGTTGTTGCATGTCACTCCAACGATGCTGTTAGAGCATTATTGTATTCAAGATTTATTGTTAAAGTCTTGTAATGGTCAAACAATGTAAAAGTCAAATATAGTCAAAGTCAAAGTAGCTTTAATTGAAAAGTCAAAGTAGATTAGATTTAATGCTTTGTAACCCTAGGTATAAATAGGATTAGTTAGCTTAGATGTTAAGCAAGTCTCAAATTTTTTTAAGTATAAATAGAGTTCAAAAGTTCATTTTCCCACTTATTTTCTTCTGCAAACAATTTGAATTCTCTCAAAAGTACTGTTCATCATCTTCAACCCCAAACTTCATCTGTTCATATCTTCTTCATCAGGTAACCATTTCTGTTGATTTTAGTCTCATTAGAATCTATTTTTGTTTGTAATTCTTTCTATCCGTGTAAAATCATCGATTCAAATCATCTGCTATGCTTATTTTTGTGATTTGTAGATAAGAAAACTTGATTGTTCTTCGTGTTCTTCATGCATATATGATGTTCTTCATGCATATATGATGTTCTTCATGCATATATGATTTCGATTCCTTAAAGTTTTTGTTGAAAAGGGTTTGTGTTATCATGTCTTGGATTCGAACCATTATGGATTCGAATTCGTTGAATTCGAACCATTATGGATTCGAATTCCTTGAATTTGAACCAGTATGGATTCGAATTCCTTGGATTCGAACCCTTCTGGATTCGAATTCCATGATTTCGAACCCTTCTGGATTCGAATTCCATGATTTCGAACCCTTCTGGATTCGAATTCCATGATTTCGAACCCTTCTGGATTCGAATTCATATGTTTCAATCAGTCTTAGAATTTAAGTGATGAATTCGAATGCTCCTTGATTCGAATTCCCTGAATTCGGATTTCTTTTAATTCGAATTCATGTGCTCATGTGAGATTCGAATTCTATACTTAAGATTTTTTTTTTCAATTTTTTTTCAATTTTTTCTCAAAGAATAATTTTGTCAGAACTGTTTATCAACAGATCAGATGGTCAATCAGGAAGAACAAAGTCACATTCAAGGCTTTGGTGATCATATTCCGAACCTACCCGAACCGACACACGATGTACCTTTACCGTCAACACGATCAGTACATCAATCCCAAGCCGGAATTCATCCAGATCATCATATCATTCATCCGGTCAACTATATTGCGATCATTCCCAACAATCATCACATTGATTTTGATCGCATCAACATTCATCCAGTGATAAAGGAAGTGCTCAGAAATCATCCGTTAGCATATGCATTGACGAATACTATCGTTGTGCCTATGCTATATTTACAGCAAGCATGGAAAACAATAACCACAACTATGGAAGATGGAAGACCAACCTTTGTATTCCAGATAGACGACTTCATCACAAAGCTTGATTATCAAAGACTAAGAATGATTCTGAGGCTACCAGAACCTGATTCACGAGAAGGAAAAACTGAGTTTGATCCTTTTCCATCTGAAGAAGAAACGTTTGAAGGCATACGAGCTATGGGATACACTGGAAACTTAACTCGGGTGAAGGAATTCCATAAGGCGAAACTACCACCGTTATACTATACTATTTTCTCTGTCATTAATCGATGCTTATCTGCAAAACATGCCGGAACAGACAGTGCCAGCGTCGGATTTCTGAAACTATTTCATGCAGTGGTGTATGATCTTCATGTAGATTATGCAGCCATCTTCTGGCATGAACTGAATGAGAAGATAGATCTTCGCCGACAAAACAAGGGAAAGCCTTACATCCCATACATGAGGTTTCTTCAGATTATTATTCATAGCATGCTTCGTTCTAACAGATAAATTCCAAGACGAGCAAACCATCCTTCTGTGCCCGAGAAAGCTATGCAGTATCTTCAATTTCGCAACACTGAATATGATTATGAGATGTTGTTACCTGAAGGATTTCTTCGATACGCGGATCAGGACGCTGAGTGCATTATCGAGTATAGAGAGTCTATGGTCCAGCCAGAACCGGAGGGACCTACCCCAGACTCAACCCCTAGGCGAGAAGAGTCGGTGAGTGTTCAGGATGCACGGGCTACTGAACGGGGAGAGTCGAGGGAAAACACCGAGAGGGGAACTGGTGGGGGTCAAACATCTGTACTTGAAGATACAGGGTCATCGTCCGAGGACACACATACAGATGACCTTGTACAACACGATTCTGAGGGAGTAATTCCTAAACACATTGGGGATCCTCCTTTAGTTGAGTACTCTAGTGATAGTACAGAGTCTGATAACGCATCTGATTCTGCGGAGGAACATCATGATGATGATGATGATGACAATGATGATAATGATGATGATCAAGGAAATGCTGGAAATCTTGGAGCTGATGCTACGAATGAGGAAAACTGGTTTGGTAACATTTCTGATATCCTTGTATTTCCACAAATGCATATGTCAGATAATGTTAATGTGGAAGGCTTAAACTTGGATGACATGCCCTTGATGTCGTCTCAAGTTAGTGAAGGAACGGGAGGTATAAGAAGAACCGAGGGAGTATCAGTTGAAAATATATGTGAGTCTGTGAGAGAAACTGAAGAAAAGAATATGGAGAGTGTGAGAGATATCTAAACTGTCTATACAAGAAGGGCAGCCACATCCACCACCAGATCTCATTTGTTGGGATCAGGTGTTGAACAAGACGTTACTCGCCCAGTAACGCAATTGCACACCTCTGCCAGCTATTCAGCTTCTTCTTCACAAGAAACTGTCTCATTTTCTCACGGGGTTTTAGCACAAACACTATCTGGATCTCGTTCGGAGATTCCGGATATTGAAACAGAGCGACTTCCTCCCCAGTCCTCGACCTTCTTTCCTGCACAAAGCTCGAGTCTAGTGCCTGTTGCTAACTTATTTGATTCTTTAAATAGGACACTTTCAGGAACATCTGATGCGCGTCTTGGTGACCCATCCGGAACACTCAGAGTAGATTCTTTTACAGGACTACAAGGACATAGTGGAAATCCTACCAGTGCTAACACTATGCCAACACTGAGCGTAGGTCACACAGTTGCAACAACTGTCGTGTCAACGGCAAACCTAAGTGGTGCCGGTGTTACTTTACCCGTCTTTGTGACAAGGGAAAACTTCGAGGGCGCCCTAAAAGCTATTGAAACTATGTTCATCCGGGAGTTACAAGGTGTGAAGAATCAGTTGAAGGGAAAAGAACCGATGACTTATGAGCCAGCTGTACGTCCTCGTCCAGAAATCTATTTGGCTCCGCCTCGAGTACCTCAGCCTTCTCCTATGCAACAACCACCAGTGGATCAAAGTGTTGATGAATTAAGGGATTTATTCTATGCCAAACTGATGTCTATGAGTCCTGAAGATCATCAAAGTAAAACCTTGTTGTCTCTACTTCAGAATTTCCAATCTACTCCAAATCCACCTCCACCTCCACCTACACCTTCAGTTACACCCACACAGTTTCAAGCATTATCCAAAGAGTTATCTACTTTCAAGTCTGAAGTTGTGAAATCTTTAAGTGATATGAAGCAGTCAATTGTTGAGTTGAAAGCATTGATGGAACAGTCGTGTAAGACTCAAGCTCAGAGTACTAAGAGAAGACATGATCAGGATCCCGATGATCATGATCATGAGGGGGAGAAATGTTTAATTCAATTTCATGTCAAAGAGCTTTCAAATCAAATATATTTCAAGTCAAAGATTCGTGAACAAAGACTGAAGATCAGGGGAAGAAGGATCATGTGAAGTCCAAATGTTGATGAATTTGGTTATCTTAGTTCTGAGTGGTTCTCGGAATGCGCTTACACCGAATTTGGTTATCTTAGTTCTGAGTGGTTCTTGGAATGCGCTTACACCTAAAAGTTCAAAAATGTGGATGGTTTCACATCTTTCTGAAATTCATGTTCAAGACTTGAAGACAATCTGTTGAAGATTGTATTGAAGAAGGTTGCCTTTTCAAAGAGAAAGACAAAGACTTTTAATGTTTGTCTGAAGATTCTTCAAAGCTGAGTTCTTAAAGAGTGTCAAAGCATATAGTTCGCCGTGAACTAGTGGAGATAAAGCTATTTAAAGATTATCTGAGCCTCAAAGTTTAAAGCGGTCAAAGATAAAGTATTGAAGATCAAGTACTGAAGACTGCTGCTATTTTTTTAAATCTTGAATCCAAAGGGGGAGATTGTTAGAGCATTATTGTATTCAAGATTTATTGTAAAGTCTTGTAATTAGTCAAAGCTTGTAAAGTCAAATGTAAAAGTCAAAGTCATGAAAAGTCAAAGTAGATTAGATTTAATGCTTTGTAATCATAGGTATAAATAGGATTAGTTAGCTTAGATGTTAAGTAAGTCAAAAGAAAGCAATTGATTAGTGATCTTAATTGTAATATTCTAGATAGAGAAGTGAGAGCATTCTAGAGAGAGAAAGTGCATCAATCTTATGTAAATCTCTATTATGTTCAAGATCAATAGATGATTTAATGATTACCTAATAGAAATTGGTTTCACAATTGGTATCAGAGCTTTGGGAGATTGAATTATGTGCAAAATTCATCCAATTTCTTGAAGAATTGAAGATTTTTTGAAGATTTTTGAAGAAAATCTCCATTTTTGAAGATTTGAAAAACACAAATGGGTTATGCATTTCTTGTTCGTTTTTTGATTTGATTTTGATGGCAAAGTGTTTCTCCATCATTCTAAATCTGTTTTGCATCATCAATTTCACAAAATCGTTTCAAGAATTGAGGAATTTGAAGATTTTTGAAAAATTTGTGTTCTTGATAAATAAGTGGGCTGTGAAAATTTTGGAGTTTAATTTTGCAATTTTTTGATGTTTTGATCCATTTCTGTGCAAAATCATTTCCAAAAAGTGTTTTTGAACATACTTCAATCATAAATTTCAAGTTTTAATCCATAGAAATCACTTTTGAATTTTTTTGAATGAATGTGTTCTTGAGGTGTTCTTGAGAATCTTCAAAGTGTTCTTGATGAAAAGTTTTGATCTTGAATTTTGATCCATTTTTGTTGTTAAGGGTTGTTAGAAATGTGTTTTTGAATTTGTTTGATCTTAAAATCTAGATTTAATATTTGTTTGTGAGTGTTTGTATGTGCAGAAAATCAACAGAAGAAAAGAAAAGAAGAAAGCTGATTGTGTGTGTTTGAGTGTGTGACGTGGCAAAGGAGAGTGTGTGTTCACGTGAAGTATTTTTGAGCTAGAAAAGTAAACAACTCCAAAGAGCATTTCATTTCTGCCAAGAACTCAATCTCCATTGCATACGAAATCAGGATTTCGAACCCTTCTTGAATTCTTCAGATTTCGAACCCTTCTTGAAATCAATTCGGATCATTCTTGAATCATTCAGAATTCGAACCCTTCTGAGTACGAAACACCATAATTCGAATTCTACTGAGTCGAAATCATCTGAATTCGGACCCTCTTGGATACGAATTCTCTGAATTCGGGCCCTCTTTGATACGAATTCTCTGAATTCGGACCCTCTTTGATACGAATTCTCTGAATTCGGACCCTTTTTGATACGAATTCACTGATTTCGAACTCTACTTGATACGAAACCCATCAGATTTCGGACCTCACTTGGTAAGAAATATTCAGAATTCGAACCAACAAGCATACGAAACCCATCAGGTTTCGAACCCTTCTGCATCCGAATTGATTGAATTCGAATCCTTCTGCATTCGAATTCCTTGAATTTGAATCCTTCAGCATCCGAATTCATTGATTTCAGATCCAACTACATTCGAATTCATTGATTTCGAATCCTTATACATCCGAAATCTTGTGAATTAAAAAAAAATTCAGTTGAGAAATTTTTTTATTCCGAAATTTTTTCTATAGTGTATTTCATACACTGTAAGAGCTTTTCAAGAAAAAAATTTATATAAATTTTTTTTGTACAGATTTTGAATCCTACTGCATACGAAACCCAACTGAATTCGAACCCTACATGGTTTGACGATTAAAGTCCAATATTTCCGCGCAAACTTTTTCAGAATTAATTTTTGGAAGACAAATTTATAATTTGTTTTTTCAAATTTTATTTTTGAAAATTCTTCTGACTTTAATTGTGTTTTCTGTTTGTGCACATAATTCTAACTTCTAAGGGAAGTTTATCTTGACGATCACTCTATTAGGTATATTTTTGTTAATATTTTTGTATTTTTCATCTAATTTTTTTTGTGTTTCTTTTCAGGTTTTCTTCAAGATGTCTACTTATACAGAAGATGGGGTTTTAAGATTGAAGCAAACTATTATAAAGGAGATACCCCCAATTGCAAAAGTTATGGTTAAATCATCAAATGAAAGTTTGCAACAAACAATTTTGCAACAATTTATTATACCAGAAATAACTCCTAAACCACAAGTTTTTGTTAAAGCAAATAATAAAATTTTGCAACAAGTTCTTATAACAGAAATACCTTCAACACCACAAACTTTTGTTAAATCTAATAATGAAAGTTTGAAGCAAACTATTGTTAAATCCAGTGGTGAAGGTTTGAAGCAAAATTTTGTTAAAACTAATACTTTAAATCCTTCAACTCATCAAGATGACATGAAGGAGCTTGAAGGAAGTATAAAAGCATTGGAGGAAGAAAATGTTGATCTGAAAAGACAAATTTTAGACATTTCTTCTTCAAATGATAAACTTACTAAAAGAATAATTGATCTTGAAGTTTATATTGCAGATCTTGAAACAAATAAAGACAACTCAAGTCTGCACGATCAAATCGAGAATCTTCAAGAGAAAGTAACAACTCTTCAGAAAGAAAATGTCGATTTGAAGAGAAGAGAAGAAAAGAGAGTGAAGTGGACCTTAAAGTTACATACTCAATTAAAAGAAGTTCAAGATAAAGAAAAGACATTAGACAGTGCAAATGCCAATCTAAAGAGAAAACTGTCTAATTTTTCTTTTGAAGAAAATAAAGTTTTTGAAGAAAAGAAAGTACTTGAAATGAAATGCATAAAACTTTCAAAACAAGTTTCTGACTTTGAGAAAGTTTTATTTCTTGAAAAGGAGAAATTGGAGAAGGAAAGAGTCGAGTATGAAAAAGAAAGGAAAAGTTTTGAAGCGAAGAATGCGAAACTGTCAAAGAAAATTTATGATCTTCAAAAGAACTTAGAAAAGGAAAGACAAGAGCTAGATAAAGAAAGTCAAGAGCTAGAAAAGATGAAGAAAGCTGACTTTCAGGCTAGGTGCGTTAAAGACGAATTTTCTAAAGAAAGGAAGATATTTCGGCAGGAAATTCATAAATTGACAATGAATTTGGCTGCATTATCGACTGACATCATGAAAGAGAAGAGGGTCAAGTCTAATATTCAGAAGAAGCTTGATTTGGTGACCAAGGAACGGAATGACTTATCTTACAAAATGAAGTCATTTAACAAATCCAAATGCTATTCAGAATGTCTGATTCGTCCTTCTAATCTATTCTATGATCACTCGGTGGATAATTCTTCCAAGTATCAATATGATGATCTTCCTTCATATAAGAAAGTCAACATGCAATGGAGAGTAAAAGGTACGTCTACTAAAAAAGGTGAGCCTAAATCCTATGTTCCCAACAAGAACACTAATCTGAAAGCTAAATCTTTTGCTAATCGTGATTCATTCTATTCCGCAAATCATTTAATCAGGTTAGCACAAAAGAATTTTTGTTGTTCTTATTGTGGTACTAATGATTTTATTAAAAATGAGAGTGTTCATTATTGGTATGGTACTTATCATTTTCCTTCCTATAGAGCTCCGCTTAACAAGCCAGGACCCAAGACACGTTGGGTACCAAAATCTACTTAATCTGTTTTTGCAGATTTAGAAGCAAAGTGTTGAACTCTCGGAAGAAGATTACTTGTACCATTAAGGGGGAGTAAAGAGACTTTGGCTTTTGAACATATCAGTTCAAAACCCGTGCTTCAACGACTTTGGCTTTTGGACATATCAGTTCAAAACCCGTTCTTCAAAGACTATGGCTTCTGAACAATTCAGTTCAGGACCCGTACTTAAAAAGACTAAGACTTCTAAACAAATCAGTTTAGAACTCACATTTCTCAGGTAATATCCTTAACTGTTCTATCTTTTACTTCAAGGAACAAGTGGTGAAAGGTAACATTGAATTATATTTTGTTTCTACTACTTTGAATACTTGAATCTTTAACAAATTTAATTCAATAACATGAAATTTTCAATCTTCACTCAATAAATTAAATGTGTGCTAAAAGATGATTTTACAAGAAACTTTGTATTATCTGAGTTAGATTTGCTTCAATTTTCACCTCTGAAATAAATCGAAAGGTCAGCAAAACATGAATGAAATTATGCTGAATGCTCAAAATTATGTGAATCTGGACTTATATAGAATATAATGCTCAAAAAGCCTAAATGTCTGAGTGATGGATAGAAATGAAAATATGGGAGAAGCACTATGTTTTAGAACCAAGTGATTGAGATAAATTGTTGCACTATCATTTAGTTTGAAAGTTTGTGCCTGTGGCCTTTCTGGTTTGGGAGAGTAAGTCCTAAGGGGTGCTCGACACCTAGTCCCTAAGATCTACTGGTCTGGGATCGGCAGACCCAAATCCTGCAATAGAACCAGATAGAAAGCCATGTTCTACTGGTACAAATGGGTTTAAGATATATCGATGTGGCCTTTCTGGTTTGGGAAATTATGTTCTAAGGGGTGCTCGTCACCTAGCACCTAAGGCCAACAGGTCTGGGATATGCTGACCCAAATCCTGCTATTGAACCAGATAGAAAGTCATGTTTAACGGTGTATCTTATTCTTACTAAACTTTTTGATCAAAAGATGCCAATGAGCACAAAATCAAAGGATGCCAATGGGCACAAAATCAAAAGATGCCAATGAGCACAAAATCAAAAGATGCTAATGAGCACACATCTCTTGAAACTTGGGAAAATACAAAGTCGCGATAAACCCGTAAATTTATGAAATTCTGATTTTGGACAAATAGTGTGAGTAGAGCAAAGTATTCTTATATGTTTTAGAATTGCATACGCTTGATGCTAATCATATTTCGCATGCTAGCACACCAAATAGATTTAATAAAGGGGTTGAAACTGAACGTTTGTAACTTGATATGCAATGATGTCTTGTTTTTGAATCCAAACACATGCATTTGATTTCATTTGATTGAAATATCTGTTAAATTTCATTAAGTTGAATTTATTTTGTAAAGCATTCAAATGATCAAATGTTAGTAGTTATAAAATGAAGTTCAATGAATTTTATTTTCCTTGTGTAAATTTTTTTAAAATTTGTATATTGTGCGTTATTGAAATATATGCATACTTTCAGGGGGAGAAAACAAATTGCTCCAGAATTCTTATTTTGAGGGGGAGCAAGGTTATCCACTAAGGAGGCGATTGTTAGTAATACTAAGAGACGCGACTGAAATTGAAGAAGGTTTTCGATGATAATGATGCTCACTTTCATCGAAAAAGGGGGAGAAATGTTTAATTCAATTTCATGTCAAAGAGCTTTCAAGTCAAATATATTTCAAGTCAAAGATTCGTGAACAAAGACTGAAGATCAGGGGAAGAAGGATCATGTGAAGTCCAAATGTTGTTGAATTTAGTTATCTTAGTTCTGAGTGGTTCTCGGAATGCGCTTACACCTAAAAGTTCAAAAATGTGGATGGTTTCACATCTTTCTGATCCAAACTCTAATAGTTTCTGATTCCTCTTGTTCCGAATTGATGGTTTTATATAAAGATCTGAAATTCATGTTCAAGACTTGAAGACAATCTGTTGAAGATTGTATTGAAGAAGGTTGCCTTTTCAAAGAGAAAGACAAAGACTTTTCATGTTTGACTGGAGATTCTTCAAAGCTGAGTTCTTAATGAATGTCAAAGCATATAGTTCGCCGTGAACTAATGAAGATAAAGATGTTTGAAGATTATCTTAGCTTCAAAGTTTAAAGTGATCAAAGTTAAAGTTTTGAAGATCAAGAGCTGAAGACTACTGTCATATTTTTTAAATCTTGAATCCAAAGGGGGAGATTGTTAGAGCATTATTGTATTCAAGATTTATTGTTAAAGTCTTGTAATGGTCAAACAATGTAAAAGTCAAAGATAGTCAAAGTCAAAGTAGCTTTAATTGAAAAGTCAAAGTAGATTAGATTTAATGCTTTGTAATCCTAGGTATAAATAGGATTAGTTAGCTTAGATGTTAAGCAAGTCTCAAGAAAGTCAAAAGAAAGCAATTGATTAGTGATCTTAATTGTAATATTCTAGAGAGAGAAGTGAGAGCATTCTAGAGAGAGAAAGTGCATCAATCTTATGTAAATCTATATTATGTTCAAGATCAATAGATGATTTGATGATTACCTAATAGAAACTGGTTTCACAGATGCAAATACTGTGGTGAAATTTTTGCATAAAAATATTTTCACTCGATTTGGAACACCACGGGCATTAATCAGTGACGAAGGCACCTATTTTGTGAATAAAGTCATGAGCTCGGTCCTTGGTAAATATGATATACATCATAGAGTGGCCACCGCATACCACCTGCAGACCAACGGTTTAGCCGAACTTTCAAAGCGAGAAATCAAAGGCATTTTAGAAAAAGTCGTTAAACCACATCGCAAGGATTGGTCAACCAAACTTGATGACGCTCTTTGGGCCTATCGTACATCCTACAAAACTCCTTTGGGAATGTCTCCGTTTAAGTTGGTTTTGGCAAAGTTTGCCATTTACCAATTGAATTAGAACAATAGGCGTTTTGGGCCCTTAAAGAGCTGAATATGAGTGAGGATGTGGCGGGAACCAAGAGGTTTTTACAACTGCATGAGCTGGAAGAGTTGTGATACCATTCCTATGAAAATGCGAAGTTGTACGCAGAAAAGACCAAGATGTGGCATGATCGAAGAATCAACCATAGGGAGTTCGTTGAAGGCCAACAAGTACTATTGTTCAATTCCCGTCTCAAACTCTTTCCTGGTAAGCTAAAATCTCGATGGACGGGACCATACACAGTGGTCAAGGTAAGTCCTTTCGGAACTGTTGAGGTGATGTCCCCACAGTCTAGTTAGACTTTTAAAGTCAATGGGCAAAGAGTGAAGCACTTTCTGAGCGACAGTGCCCACTCTCCATCCCACTCTGGTTAAGAAAAGTCAAAATCATGTGTAAATATTTTATTTCAGTTATTTTCTATTTTTTTTTATTAATTTTGGTATTTTTAATTCCTGGTTGTAGTTTATTTCGAATGTGTGTACGATGAATTGCCAATTTTTGAAGAAAATGCTTCGCAGTGACATCGACCATGTCATTGCGCGTCCCACTGCGTGCCTGACGAATGGATGTGACGGTTTGGTGGCCCAAGAAACTGAATATCCATCAACTTTTTCTTACACTACATCACCTTTTTCTGCCACCTCACCCTAAAACTCCTATTTCCAAGAAAAACACTCATACCCTCTCAATAACCGTTCCCTCCTAAACCCTTACCCATTGAATAATCCTTTCCTATACTAAAAACACAAAAGATACATTTTTGCTCTAAAACTTCAAAAATACTATCTTCCTTCCCAAATTCTCTCTCAATAACCAGAAAAGAACACCCTCTTCAATGGCAAAGAGCAAACGACCGAACCCAAACCCAAACGAACCCAGCCGGGCCACGCGCTGATGCATGACCACCACCGATAACCCACCGGAAAACATCACCGGCGACCTAAACCAGGCTCTGCCGTCTTCCGATGAACACACTGTAATGACCGTCGCACCGGATGCTGAGTCATCGCAGCAGGAGGGATCGAAAGCCGCATCATCGTCGAAAGCCTCAAACGCCAGTTTGAGTGATTTCGACATGGAAGAGCAACAAACAGAGGAAGAAATGCAAAAATTACGGGAACAGTTTGAGCAAAAACTCCTGGCACTTTGAAGAAAGAAAGAGGAAGTCGAAAAGAAAAGGAAAGAAGAAGAGGAAAGATTGAAACAGGAAGAGGAGGAAAAACTAAAGAAAGAAGAAGCCGAACGGTTGATAAGAGAGGAGGAGGAGAGAAAAAGGGTTAAGAAATAGAGACTGCTCGAAGAAGAGAGGAAAAAGGCAGAGGCTGAATTGTTCAAAGAAGAAGAAGAGTTGAGGAGAAAGGAAGAAGTGGATTACCACAATCAATACCTCCAAATCGGAAACACGATCGATTTGGAGGCCCTTCAAAACGCAGCACACAGTGAGGAGAACCCCATTAAGAAGGCTTCGAGAAAGAGAGGCATAGTCACCCGATCTGGGGTGACCATTTCAGAGAAATCACTGGCCAGAAAAGCAAAGAGGGCACCATCTGGAAAAGGTAAGGGCCTTGCTCCCTCTTCAAGTGCATCATCAGATGAATCTGATGCTGGTGATTCACAAGTTCTAACCCAAAACCCTCATGATTCCACAGTGGGCACTGAGCATGCCCCTAGTGGCGTGCCCAGGCAGTTCTCGACCCCCGCGGTCGCTGCCCACTATGACTGCATTGTTAAGCAACAGTTAAACCTGGAGAGGGGTTTTGACCCTGACTTTGTGGAGGCCAACCCTTTTATCAAAGAGAGGGTTATTCAGCAGGACTGGGCAACATTGGTAACTTCCAATAGAAGGGCCAACGCCTCTTTGGTAAGGGGATTTTATGCCGAGGCCTCTCAGACTAAAGCCACGTACGTAACAGTCCGGGGTCGTAAGGTGCATTATGGTGCATCCACGATCAATCGGGTCCTTGGAATAAGGCCCACTTTCATGCACCTTTGCTAAATTCTTGCAAAAGATGACCCCATTGAAAAAGGGTTAAGAAAGAGAGACTGCTCGAAGAAGAGAGGAAAAAGGCAGAGGCCAAATTGTTCAAAGAAGAAGAAGAGTTGATGAGAAAGGAAGAAGAGGATTACCACAATCAATACCTCCAAATCGGAAACACGGTCGATTTGGAGGCCCTTGAAAAGGCAGCACACAGTGAGAAGAACCCCATTAAGAAGGCTTCGAGAAAGAGAGGCATGGTCAACCGATCTGGGGTGACCATTTCAGAGAAATCACCGGCCAGAAAAGCAAAGAGGGCACCATGTGGAAAAGGTAAGGGTCTTGCTCCCTCTTCAAGTGCATCATCAGATGAATCTGATGCTGGTGATGCACAAGTTCTAACCCAAAACCCTCATGAATCCATAGTGGGCACTAAGCATGCCCCTAGTGGCGTGCCTAGGCAGTTCTCGACCCCCGCGATCGCTGCCCAATATGACTGCATTGTTAAGCAAAAGTTGAACCTGGAGAGGGGTTTTGACCCTGACTTTGTGGAGGCCAACCCTTTTATCAAAGAGAGGGTTTTTCAGCAGGACTGGGCAACATTGGCAACTGCCATTAGAAGGGCCAACGGCTCTTTGGTAAGGGAATTTTTTGCCGAGGCCACTCAGACTAAAGCCACGTACGTAACAGTCCGGGGTCGTAAGGTGCATAATGGTGCATCCGCGATCAATCGGGTCCTTGGAATAAGGACCCCAATTTCATGCACCTTTGCTAAATTCATGCAAAAGATGACCCCAGAGAAAAAGGGTTAAGAAAGAGAGACTGCTCGAAGAAGAGAGGAAAAAGGCAGAGGCCGAATTGTTCAAAGAAGAAGAAGAGTTGAGGAGAAAGGAAGAAGAGGATTACCACAATCAATACCTCCAAATCGGAAACACGGTCGATTTGGAGGCCCTTCAAAAGGCAGCACACAATGAGGAGAACCCCATTAAGAAGGCTTCGAGAAAGAGAGGCATGGTCACCCGATCTGGGGTGACCATTTCAGAGAAATCACCGGCCAAAAAAGCAAAGAGGGCACCATCTGGAAAAGGTAAGGGTCTTGCTCCCTCTTCAAGTGCATCATCAGATGAATCTGATGCTGGTGATGCACAAGTTCTAACCCAAAACCCTCATGAATCCATAGTGGGCACTGAGCATGCTCCCTGTGGCATGCCCAGGCAGTTCTCGACCCCCGCGGTCGCTGCCCACTATGACTGCATTGTTAAGCAAAAGTTGAACCTGGAGAGGGGTTTTGACCCTGACTTTGTGGAGGCCAACCCTTTTATCAAATAGAGGGTTATTCAGCAGGACTGGGGAACATTGACAACTGCCAATAGAAGGGCCAACGCCTCTTTGGTAAGGGAATTTTATGCCGAGGCCTCCCAGACTAAAGCCACGTACGTAACAGTCCGGGGTCGTAAGGTGCATTCACCATTGCTAAATTCTTGCAAAAGATGACCCTGACCGATGAGGAGGCCATTTTGAAAGCTCTTGCAATTGAAAGAAATACCTGGGACAAGGATGGCAGTAGGAGGTGCCTACACGCTAGCTCCCTCACTACCGAGGTCGCTGTGTGGTTCCAATTCCTACGCCACTCTTTGTCATCCACCACTCATGATACAACCCTCTCGATGCACAAGTGTGGTCTTCTGTACTACATCCTAGCGGGCAAAACGAACAATCTGGGAATCCTGATGCAGTCCGCGATCTACCAAGCCCGAACTCGTAAAAAGGTAATCCTCCCACTCCCTTGTCTCGTTACTTCTCTACTAATCGATGCTGGAGTGCCATCTGCTACAGATGATGAGTGTGTCGTTTCCGCCAACAATATCAGCGTGGTGACCATAAAGAAGATGGGAAGAGCAATTTCCGTTCCTACTGATGAACCCACTGCTGAGGAATTCCCAGTGACATCTGCCACCAACCCACTCCAAGATCCCACTCCAGGAAACACCAGCAATCTGATGGTCGCCGTTTTGGATGCATTGAAAGCTCTCACTGATCGCATCACCACTATGGAGGAACGCCAAAAGCACATGGATGGGGCCACGGAATCCTTCTGGATGTATACTCAAGAACGGGATGCGGTCATAAATCAGATATATCAAGGTGCTGATCCCCAGCTGGCCGCACAAATCCCTGCTTTTCTTGAGGGAATCTGTCCAACAAACGCAAGTGATGATGATTACAGTAGCGAGTCTGCAGAAAGCTCACCACACGCAACCCCCACGCATTGAATGGTTTGTATGGACTTTGGTTTCCCTCTTGTTGCTCACAAACAATTTTACTTTTCTGTTTGGTTGGTATTTGCCTATGGCTAGGCTTTTGACACTTTGCTACACTTTCATTTTTTGTTAATGATGCATGCATACCTGCTGTTAATTAGGTACTTTTGGGTACTAACATATCTCTCGTTTGAATGATTTTTGCTCATCCTCCATTTCAAGGTGCACAACTTTCGGCTTCCAACTTAAAAAGTCACTTTTGTAAGTTCTGATTCTCAACTTGTCACAATGAAATGATTTAGGCCTTCATTCGCATACACTTGCCCAAACTCGACCTTTTTGTACCCAAATACCTCCTTGACCCCAGTTTCCAGGTCACAGTGAGGACACTGTGAGATCTTAAGTTTGAGGTGGGGACTTTCAGTGTGACTTCCTGTCTTTATCCCCAGTGAGGACACTGTAAAGTCTTAAGTTTGAGGTGGGTAAGCAGTACCCCCCTCCAAAAAAACAACAAAAACACAGAAAAAAAATCGGAGTGTCATTACAAAAAACGATGGTGTGCCTTTTCTGGACCATCAAAGTGCTCACTCCCAAAAACCGATGGTGTGCCTATTCTGGACCATCAGAATACCCACTCTCACAAAAAAATAGCCATACCTAAATAAAAGGCTGAAGTGTACGTACTTACCCTTGCAAAACACAGAAACACTCACTTTTTGAAATAAAAGTCTCAAAGCGAGATTTTCGGTCCATGTTTGGAATTGTTTGCTACAAAACCCTTGGGAAAATATTCAAAGTCATAAACCCTTCAAACCCAAGAAAGTCCTATTGATCAAATGTGAACAAGGGAAAGATATCCTCGAATGCATAAGGTGAAATTTTAGTCTTGGGGCCCAAAGAGGCATCCATGGAGGGAGATCAACATTCATTCAAAGTGAGAAATCTGTAAGTCCCTGAAAGTTTAAAAGTGCATATTTTTAATTTTCTATTTTTTTATTACTTGGGGACAAGTAATAGTTTAAGTTTGAGGTTGTGATAACTCTATTTTTAGAGTTATTATTTCCTTTTATTTTTATTTTATTTTTATTTTATTTTGTCAAATTTTAGCCATTTCACTTCTCAAAACACACATTCTTGGTAATATTCCTAAAAATGAGCAAAAAAAGTGAACCACAGTTTTTATAAACCATTTGGTGGAGTTTTGTTGCTTTTTCACAAAAATCTACAGTGACTTACGGAGTGCCCACTGCGCATCCCACTGGCAAACCAAGAAGAAAACAAAGAAAGAAATCAAATCTTAGCATGGAAGAAAATCTTGGAGAATAGAAGGATCCATGGCAGAGGCATGGGATAAAAAGTACAAACATGTTCCCTTAGAGATGGCAAAATGAATTGTTTATTAAAACTCATGGTACTTAAAGTGCACTTTTTGGAAAAGGTGAAGAGACCTTGGGGTAAAAGGCTACAATCTTGTGGAAAGGAGCTTTACTCATGGAAGCTGAATTTTATGTCTTCCACTTCAAATCTTTAGCCTCTAGACAATTACCCATCTTTTGTTGGTCCAACTTTTCCTCTAAGTATATAAAGAGGTGTTGGGTTTCATTTAATTCATCCATTCCATCTACCACATTTAGTGCAAGTAGTTGTAGTTGTTAGCTCTAGAATTTACTGTAGTAGTCTCTAATTTTATGCACTTAATTTCGTAGTGTAATTGTTAGTTTGAAGTATTTTATACAGTGGTGTACTCTCGGTCCCCACTGCGGTTTTAATCAAAGTCACTTTCAGTTTACTTATGTGCAACTCTTCATCTTTTGTTTTCTTTACTTCGGTAATGATGAGCTAAACATCCATTGGGATGTAGGAAGGAGAAGTACCTGGATTTTATGAAAAATGCTTGAGTAATCTTCATACTCCAAATATTTATTGTTTTGGTCATTCACTCTCGATTATTACCCAATGATGCGAACAAGCCGATCACTTGTAAGGATCTAAAGTATAGTTCTTAACTCATAAATGAGTAAAATGCGGTGACACGAGCTTAGATGATGTTAGGGAATTCGAAAGAATTCTTATGACACTTGCGAAAGTGAGGTCGGCACAGTGAGCTAATCTCAACCCACTAGAGTAGTAGGCAAGCTAGTTGGTGTATTTAAAAACACTTAGAGTATTTTTCTCTACACATTCCATCGAGGCCTGAAAAGGTCCATTTTTGAGATTACCATTGACAAAACATTAAGTACTAAAAGTATGGGATTTTTACTTAAAGGTGTGAGTATTTTGTAACCGGGATTTTCTAACGAAAATGCCCACTTCAAGTACGAGGATCACTTTTGGGATCGAGTATTTAATATAAAATCTAGGGAAAATCTAACCTACATTCCTTCTTTTAAATCATAAGTAAATCGTTAAAATAGCGTTTCACCAAACAAACCAAAATATTGCTTCTTCTGTGATTGAAACTTGTAACAGGAAGCTCATGAAAACCGTATTGTCTTAATTGCCCAATCCCTGTGGATACGATTCTAGTATTTTACCAACGATTACTTGTTGTGACGATCATAGTGGCCAGTGTACACTTACGCTTCCCACTGTGGACAGTTTGCAACCCACTGCGATTAATTCACATATTCCGCACGTACCAAGAGGCGATCTTGGAAAAGTCTTAGATGAACCTTCGGTAGTAACCGACCAAACCTATGAAACTCTGGATCTCGGTTAGGATCTTAGGCGGTTTCCAATTCATCATACTTCGATCTTTGACAGATCCTTTTTCACTCAATCACTAGTCACCACGTGGCCTAGGAATTGGACTTCACGCAACCAAAATTCACATTTGGAGAATTTGGTGTGTAATCTCTCTTTCCTTAGCACCTCCAATACCTCTCTAAGATGTTCTCATGCTCTCTCTCGTTCTTAGAGTATACGAGAATGTCGTCGATAAACACAATGATGGACTTATCCAAGAATGGTCAACAAACGCGATTCATCAATTCCATGAACATGGTCGGCGCGTTGGTTAGGCCAAATGGCATAATAAAAAATTCGTAATGTCCGTATCAAGTCCTAAACGTCGTCTTCGAGACATCCTCTCCTCTTACCTTCACTTGATGATACCCCGAACATAGATCTATTTTTGAGAAGCATCTCGCTCCTAGCAATTGATCGAAGAGGTTGTCAATACGGGGAAGTGGATATTTGTTCTTCACGGTCACCTTATTCAACTTGCGGTAGTCGATACACATACGCATTGTGCCATCCTTCTTCTTGAAGGATAGTACCGGATCTCCCCAGGGTGAAAATAATGGTCTCACAAAGCCTTTCTGTAGAAACTCATGTAATTGCTTCATCATTTCTTGTATATGGTGCAAGAGCAAGCGGTGTCGCTCCCGGAACTAAATCAATTTGGAACTCCACTTGACGATCGGGTGGTGAGCCCGTATAGGTCGTCGGGAAAGACGTTCGGACACTCGCTAACAATATTCACGTCTCATACTTTATTTTATCCTCTTTAGCATCAACCACATATTCTAGAAATGAAGGATACTTCTTTGATAAGTATTTTTGTGCCCTAATAGAAGATATGACCGCCACTTTACCTTTTCGCTTCTCTCCATAGGCAAGAACGAAGTCCCATTCATCTATACGTATTCTAATAAGTTTCTTTGAGCATAGTATATCGGCTTGGTTCTTCACTAACCAATCCATCCCTATTACGACATGAAATCCTCCTATCGTCGTAGGAAGTAAATCTACTTCAAAACATTCTCCCCCAATTTCCAAGAGACAATTTTCTAACTTTTCATGCAACACTACTTGCTCATTGTTCGCTACTTCTATAACTAATGCATCACTAAGGGTACTAGGAGGAACATTCAACAACTTGCAAAACATGAATGACACAAAGGAGCGCTTTGCGGCGGAATAAAAAAGTATTATAGTGGGTATGAAGTTGATAAAGAACGCACCTGACACCATATAGACGGTTTCCTTTGCCTCTTCCATCGTCAACTGGAAATCCCTCCCTTGCACTCTCGGAGTAGCTTCCTTCCGCACTTGACTACCCACGCTTGACTTTTCGAGTTGTCCCTCAAATTTGGACATTCATTCCTCATGTGACCTATCTCCTTTCATTTGTATCAAACCTTCCCTTGATAAAGCAAGCTCGACTTGTATGTAACACCCTCAAATTTAGAAAGAGCAACTAATTTAAAATTTTCAATAATACATCAAAAATGATAAAATCCCTTTCCACAAATCAATTCTTGAGATACCTCAAATTAAATTCTACATTTAACCTCAACAATTATTAATATAAGTGTTCAACAATTATTAATATAAGTGTTATACAAAAACTAAGTAAAGGCCTGGTGTTACTAAACCCATTAACAATGGCTATCTCCAAATGTGCAGAAGACATCACCCAATAGCTACATCCTTCTTGTGCATCTAACTAACACTCACTCTTCACGGTGTCGCTAGTACCATTTCCCCCAACAAGGACCTGATGCACATGCCGAAAATAAAAAAGGATAGGCTTAACATCTAGTGAGTTCAAGAGTTTTATCACTTATATATAACGATAAAGAGGAAAGAATATTATTTAAGTCACAATTCTTAATATGCAAGGTAATTAAAATGAAAAGTGATATCTTTTAAAAAATCCCATTTTCATGATAAAATGCTTAAAATGAAATACCACAGAACCATAGAACAAGGCCCAATACTCATGCGAAGTACGAATAGGATTAAAATCCAAATACCAAAAACACTGGAATATTTCATTCAAAACCATACTATATACGTAGGGGATCCAATATCAAAGTCATAAATTGAAGTTACTTGCTCAAATCAAATAACATTAAAACACATATATTTCACTAATCAAAAATAATATTTAACAACGACATGGGAGACCCGTATCCATTAGTATGCCATTTGTACAACATTTATCACATAACACTTCACGACACGAAGTCGAAGGACTACCTCCAAGGCATTACCCGAATTTCACCACAGGCCTGACACACCCAAGGACTACCTCCAAGGCATTACCTTTGAGCGGTGGGGGTCCAAGTACCTACCCCATGGTAGCAACTCCAGACTCAACCCTCCTAGTGCCTACTTGAAAAGTTTAAGGTCATGAAACATGGGTTCTAGAGTCCAACCCAACAATACCCACTCGACCATCAACAAAAGACTGACTTACGTGCCTATGGATCCAATACAACACAATATAAACTACCTGATTCCAAATAATGTCCAACATCCTCAAAACATGTAATTAATATTATTAGCTTAGCTGGGTTGGGCGGATCGTGCAATAAGCCTCTTTCGACCCTCCATTTATCATATGTCTTTAAGAAAGCGTATCCCTTTTCGAGATCTGGTCCATCATCAACTCACTCAGATCTTCTTGTTTGCCTCAATCTGAATAGATCAATATGGATTATAGGCCAACAAGCCCGGAAGCAACAAGTGGGAGCCTGCCCTCATTGGGTAGTGTACATAATTCGTGTTAGGATCTACCAAAGAGGGTAGGTATATGGCATCTAATAAAAAAGTTTTCATTTCTAACGGTCATAAAATCAATCAAAAAAAAGCAGACATGAACAGTTTGATTCTCTAAACAAGCAGGTTTGGGGTTCTCTTTTTAACACCCTAATAATCTTGTTTGTTGGCTTTAACCATGAAATAAAATAGAGAAAAACACCTTCAAGATAATAACCATTTTCAAGAGACACTAACGCGTAAACCATGTCAAACCAACACCGATTTGTGATGTTTGATCTAACATATTCGGGGAATAAAGATCTAGAAAGAATTGTTGGCTTTCTCAATAGCTTTCTCGGCCGGAGCGATAGCAACTCACCAGAAAGCAACTAGTTGTCGTCCTGCTTCCCTCTTCCATCTCGATAAAGGGCTAAATCACATACTTAACACTAACCCAACAGAACCAGGAAAGCATAACACTTTTTGCAGTTCCCCTCGCCGGCATGCACCTAGCTGGCGAGGAAGGAAGACTAACTAGCTCTCTCGTAGGTGCAAAGCAACTTGCCCTTAGGAATAAGCGGGGGAGGGAAAGTGAAAGGAATTGTAAATAGCTCGCTTTAATTCAGAAGGCGAGAGAGGAGAGATAGGCACTGGACTGAAAGGAGGGCTAGGGGGTGTTTACTTGACTTTACTTTAGAAAGCTTCTACCCGTTCCTGTTAGAACCATAAATGCCCTATTAATTAGAAAGTTATATAAAGCCGTTATTTGGTAAATGGGCTTAGCTTAGCTTAATGGGCTTGGACCTTAATAGTCTTAGCCCTAGGTATAAATAGTTTGTTTAGCCTTAGAATTAGGTCAATCGTTCATTACTCTTATTGAATATTCTCTCTGAACGTATTGTAACCTTTTTGAATATCAATCATATAGATGACGACCTATATATTGATCTGAGTTGTTGATTATTATTGTTACTTGATTGTTAAACTGGGATCTACACGTGGTATCAGAGCAGAATCGGTGATTTGAAGAAATAGAAGAAACCGAACGAAAATGAGAGAAAGCAATAAAAATTCGTATGCAAAATTCTGGAAAACGCAGCCGTGCCGTTTTTCCTATTCCTGGAGTTTGAACCGTCGGATTGTCGCGAATTTTGGACGGTCACTTCAAGACATCTAGGTCTACATTCTGAACGGTGGAGATTGGCGTTTGAGGTCCAAAAAACATTCGTTTTCTGTTCGATATAGTGCAGTTTTTTTGTGGGTGAAAAACATCAATCGGGTTTGCAAAGCTTTTCGTTGATTCAATAATTCTTTTGCTAGATCTCGATTGTTTAATCGTTTTAATATGGTTTTTATTTGCATTTATATTGATTCTCAAAGGTATTAATTTTTCAATTTAGAAAAATCAGTTCTAGAGTTTTGGTGATGTTCTTAAGTTTTTTTGTGATTATTGAGAAATTGAGCATATTTTGGTATTAATCGAATTGGGTTAATGTGTTTGGTGTTTCCATATTGGTTGTCGATTTCCAGAAAAGCGCTAAAAATCATCTGCATTGAGTTCCAGATCCAAAGAAATCGACAATCGACTTTTCCGATAAGTTTTCGTAGTCTCCGGATAACCCCCTTCTCCAGATAATTGTTTTTTGGATAACTCAAGTTTACCGGAACTTGTTTTTTCCGGAAACACTTTAATTTCCCGGATACCATTTTTTCCGGAAACACTTTGATTTCCCGAATTCCACATCATTCTTCTCACTAGCCTACTTTCCTTGATCACGTTTTTTCTCGTTGACCATCTGATTGCATACATAAGTCTCGCTGCATTTTTTTTTCTTACACGTCACATATATAACATGCATCTAATTTTTTTTGGCCATCCATAGTTGACCGATTGTTTTTGTTGACCATATTTAGTTTGTGTTGGTCATCTTCTATTTTTTTTATGTCACGTTGTCTTGATTCACCATTTTCAAATATATTTCCTCATTGTCACACATTCATGTATAACTACGTCTCATCAAGATTTTAATTTTACACGGAAACTTGATTTTAGCCGGAAACTCCATTTATCAAGAAATTCTTTTATCCGGTAATCTCATCCGATAAGTTGTCTTTTGTCTAGGAAACTCATTCATCCGGTAAGTTTTGGTTGGTACGTGTTCATCGGTAAACCCATTTGACCGTGGAACGTTTTGATCTTATTCACGACGCTTATCGTTTCATTTGATTTATTTAGACGTTATTGATCTAACCGTTTGTGTTCTTGCAGGTTTCATTCTCGAAGTTTGTTTTTGTTCGTCAGAATTCGATAATCAGAATTTGATTTTTGGAAACGGATTTAATTTTAGATTTGTTTTCAAATTTAAACTTTGATTTTCTTCCGCATTTTTGATTCTTCAAAAGAACACCGATTAACGATCACAATGTTTCAGGTAACAATGTCAAGTATTCAAGATTACTGGAATGAGTATAGAACTCCAACAATGAGAATACAGTGTTTAGAAGCACAACTTAGAGCCAAAGAGAGTACAGCTCTGAAAAATAAGGAACAAATTAAGAGCTTGGAGGCTGGTTGTGAAATTTATCACCAGAGATCAATAGCTACGGAAGCTAAAATTTTTGAACTAGAGAAAAACAACCTGAATCTCAAGCAAAAGGTTTCAGATCTTGAAAGAGAAGCTGATATGAGGAAAAGTGATTCAACAAGTGCTAAAGCTTCTGAAAAGTTATCTGAACTTGAACGAAGAGTTGCAGATGTCGAAGCCAAAGAAGAGAAGTTTCGGTCCCTAGAAGAGAAAGAAGAGGCCGTTAAGAGTGAAAATCCTGAGTTGAAGAAAAAGATATATGTTCTTGAAAAACAAATTCATGTTTTTGAAAAGGAAGAGTGACTTTTTGAATGAAATGAAGAATTTTGAGAGAAAATTTCTTGATCTTTCCAAAAGGATTTTTGATGAAAGAAAAGTATTTGAGCTTAATAATGCTAAACTGTCTAAACGAATTTCGGATTTTGAACAAGTTTTAGTGCTTGAGCGAAAAAATTTTGAGAATCAAAGAAAATCCTTTGAAAGTGAAAAGAAAGAGCTAGAAAAGAAAAACGATGTTGTTTTCAAAGTAATATCTGATAAACGCAACTCCATTGAAAAGGATTTTGAATGCGAAAGGACCATTTTTGAAACAGAAATTCATAAGCTTACACAGAAATTATCCGGATTAGCAACCGAGATTTTGAAGGAACAAATGGTTAAATCTGATCTACAAAAGAAATTTGATTTAATTCTCGAAGAACGAAATACTTTATCCGTTAAAGTCAATAAACTTGAAGAAAACAAGTTCAAAGGTGTTCAACCATCTGATGCTTCAATTTCAAATTCTACAAGTAGTTCTTCAAAAAAATTTGTCAAATCAAATGAATTTTCGAAAGATCAGATTCGACCTTCCAATCTTTTCTATAATTATCGTGTTGATAATAAAGATAATCAACTGTTTAGAAAAGTCAAAAGGGTTTGGAAAAGGAAATCAACTACAGAAGACAGTGATGGAAACACGTCTTATAAATCTCCTGAAGCTGATACAAAGTCGTTTATTCCAAAGACTGATTCACCTACTCGTGTTTATTCTACAGCGAAGATAATCAGTCCGAGTCGAGCAAAGATATGTTGTACTAATTGTGGGAAGAATGACTTTGTGAATCCAAGGTACGCAAATAGTTGGTATGATACATATAGTATCCTCGGTCCTCATTTTAAAGTTAAGGTATCTAACCGTCAAGGATCCATCAAAGGATGGATACCAAAATCCTTCTAATCTGTTTTGTAGGAATGTCATGTGCGTCTTAATTCATATCATTCACATCACAAGACGAACATTCAAAGGTTATGCCACATTTGAGGGGGAGTACCAGGTTTTGCTAAATAAATGAAATTTTAAGTGAATTCAAAGATCGTGGCAATTCATTCTGAATAACTTGTGTTTATTATTCTCCAATTTTACACTCCATGATTGCCACGTCCAATATTTTTCTTGATTTAGTTATTTCCATATCTCATATTTTTGTTGATTTTTTCGATGGAAATACACTCGCTTGAATTCCAATTTGTTTTCATAATTCGTCATTTCCTATAAATGATTCAATTCTTATCTGACACATTAATTGTGACTTGTTTTTCACAATTAAACTTTCTGATCATTATTTTTTTAAATAATGTGCTCAATGAGTCACTCTGTTTAGCGCTTTATCCTGTTTCTTGAAATTCTATATTTCAAATGATTT